>JADDOH010000008.1:0-369011 GCA_016648135.1 Agrypnia vestita
TATGTGTTTGTATTTAAAACTAACTAACTCACCATCAAGCTACTTCCCAGAAGGTAGGCAGAGAGGATGGGATGCCACACTCTGTCCACAACACAAATCTCGCCCGTCGATCGTTGAGTCTCCTGACATGACATCTTCCATTATCTGGTGACCTGGTCATGCCAAGTCTTCCGCGGTCGCTTTATCACCCCTCACCACCTAAGCAAACTTTTTTATTTTAATTGATTACGCTGAGAGCCTTACATTCTCCCTTAATTTGTTCATTCTTTACTCTAAGTGATCTCATTTCCACAGCATTTTGTCTACTTTTGTTTCTTTTCTGCCAGCTCCAGGCTTCACTTTCATACATCAGTGTTGGCACTAGAATTTCATTGTGTACCGCTAGTGTTGCCTTGGAATTGTTGCTTTAAAATATTTTTCCCTGGTGAACTTGTAACAAAGCAGTATTTATAAAGAACTGTATATTTTAACGGTCTTACTTGTATTCGCCATATTTTAATTTAATTTTTTAAACTGAATTTTGACAGTTTTTTTTTTATTCTGTGAAATATATTCAATGCAAGGGTATTTTCACGCATGATGTTATCAAATAAACCCAGTTAAGGGACTCATACCGACAGCAAAATACGTATCCCGAATTTTTTGTTCGCAAAAACCATGATTGATTTTCCTCTCAAGAATATTATTTTATTCCATCGTTGAAACAATTCATCCGCTCTGAAATTTTGCATAGAAAAATTCGCGAAATTTGCACAGAAAAATCTGTGGTCGTGTTTGACCATATTGGACGAGAACTGAATCTATTAAAAAGCAATATGTACACCCGGATATATTCACTTTATAAGTTCTAAAATCTGGAGTAAAAAATATTTTTAAATTTCTTCCAACGCTTGTACGTTTATCGAACTCTTAGTCTCCAAGGACACTTTTACTGAGATGAGTTACGTTTTCAGCTAAGCCGTCATCCTATGTGGTTATCTTTCAAAGAGAGAATTGTAATTTTCCCCGTCGGGTGAGAAAATCAATTGATAAGTGAAGATTCACCAAATAAAAACAATAAACTGACGGTTGTTTTCATTTTATGATATAAATAGTTAAGGTTGTTATTACGGTCGTTAGATATATTAACTGTAACTGGTTGCGGATATTTTATACGAACCGTAAGTCCGCCCTGTACCTCCGCGGGACGGGTAGTCCTCGTGATGACGTTGAATATGAATTCAACGAAACGTCGAGAATATTTTATATACAATACACATGTACATTTTGTGTTGCAATGATGCTTTACTTCGAATTTTTATTGGGGTGCATTTTTTAATCTTACGCCACTGGTTTGAAGATGACTATGATTGATCTATATCATTCATTTTTTGAAATGATTCGTATTAATTTTTCGTATTAATATTTTCGTTACTTTATATCGTGCCTATGCCAGAAACGATTCTCGACGAGTCCGCCCTATACAGGTCGTCCTCCTGATGACGTTGAATACGAATTCAACGAAACGTCGAGAATCGCTTTTCGGAAAAACGTACGGTTCGTATAAAATATCCGCAACCATTTACAGTTAAATATATAAATAGATACAGAGGAGCAGTACAAGATTAAAAATAATAATGACGCCTATTCCAACTGGCTACATTGATTTTATATTGTTATTTTTTTTTTTTTTACATCTCAGACCCACAAAACATCACATTTATATTTGTCTGTAGGTGCATCAATATATATATATACATGTATATATATATAAATAAATTGTATTTACCAGAAATACATTCATATTAATTAATTACAATAGATCTTATAAACTCAAACACAAATCAACGATACAATACAACAATACAAGAAACAATACAAATATTACCAAAATCAAAATAAGTCTCTTTTATTTAGTAACATGTTCATTAATTCTGTATTTTGCCCTTTTTTATTAATATCCATTTTGACACGACATGGGATTTTATTTAATATTTTTGGTATGACATATTTTAATGTTATTTGTCCATATTTATTTATGACCTTCGGTATTCGTAGTCCTTTTTTAACCGTAAATCTGGTACTATGTTTATGAATCAATCTATGCTTATATGTCCCATCTTCATGATATCGTGTAATTAGTTTGTACCACAAGATAGCAGTAACACATAGAGCCTTGTTTCTTGAAGAGTTCCTGTATATCTTTAGTAGCACTTTCTTTATTTATTAATTTTATTGCCGAATTTTGAATATTTTGGATTTTTCTAATATTAGTTTTGCAAGTTAGACCCCAGCTAGTTATTCCATACCTTATTACCGATTCCGCTAAAGATTGATATATAGTTTTCATAGTCTGTATCGGAACATAGTATTTAATCTTGTGCATACATCCCAATACAGTTCTCAACCTCTTACATACCTTATTTACCTGAATATCCCATTTGAAAAATGTATCTATGGTAATACCAAGATATACGTATTCATTAACTTTACTAATTCAATTTTTTCACAATTACACGATGCATTAATTCCGGAATGCAAGCAATCAAAATTATGGGAAATAATATTTATTTGATTAGACACAGTTATATGAGGTGACCTTACATGCATGACTTTAGTTTTTTTTTTGCAGGTAGATTCCTGTCCAAATTATAAGTCGAAAAATATCGAGAAAGAATATCCTAGTACCAAGAAGATGAGTCAGAAATATTAAAAATTGCAAACTTTACAGTTGCTTTTCTCCATAACCCTTTATATTAGGATATTGTTGCTACAGTATTGTGGAGCAGCCCTGTTACATCCTGCATCTTGTAAGCGATATGCTTCTGTCGTCGGGGATGCGATTTAATGGCGACGACGACCATTTACCGTTCGTCCATTGCAATTATCCAACCCCCTTCCAATCCATTACCTACCTCGATACCATCAAGCAACAGCTCTCTACCTGGCCCACTGTACCCGTGTACTCAGTCTCCGATGAATCTCAAACTTTTTTCAAACGGTTCAAGATATGATTTTCAATACAACTTACTTATTGGCATTTTTTGCTTACGTGCCAGTTTTTAGTCTTCATTTATATTAAATGTACACTAGATTAAAGTTTAATTCAATTATAATATTTTATATACAATACACGTGTATATTTTGTGTTGCAATGATGCTTTACTTCGAATTTTTATTGGGGTGCATTTTTTAATCTGATCGCCACTGATTTGAAAATGACGATGATTGATCTATATCATTCAATATTTAAAATGATTCGCATTGATACTTTCGTTATTTTATATAATTTAAATCGTGTCATTTTACCTGCCGGTAAGTGTGGTGGGCCAAAAGTTGGAATGGATTGAAAAGGAAAAGTTTTAACTAACTCAATAATTAATTAGTATCTAATGTATCAGTTGAACAAATGAACAAAAAAATATATCACCCTATTCCCTTTCATTAAGTTAGCATTTTTTGAGAATACTTTTTTCCACCGTTATCAAGTTTGAGAAACTCAGACAACAGAAGGAGACAACGCTTTAATATTCTGTACTCTGATCAAGTTCCATTTCCTCTAGATTCAAGAGAAATTAATCTATAAATACTTTTAAAAGGGATACACCATCATCAAAATATAAAGTTCTCTACGTAACAATTTCTGTCACTAATGTAATAATGTCCGCCGCTAATGTAAAAAAAATGTCACTAAAGGTATCAAGACGCCACGCTAGTGCTAGACGACGCTGCTTTCAGAGCCTTAACTCGCGGCCGACACGACGCTAACGAAACTAACGTTACCAGACGGCGCTGTTTACACACTAACATAACATAAACATAGTATGATTTGGCGATAGTTTTATTCATTGTGGAATTGGCATTGTGAGAAAAACTGAAGCAAATTAAGAAGAATAATTCTTCAAATATTCTTCAAATAATAAATAGTAGGTCGTTTGGATTAACAGAAACAGTGAGTTTATTTCACATTGTAATGTGTGTTAGTGTAAAAAGTACTTTTTTTTAGGTTAATTTCGTTATATTTTTTTTGTTGTGACTGATAACTGTATAATTACTGATAACTAAGTAATGTCAAATTGAAATTCAAAAATATAATAAGCTTAAAGCTACCATGCATTTTTGATACTTGATATAAGTTACTGTAATGATAGTCCAACGTTTTACGAAAATAAGTCAGAAACATTGAAAAAATGCAAACTGAAGTCATTCTTGCGGAAAAACCGAACTCGATCTTTGAAATCATCCAAATATTTTGGAGAAAATGTAGTGAAATTTACCGGATCAAATCTTCCGATACAACTACTTAGCAGCTATAATTTTTTAACCATGAATGCTCTTCAAAATACCATAAATTAAATACATAACGTATAGGCATCAAAAATAGGAACAATTCATAAGTGAACATCTTTGAAACTTTGTGGAAGTTCATTGTAATATATTAAAAAAAAATAAAAGTAACAACGTTGTTTTCTTCTCACTATAACACTTTATTTATTACTGAAGATGTTATATTTAAAACTTTTTTAACTAAAGTGGTCGTTTGAAACGTGGTGTTGGTGGTATTAATTAAACTGCACGTCGACTAAAACATAAGTATAAAAATAATAACATAATGCAAAAAAATTGTGGGCACTTTACTGCCTGTTTTTATGATTCATTAAAAAAAAAAAAAAAAAATATTGGATAGGACTTAAACATTTTTGACTCTACTATAAAGTATAACGTTGAGTTACAATATAGCTCTGTTATACCCTGTATATTGCAAGCGGTATGGGACTGATTATTAACAATATTTTATTTTACTAATAACACTTTCTAATTTCTAATTTTTCCAACTAAAATCCTTAATGTTATTTGTATTTGCAAACCGATCAATAGCAAACCTATTATTAATATCAAAAAAGTGGTTTGTTCCCAAAGATGATTCGGAAATTCAGATAAGTTTTTGCTATTTAAACATCTTAAGTGCAAAAAAGGTTTCTATTTACATCCTACAACTTTTTTTTTATTACGCGCATTTTACAAATACATTACCTTTAATATTTTTTTTTCACGTTAGTTCTTAATTAGTTATTCATCTCGCATGTAATTTTTATTTTTGTTAATGTCTTTACATCCAATTTTAATTTTAATATACGTACAGCTGATAATTCAGTGAAATAGTCTTTTGTACCTATTTTCTTGTTATTAATATAAATAACTAGTGATGGAACGAATACGAATATTCGTTTTCGCCGAATAGTAGAAATTTACCGAATATTCGTATTTGCTGAATATCACCACGAATATTAAAATCTATTTATAACTGAAAGCAACGCAAATTACGGTTTGGCTGTGTATCCGAACACACCTACGCACTGTATTATCTGGGATTCCCCTAACATGGAATGAACGGATTTGTTGAGTTCTCAAGTTGTCAATTGTTACTTGTTTCACAGCATAAAATGAGTTCTTTCATCTAGTTTCGTTGGGTTATTAATAAGGTTAGGTGCTCATTTCGTGTAGTTTTTGCTTTGTTGTAATACGTATTGTTCGTTAGTGTTAACTGTATTTCAAATTAAATAACCTATTACATAACATAACCTTTCATAAGCGGAAAAAAGTGATATTTATTTTCGACCGCTGAGAAAATACAAACAAACGTATAAAAGAAATCGTGTAACACCTGAGATGTTACAAAATTGTGCTTTTTGAACAAAAATTTGCCAGTGGTAAATTTTAATTATTAAATCTCTTAGTAAAAAAGAACAGTGGTGTATTATTTATAACATTATATTTGTATTCATCGAATAGTATGTTTAATTATTCGTATTCGTACCTCGACGTACTCGTATTCGTATTCATGAAAGTAGTATTCGTTGCATCATCACCACAATCATTTTACAGTTATTCGAAAAGTGAATATATAAACATACTAGCTGTCTTTACCCGGCGTTGCACGGGTTAAGAATTAAGTTTTAAATAAATTTGTGAGGGTAAAGAAAGGTTCGATTCGAATGGTATAGATTTGCATCGAAAATATATAAGCGGAGGGGAAGGGTTAAAAGAATAGGGGGAAAATGTCGCATATGTTACCCGCCGAGTCCTTAAGAATAAGTTTTCAAATTTTGAGGTCCGATCGGCCGAAAGTTACAGATTTACCTAGAAAATATAATATATCAGGGGAGGGTAAGGGGTAAGAGAATAGGGAGGAAATGTTGCCTATGTTACCCGCCGACTCCTAAAGAATAAGTTTACAAATTTTGAGTCCGATCGGTCAAATGGTACAGATTTGCATCGAAAATATATCAGTGGGAGGGGAAGGGGTATGAGAATAGGGGGAAATTTCGCCTATGTTATCCGCCGGGTCCTAAAGCGTAAGTATGAAAAATTTGAATCGAATCGGACAAACGGTGTGGATTTGTATAGAGAACAGACAGACAGACAGACATTGAGTTTTATAGGTATAGATATTTTTTGTTACAAACCCAAATTGAAATGCTTAGGCTCGAATACAGGGTCAATACTTAAATGATTTAAATGTTAAAGTACGTTATTTTGTTCTGCAAATTACGCTTTTAAAGTGTACCTTAACCTTTAAATAATGAAGTATTGTCTCTGTATTCGGGCCTTGCAGCGGAGTATTTATACATACTGGCGGCCACGTGTCGCGTGGGAGGGTAGACGCTGAGTTATGATGGCGCGGCCCGGGGTGGGCGGCCCGACCCTGAGCGGCGGTAAAGGACGATGCCGACAGAGACTGAATTATTCCCTTAACCGGTTGACTGCCCGAAGACGGTTCGTACATTCGTCAAAAATTATTCCTGAGCCTGTAATGCTTCTGAACTACGTCTTTAGACGAGTACGGACTCTCGATGTGGAAGAAAAAATGAAAAATTTCAAACGCTTACCCCGCAAAACGTCATGTCACTAGGGGACAAATCGCGAAACATTTCGCGCGGCATGTCGCATCAACATCATGTTTCAGGACAATGACGCGGTCATTTGACGTGTACACACCGGGACTCACACATCACTTGTCGCGGAAATGTCGCCCGATGAGGTTATGATGACAGCTGTGTATCTATTTACACTTACCGCCCGATGAGTTTATGATGACAGCTGCGTATCTACTTATTTTAACGAGTTTATCGAAACGTAAGAGGAGAAAAAAGTGGTGGGTGCGAAATTATTTACTGCAAAGAGAAAGAAGGATGGATATTCTATGCGATCTTGGAATGTCTGGCGGCTCTTTTGTCAATTTCACTCGAATGACAACAACTGATTTTGACAATTTATTACAAATAATCGGGCCTTCCATAGCCAAGCAAGACAATATTAAGGAACGCTGTTGGCCCTCACATCATTTAATTTTTATATTCACGGTTTTAAGTGTGCCACAAAATTGTATGACTTTGGTAGAGCGCGATAAGTTGGAGAACAATTTTGTTTCCCCACGTTAATGTCATTGACGGATACGGCGCATGCGCATTCACTTGTAAATATACCACGTAGTACTGACGCGCGGCGTAATGTCACAGTGAGCTCGCTCGGGTACCGTGCGCATGGCAACGTTGCCACGGCACGTAGAAATCCCGAGCTATGTTGTGCGCGACGTCGCGGGACAGTGCACGACGTTGCAACGTCACGTAGACTCTATGCCGCGCGTGCTGTTGAGGGACAATTTGTCCCCTAGTGAATATATGGCTTTAGACCTACATTAGCAACATTAAATATCCTGGTCACATTATATGCGACAACTTATGTGGTGACATTAAGGATATCGAAAGACAGAGAAGAGCTATTAGTGTAGGGCCAATATGCTAGCCAGGAAGTTTTCTAGATGCAGTAACGAAGTGAAAAGATACCTTTTCGTTACTTATTGCACGAATCTATACCCAAGTGAGCTGTGGTGCAGACACACTCTGCTGTCCTATAACTCTACGTGAGTGCAATATAATAATGCCTTCAGGATAATGCTCGGTCTATCCTGGTTGCAGTGCATCTCATATGTTCGCAGAACACAGGGTCCATGGCTTTGCTGCTCTCCAACGACTGAAGATAGCTAGCGCAAGAAAGAGGATGTGGGGGTCTAGCAATTCCATTATTCAAGCAGCTGCTATGTGGCTTGACTCCCAATGTATTAAAGATGGACACTAATTATGCAACAGTGACTGTTCTCCATTATTTTTTTATGTATTTATCTATTTTTATTATTATTTTCTACTTCCTATTTTTAATTTCGACATGTTTTTATTTCTTATTCTACTTATATGTCTATTGTTGGTTTTCTATTTTTACTTATATGTGTATACATCTATATGGCGAGGTGAGAATCTATTCTCAACAAGCTGAAATAAAGACCTATTATTATTATTATTATATGCACCATTAGATAGAGGAATGATGTCGCTTCCTATAGTATTTTAAGCCCTACATGCCGGACGCGTAAAGGGCGGAGGGAAAGGCTGTGAAGCGGAAGAAAAAAATAATAAAATGCAGAGATTGAGAAAAAATATGTATAAAAAAAACTAATAAAATAAAATTAGACGGGAAGGGAATCTTTAAATCAGATCCGTAAGAACCTAAGTATGAGACTGTCAACGAAAATGGTCGACTTAAGTCGGCGCGATTCGTAATGTAATTCAAAGCCTATAGCATCAACGTCTCTTGAGTTCGGAAGCGAGCAGTATTTTGTGTTATCGATCAATGAGCACCATAGACGTACTATAAAATATAGACTAGTCATTAAAAATAAATCTGAGACATCTAGTCTCTGCTGTCTTCTATTACGTACCAAATTTATTAGTCAGAAAAAGTTAGAAAGTATTTTCATAACCACGTATAAGAAAGGACAATAAAACATAATTTTGGAGAACGGATGCGTATGAAGTTGTAGCTAATCGCAGTGTTTACTTTTTGCCTCTCGCGCTTTTTGTCTTAATTTTAAAAATCCAACTTGAAATATGTCTGTTTGTTGTGTTAATCGTTGTAATGCTTTATCACATAATAAAGAAGAGGATATAACCTTTCATAGGCGAGTTTTATTTCAATAATCTGTAGAGAAATTCAAACCGACTTCAGAGTACGGATATTTCTCTATTTTCTACGTTGGTAGTCTACGATGTTTTCTTTTTCTTTCTTTTAACGCAGCTAACTAACTCCCGCGATGTGCGTCCAAGTTCATAGTAATTCGTGTTATAGTTTTTTGTAGCAGATATTTTGGTTTGTAACTATATTTATAGTACGTCTATGACGGAATAATTAAATTTAGAAGTGATATAACGTGGGTAGGTACCTACCTACTTTTATTATTTTTGAATTGCTTGAAATTTGAAAAATTGAACATTTTAAACAAGAGAAAGCTTGTGTTGAGATCGGTGAAAAAGATAAAATAGTCTTCTATTGTTTTTGAAGGCGTCTTTTTGTATATGTGCTATTTTTCTAAAATATTGATAAAACGATTTTTAGTTTAAGGGGCCGGCGCCACACTACGCGGATCTTTCACCGCGTCTCTTCGGTTGCGGAACGCCACTACATTTTTTTCCATAGAACATGCGCTTATCGAACACACTGCGCGGATGATAAGGTCGATCCATTTGCTTTGCTGATTTGACGCGACGGAAAAAACGACGTAGTGTAGCGCCGACCTTAAAGTAAATTACGATCACATACGATTACCCAGCTTCCGAGTTTTTTATTTTTTAACGCAGGTGTCGATTTTTTTCCGTATCGCAGAGTTTCGATACAACAAAGACAGGTAGTATGAGGATTTAGAAAAGGGCCAACGATAACTAAGGGTCCAGCAAAACGCATCGCAAAACAGAATATCGAAAAATGTATTAACATAATATTGTCACGGGATCGTGGCGGTGGTGGGGGACAAATCAAACACTTAAAATTAATTAAAGTTGTATTTATTAACTTATATCACTGTACACGAATTTGAAATAAGTTAGTAATACAAACGAATCACAAATTTGATAAAAAAAATTTTTTCATCAAATTTGTGATTCGTTTTCATTTTCAAAATGGTTTTTCTTTCTGCAAATATTGTCACATAGTATCGTAGTTTAATTTTTTATTATAAAACTAGCCGTAAGTCCGTGAAAAATCACGGGACATAATAATTGCACAATTTTAAAGCTGAAAATTCATGAATAGAAAACCATTGGGTTTAAATTGACTTTATTCCTAAAATCTAAAACTAATTTCAGATTAACTTACAAACTAATTTCATCGACTTTTAAAACCTAGTGTTTTTACACCAGCCACTCTTTAATGACATCTTTGGCGAACGTTCGTTGCTGATTCGTCAGTGTTTTTGTTGTAATTTCACCAAGTAACGGACGGTCGTACATTGGAAATTAAGAGTGTTAATGATACACTAAAATGTGCAAAAAATAATCGATAATTAGAAAATTATTTAACGGTAATTAGAAAATTATTCACCGGTAATTCGGTAATGGAATTAAGCCCGGTTAACCGGTTTACGAAAACCGGAAATGCATGCCCTAGTTGGTTAATTAGTTTATGGTAAAATAATTGACTATCAATTTGGATCAGTGGTAATGCTCTGAGAATGTTAGGATTTGTTCTGCGTACTGCCAGGGTTTTCGAGAATACCCGCGTACTGAGAACTCTTTACAACTCCTTGGTGCGGAGTAGACTCGAGAGTGGCTCGATGATCTGGGGGCCACATGAGAGCAAGTACTCTCTTATGGTGGAGAAAGTCCAAAAGAAGTTTCTGAGATATCTCTACATGAGAGAGTACGGGCATTATCCTTGGCTTTACCCAACCGAGTTTCTCCAGGGTATGCTTGGCTACAATAGTTTAGAGACTAGAAGGAATGTGTATTTGATTACACACTTTTATCGATTGTTGCGCGGTATGATCGACAATACTGAAATTATGCAGAGCATTGGTTTGTATGTTCCTGATAATTACCTTAGACATCGTCAGCATAGATTGTTTCACATTCCAATATACAGGACCAACCTGCCGATGGTTATGCCTGTTGGAAAAGCTACAGCTATGCTGAACAAGATCGCTTTGGATATTGATATATTCCATGTGTCTGAGGGGGTTTTCCGAAGCAGGATTCTCCTACACCTTTGACCAGATTATACAGGTCACTTCTAATTGTTTAAAAATTGTTTAATAATAAATTAGTATTTTAATACACAATATGTATATGTGTGTGTATGTATGTATGTATATGTATATGTGTATGTATGTATACATATTATGTGTATATGGATGTGTATGTATGTGTGTATATGTATATTTTTAGATGTAAGTTAATAATATGTATGCATTGAACAGAATGTTTGTAATGTACATATTATGTAATAAATAAAAATTGAAATTGAAATTGAAATTGAAATTGAAATTGGCTTACATTGATGTTTCGGCCCTGTAAAGCCGCGATCAAAGCCCCCGCGTAAAAAGGGAAGACCGCGCGCTGTTTAATATCGACGGGGCTCTACTCATTTCACTGTGAGTGACTCCAAAAGGGATGCTGCCTCCTGTCTGTCGCCACGGTAACCGGCCGAGCGGAGCGGAGCCTCCGACGGAGGGAGGACTAGCCGCGCGCTTTGATTGAACGGTTCAAGCCTTCAACAATGCAATCATATTATGCATCCCTTACGGTTCAGACTAACAGCGACAGAAGTCTGCCAAAGTGAGCAACGTCATTATCACCAGACTTTGTCGATTCACTATTGGATAAGGCCTCCCCATGACTTCGCCACCTTGTAGGTTCTTTGCCAATATTTTCCATTTCACTCTTTATCTTTTTTTCTTCTTTTTCTTTTGTGTGGGCCAAATAATTCCAAAACTCATAAACTTCTTTAAAATATACAGGGTTATTTGAAAAACATTAATAACCTGACAGGACTATATTCTTGCTTTGATCATGAGTCGAAAATGTTCAAGCTATTATGACCTAAAATCAATAGTTATGGAGATATGCAACCTCAAAGTTTGCATTTATTTCTCAATATTTCTGACTTATTTTTTGTAAAACGTTTGACTATCATTACAGTAACTTATATCAATTACGAAAATTTCATTTGTTTCAATACAAGTTAAATAAAATGATAAAAACCCTGAACAATTTCCAATTGGAATGTTTTCCAATTGGAATTCGTTTTTATTATTTTATTTGACTTGTATTTAAGGGAATGAATTGTTAATATTTGATTTACGTTACTGTAATGATAGTCCAACGTTTTACAAAATATAAGTCAGAAATATTGAAAAAAATGCAAACTTTGATGTCGCATATCTCCATAACTATTGATATTAGGTCATAATAGCTTGAAAATTTTCGACTCATAATCAAGGCAGAAATATAGTCCTGCGAGGTTATTAATGTTTTGCAAATAACCCTGTATATGAATTACTGCCTGGCTCGCTACTGGTGGTGCTGGTGCAGACGGAGTTTGCTGCTATCAGTCGCCTCATCACTGCCCTAGATTACCTGGATTACTAGAGATTAGACTCGCACAAGCTTTAACGAGTCAAGTAAGACATGTCTACAAAGGGACTGTCTTCCACTGGTCCAAACCCGCGTTGCATTTGTTACATTACCTCACAATTTTACAACTTTGGGCATTAGTTCTTTTCGGCGATTAATTTATTTGAAAGATAGGAAAAATGTACATACTCGATACCTTCCATAAAGTACTCATTGAGTAAAAGTATCGGTTGAAAAGTATCGATACTTTTTCCGTGTCCCTATCTGATATCGCTAATAAATTATTAAAAGCATAATTTTCTATGTTACAACATCCGTCACTGGCGATACCAGATGGCGCAAATTGTGATAAGGTATAAAATAATAATGAGGTATAAATAGCAAAAATAAATCTGTATGTAACAATGTACGTAGCTAACAGTACCAAGACGCAAATCTGTTTTGATTTCCGGCTGACTTGAGCCCCTGGTATCGTGAAACGTTGAGTGATCTCTCGCTTCAGGTAGGTAAGCACTTGTATTGTTTCGGACATATGAAAATTGCTGCCGTATACAGGGGCGCATTAGAGCTAGGGAGCTTTAATGATAATAATAAATAATAAAAATGGATAATTTATAAAGCGCCCTACATTTAAAAGTATTTAAAATATTACGTACTACGTAGCTACTCGCCTTGTTCATTACTTTTTGTGAGAAGGTACATGTGAACTCTGGACAAATTATAAAAAGAGCAGCATAGAAAGACTTCGCATACAATATAACAACGCCTTTCGTATGATGTTTGGCCTTCCCAGATATTGCAGCGCTTCCGGTATGTTCACTGAGGGGCGTGTTCCCAACTTTGCAGCCCTCTTAAGATCCAGGGTGGCAGGGATGAGGGAAAGGATATACAGCTCCGGAAATATCCTTATCCTGGAAGCCCGTCTTACTCCAGAATCCAGCATCGATGCACACTGGAGAAAGATACTGGCCCCGCATAATTGACTTGCCATCGCTCGCTAAAGCCGATATTTTACCGTATATTTCTTTTGATTACTTTTAATACTTCTCTTCTATTTTATATGTTCTTCTTCTATTTTACTATTTCTCTTTTGTTTTATATAATATTTTTAATGTGTGTATTTTCTTTTATATGGAATGTGTGGGATTGCACGAACCTCCCCAAATTCTGGAATAAAGCTATATTTATTTATTTATTTATTTATTTAGCACAAATTTATTTTGTAAATATCTCGTGTGAAAAAGGTTCAAAATTTATTTGTTCACTCTATGCCCTTAGTAATTTCATTATTTAGACTTAATATAATTTTGGTATAAAGTTAATTGAAATATTATGTATTGAGTAGTTTGTTGGTGTAGTGGCCATGACGCTCGCCTAGTGATCTAGTTGTCAGTAGTTCGTGTCCCATTCCAGGACATCAGCCAGTTAATCCTTTATGTTATTATAGTACAGGTTTTTAGCTTAGTTTGAAAATAGTAAGAATGTTGATGCGACACGCATTCCGTGTTCGCATCTCTATTTAAAAAATATGTTTTAATCCGGGGATTCATAAATATTGTAAATTTTGACAGGAATCCTGATCCGGGATGCCTGGATCTGGGTTCCTGTCAGACATAAGTAACGGAGTAATCTGATTTGTTTAATAATACTCATAAATCATATTAAAAATAACAAACGGTACAAATACAAATTTCCAAAAAAGGGTGTAACAGAGCTAGTCCACAATACTTTACAGGTGGATTCCTGCCTTGATTATGAGTCGAAAATGTTCAATCAACCACGGCCTTGTATCAACAGTTAAGGAGATTTGCGTTTACATTTTTTTTCTTCAATATGTCTGACTTACTTTTTGCAAAATGTTGGACTATCATTACAGTAACTTATATCTAATATAAAAAATTCATTCTCCTTAATACAAGTCAAATAAAATTATAAATCCTTACAATTACAATTGTTAAACATTCCAATTGGAATTTTTCAAGGTTTTTATTATTTTATTTCGCTTTAATTGAAACTAATGAATTTTTAGTAATCGATATAGGTAACTGTAATGATACTTCAACGTTTTGTAAAAAAATAAATCAGAAATATTGAAAAAAAATGCAAAATTTGATATTGCATAACTCCATAACTGTTGATATTAGGTCATTGTTGCTTGAACATTTTCGTCTCATAATCAAGGCGGGAATCCATCTGTAAAGTATTGTGGACTAGCTCTGTTACACTCTGTAACATAGAAAAGTGCTGATACATCGTTTTATCATTCAAAAATATTACGTTTCATAACACTGAAAAGATTAATTTATAAAAATATTAAAAAATTAATCTCCATAAAAATGTCAGATCCTATTGCTACTTTACAGGAGATTGACTGTGTTTTTCTCTATGACCCCGTGAATTCAATTTGAAAATTGCGTAAAATATTGTAACGTGATGATCGAATTCGGAGAAATTACGCACAATCAGAATTCCTCGTAATATGTCAAAGACAACAAAACTATGGAATGCTCTAGATCGCCCTCTGGAATTAACTACTAATACCTGGAACAGAATAACAGCGGAGTTTCAAAAAATCAACATCAATCGCGGAGCGAATTGTTGTTTAGACGGTTTACCAACGCGACATTGCTAGCGATAAATCCGTCGCAGTGTTACAACGCGCATGTTAACCGAAATATTGAACGAAGTACCTAGTTTACGTGCGGTAGTTGAACGGAGTTCTTTCAGAAGTGATAACAAGCGATAATAAAGTGCATACAGACGAGTGACGAATTGCTAATAGTGTGAATTCGAGATTAGTGCTTAAATTAGATTCGTTTCCAGTGACTTTGTGAATTGATTAAAATAATCAATAAATCTTTAATTAATTTCCAGTGTTTTCATTTGCCTCCCACAGCCAATTCTCGTGACAATCCCAATTATAATAATTTCTTTTTCTCTCTGTAACTTTTTTGTAATAATTTTTTTTTCGAAAAATATTTTTTTTTACAAGAATCTTTTTAAATTAAATAAATAAATACCTACTAATTCCTTAGAAACCGACATGTAAAATTACCGTCATTTTTGACGGGTTACAGCTAGTATTATATTGAAAAACACTACTTGATCATGAAATAAAATTGTGTTTTCGTTGTTTGAAAAGACCAGAGCTAAATAATGTTACGATGCGGGGGGGGCGAACCAGATATGCACAGCACTACGATACACGTTCCGGTTATTTCATATTTAAACAAATTACTATAGAAATATTTCACTCCATAAATGCAACATCACGCATTGAAAGTGTGACTGACGTATAAATGGCGAGATTTATGTAAATGTTGATTGTATGAGTATACACAGGTTGTCACTTGAATAGAGTTGAAGTACTAGGTAGGTACATGTGTTGGGATTTAAAAGAAGACTTTAAAAATCCTCAATGTTTAAAAATTATCTGTATAAGTAACCTTTTTTAAACTAAAAAATATATATTTATTTGAAATATCATATTGAGGTTTGTATACGGGCTTTCCAGGCAACTTTCCCCCGCTTTCTTCTTACCCGACAACGCTAGGGAATGGTCTTTTGATTGTGGTATCTTGGAATATTCATCAGCTGTTTGAATTAATCTCTATATTACCTTGTTATACAACTCAAGTTTGCGACCATCGGAAGAGTGTAGAAAATTTTTCTATATATTTTATTCGACAGAGTTGGTCAACACACAAATCTCCACTTCAGAAATCGTCTTGCCTTTTTAAAATGGAGTCCGGACGGAAAATAGTAGGTGTATAATATTTCGCAGAACTACACAAGAGTAAATAATAAGCGGAGCTATTGATTCTGTTTATTTATCTGACATAAATTTGCATGTTGAACCCCGTATGAGAAACCTGTAATTATTGTATTTAAGTTTATATATATAACTAGCTGTACCCGCGCGGCTTCGCACGCGTAGTTTTTTAGTACACTGTTTGAATCTTCATAGAACTTTCGCGAACTTCTAGAACATTCTCCTTCCAGATCTTTCAAGAAATGTATCGAATGTACAGGAACCTTATAGACACACCGACACATTCCGGCACTCAGTTTAGAACCTTACAGAACTTTCGGGAATTTTCTAGAACCTTCTCCTTCCAGAACTTTCTAGAGCAGGTTTTTCCGGAATCTTCTAGACTCACCGACACAGTTAGCGCACCTATTTTGAAACAATCTGCAGCATTTGCGGCCTTCCCATAACAAAAAAATGTGCTAGAAAGCAAATTTTCGTCACCCATTCCCACCTACGAATAGCCACCCCCACCAAACTCGCATATTTTCGATGTGACACCAAGGGCTATCCACCACCATAACCACCGATGGGTGGTTGTGGCTGGTTGTGGAGAAAACTTGGCGGATAGGGAAACACGCGTTTCATTTTATATATATATATATATATATATAATATATATATATATATATATATATATATATATATATATATATATATATTGATTATAAGTCAGTCCTAACAATGTTGGTTATTTTTGTCCCATCGCAAGAACGTGTCGTAGACCTCTTTTAAGAAAGACAATCGAATTAGATGTGTACGCTGTGCGTACGACGCACATTGTTTCATTGTGTTGGTGTTTACGGGTATAAACATCAACACAATGAAACCCACTTGTGGCCGCCACAAGTTGTAGACGAGATTTTTAATACATTTTGTATGGCATCAGCGCAAACTGAGCGTTCGAGTGGTCGCGTCCGAGCTACAAGCTGCGGGAGTGGTCGGCGCTCGCTACTTGAGTTAAGTGGCCCAGTAGGCGGCAGCTCTTAACCATTAGTGGTCGCATTTAGTGGCCGCCACTATGGGCAGTAGCGCTTAGCCACTAGTGGTCGCGTTTAGCAACCGCTCTTAGCCATATGTGATGTTGCCCCAATTACAAGTGTGTCTTCGTTTGAAAAAAGTAATGTATTGTTCTTTATGTATTTTGTACCTAGTTTTAACTTTATGTCTCATTCAAAATAAGATTAAAATAAAATTCATCAAAATATTCACAACCATTGACATTTAAAATAATCTTTGTCTATTTTTCGGTAGTCATATTGTTATTAGATTGCAATCCTTTACGATTTCTGCAAACCTAATTTAAATATAATAATTTCGTTGTCTGGCCGTAACTTGCTGGAATAAAGCTGGAATTACAACTTTAGATAATTAGAGTGTGACACACAATCAGCGCGCAGCACGCGACGGCTCCGGCAACACGCAACGGTCGCCCAACAAATGACCGTGATTTTTCACTGGCGTATGTCTAGTTAAATATAAACATCACATCCTGGGTGTGATGCGGGATAAAATAAGGAATAATTAACATATAATCCCGAAATAAACTTTCATAATGGATAATGGCGGAAACCATTAAATCAATAAAATTAATTGGAATCTTATAATCATATATAACTCGAGTATATTGCTCATATATATTTCTCGCATATAAATGTTTAATCTAAAATATCAGATCGCTGCTTTACCGACGAATAACTTTTATGGCGTCATCTGACACATCAATAAACGATTAAAACGGCTCCGTTTCCGTTAAATATCACACATATACAGGTACAAAAGCAAAAATAATAGCCAAGCGTCGGTTGCTTAAGGGGTTACACCACCTTGAAGCATCAAAAATACATTCAAATTCAAAAAATGGAGGACCGTGTACTCACGCGGTAAAAGTTATACTTCTTTGGCCTGATTATGATACCAAATTGATATTAACAACTTGGTTAAAAATGTATATTAATACAACAATACAATGTCTAGGAGGATGATACATATAATTTATTAATATTTGTTTTTGAAGTGGTACAAATGTTACTATTGGGTTTGTAATAGCTAAAATAAGAGATAAATGTCTTCGAATCACTACGATTCAAACACACCTGTCGCTGCTCCATCGCAGACATATGATGCGACGAATCAAAAAACATGTAAATTTTCAAAAAAAGTCCAAGTGCCTACCTACCCACTTTTATGTTTTATCGATTTTCCACCTACAACGGTTCCGTTTTATACAACTTTGACAGCCGCATTGAATGTCGAATGAATGAATTTGTTTTTTTTTTGAGAACGAATATCTAACAATTGAGTCTATTTTGCAAAATCAATCGACAATAATATGAAATCCTAATACAAGCCTAAAATCGTAATAAAATAAACAGTTCTAATTTTCAATCAATAGCCAATCATTCGTCGGCTTTTGAATTGAGCATCTTTATAATTGGTACTCGATTCAAAATGGTCGACAATATATTATTCATATTATTGGAACACTTATTTCAAGTGAATAAATTTTTGACAGTTTATGGATGCGCGCGCATTTCGAAGTCTCGCAATCCCGCTACAGTCAATTCCGCTACAATGCGCACGCTCATTACAATGAAAATTTTACCCACAGTGTGCCATAAGAAGATATCTTATTGTATTTTTCATTGACAAATCAATCAATATCAATATATATATATATATAAAATGAGACCCGTGTTTCCCTACCCGCCAAGTTTTCTCCTCAACCAGTCACAACCACCCACCGGTGGTTATGGTGGGGGATAGCCCTTGGTGTCACATCGAAAATATGCGAGTTTGGTGGGAGTGGCTGTGCGTGGGTGGGAGTGGGTGACGAAAATGTGCTTTCTAGCACATTGTTTTGTTATGGGAGGGCCGCAAATGCTTCAGATTGTTTCAAAATAGGCGCGCAGACTGTGTCGGTGAGTCTAGAAGGTTCCGGAAAGTCCTGCTCTAGAAAGTTCTGGAAGGAGAAGGTTCTAGAAAATTCCCGAAAGTTCTATGACGATCCAAACAGTGTACCTACTAAAAATTTAGGCGTGCGTAGCCGCGCGCGCACAGCTAGTAATTTATAAATTTCAAAAAGCGAGGCTATGTGCTTTCCCGCAAATATCTGCTTTACGCGCGCAGCTGATAGATATAATCATTGAGTTTGAGAGAAATGAAAAAGTTAATCATTTTCTTGTTAAATGACGCAATCAATGCCTATGATGTACCATATCGTAAAAATAGTTTTTTTGTGCAAATGAGATTTGAAACAAAACAATTTTCATTTTTTTCCTGAACAAAAAATTGATGCGAAAAACGGCATATTTTATTAAAAATATCGCATGCTACATGGTAGATAGTTAAGGCGCTCAGCATAGATAATTTTATTCGTAAGATGCGTGCAAACTTGGAACAAAATCGGCCTAATAGTTTTTGAGACGTCATCGCCACTCGGCTAATTTTTAATTATTTTTGTAGGTAACATTTTCGTAGATATTTTTAAAATTTGCGAATAATTTGAGACGAGAATGTTAGACAATTGGATTGGTTGTTTCGACAATTGAATTGTTTTGAAACAATTCAGTTGTTTTGTATAGGGATACGAGGAATACAGACACGGAATACGTGTCGCAACAATATTCTTACTATTTTCAAACTAAACTAAACGTTTGTGCTATTTTTTCCCTTGCGCGTTTCGTAGTTATTCTTGTCATCGAGTTTAAACATTTTCTTAAAAACCTGAGAAAAATTTATTCCCGAGAATTACATTTTTTTATACAATTGAGTCATAAGAGTATACAGATAACTCTTAGAACTCTAATTCCTATGCGCTTCCAATTTCTTGCTTTACAATATTTATGTAGATATTAGATTTTGAAATCCGCAAAGACACAATTATGAAATAATTTTCTACCAAGGATACATCCGCATTATAGTTTTCCAATTTTTATATTTCTGACAAACAAAAGGGGACTTGTTTGTTTTATATCAGAAAAATGTAAATTCAGCTATACAGCCACAATCAGTGTATTAATAATGTATTTACACATACCCGTCAGTTTGAAGTGTTTTAGTAATTTTTATAGTGTAAGATACCTACTGTACGATTATGCCACAAAATGTATGCATTTTGTGGCATAATCGTCTATTACGTAGGTAATGCCTTCTATGCTCTGTGTACACGTAGGTACTACTACACCTGAATACATTTATGCTCAAGTGAAGTCATTATTTTCTTTCAACGCAGTTCCTAGTTAGACCTCTTGATCGTTAGGCATATTCCGGATACCGTCTAATATCCGGACGGAATAATCCGACATTCGAGTAACGGAACCGCACACAACACACAGCCCTACATCCGTGATGGCTAACAGTTATATCGGACGTCACGTACATGCCTCGTTCTCTTTTGACGAATCTATTGCGTTGAGCTGTTTAAATGTCCCTTCGTCGCAGAGTAAAACATTTCACCCTTCTGATACACAAAGCCTGAAATTATTACATTTTATAAATTTTTTGTATGATTTTCCCGTGATGACAATACAATATGTTAAAATTAGAATATTATTCTATCTGATACAGAAGCTTTGAAGTCGAGGCACCGCGAAATAAAAGGTCTATTAATAAACATCACTCCGAAAAACAACGCAAACACGAAAATAAAATATGCACTTTTCAAAACGAAATTTTGCTCTCAAATAATAAATAATATTTAAAACGCGCGATAAAACAATATTTTGCTTTTGAAAACAAAACATTTTATATATAAATGACCTTAGTTACGATGTCATTCTGTTTGTGTTGTTGTATGTTGAGGTTAATGAGTAATGAAAACAATGTGATTTATATGTTTGTTTGTTCGAGAATCCCCCTTTCGATATTTGCGAGTATTTCCTATATAAAGGAAAAACAGTTATTGATCAGAATTAACCGCTGTAACCACATAAATGTAGGTAATTTCTGCCGCTCGATTTCATGATTCAACAGCAGAAAAATCTTATCACTGTAAGTACCTAGTTGACTCATTGAACTTTGCCGACACAATTTAACATAAGCGAGCAACTTTATAACGTTTAAATGATCAATGTGAAAGCGTAACAGTACGCCTTCCGTAAAGAGAATTATTGGTGAGAAATTGAAAATACCACAGCTCCCTCACCCCGCAAACTTGGTTAAATTATTCCCGCGAGGAATTGTAATTTTCCTAGTATCACCGCATCGCTTCGCGAGTTTCCGCGCCGGTTCGTGTTTGCCGAATGCAGTATTCGGGTGCATCCGTGACTGTTCGTGGCTTGCCGATGCGGCCGCAGCGCCTCTGTCGGGCGCCGGGCGAAGCCGCCTGACAGCCAACATGGCCGCCGGTCGGGACCCGCCCAGCCCGTATTCCATCCCCAGCTCAGCTGTTACTCACGACGGGTAGGTGGGCGGCGCCGACATATGTTTTCTGAAGCGCTAGAAGCGATATTCCCGACTGTTTATTCGTCGTTCTCGCGAATAAGTGACTAAATTCGAGTGACAATCGCGAATTATTATTCTGCGCGGAGCGGATTTAACAATTAATTTTTATGGTTTGTTTTCAATATCGACTCGCACAGCTGTAGTCTCCGGGCCAATTTTTCTCGTCTGCGTGGTGACTGCAGAAGTGTTTCCGCTGTCTGGTCGCGTGCATCGCGAGTTTTGTACTCCGTTTTACATTCTCGGTAATAGAATCTATCTCTCTTCTCTACAACGTAACGTTTATTTTTCGCGTTACGCTAACATAAATAATATAAAAATCAAAGTGAGCTAATCTGTCCGTCCGGCGCGTTATTCGGAATCCTGCATTTTTACATCGCACCGTCGTCTGACATTATTTTCCCCGACGATCAATATCATTTCGAGGAATTACGCTATATTTCCTGCGCATCCGTCGCGTATTTGTAATATTGCTTCGGAGCGGAGAGATAATTTTCGCCCGGCCGATAGTTCGAAATATTTTCCTTATCGATTAGAGGACGCCCATTAGTTTTCCGTACCGTATGTGATATCAGTGCCATCGTTGTATTTCAACAATATTCGTACGATAGTTTCGTTTGTCGTCATTTTGAAAACAAAACGAGTCGATAAGTATCCGATCGCCGCCTGTCGCCGTGGCACGTCCGCGTGACGAGCGCGCTCCCGAGCCGGCGCCCCCTGCCAGCAGGGCCCCCGAGCGCCCCCAGGAGCCGCAGCAGCCAGGATAGCAGCCCAGCACGCGCTATCCCCGAGGGGCACACCCACCGATCCAAGGTAAATAAATATGGCGGGGCATGACTTGCATGTGGCTATTAGGATGATTATTGACCCGCGATGACGGCGCAGCCCGCACGTTCTACATTTTAATTGAATCAACGGAGGGCACCACCGAGTGATCTACGTCTATAATTAGTGAATTTCATTTACCGTGTTGATAAAATAAAATAATTACGCCACGTCGACGACCGGATGATCGAGAAAGTTCCACACTTCTGATCGGGCTATCTATAACCAGAGCTTCTTCTTTTTATATTTTGCACAATACCACACCGGGGCAACATACATATAGAAGATAGGAACTACAAATATTTCACGTTTTTTGAACTTCTCTGGTGTAGCCGAAGTTAAAAAGCTACACAAGTTTCTTCAATATTTCAACATTTTGTTCTCATATTTCTTTTACTATCTTACATCTACCATCTCTGATTTCTTATACTCGTAGGTCCAAAAATACGCACAGAAGTTAGGAACTGCAAATATTATCTGCGCATTTTTTAAATTTCTCTAGTGTAGCCAAAGTTGAAAAGCCGCACAAGTTTTTTCAATATTCCAACATATTCTTATCCTATTCATTTTACTATCTTACAACTACCATTTCTGATTTTTTCTACAACTCGTGCGTGCGGTTGTAGTGTCTGTATCACGCTTCATTGGTATTGATTTGCTCCCCATACGCTTGAAGTATTTTTATTCGTCTTACATCATTTCCTTTTTATTTTAATTCGTCTTTCTAGATCAAATTTTTTCCATTTTCATACATTCTCTGGCGTGTTTAACTAGCTAGATTACAACGCCATTTTGTATAAGCAACTGGCGTTCGTCATTTTTAGCTAACGATGACGAAAGTATGGCACGAGGAATTAACCAATTTTCGTTATAAATCGATTTAAAAAATTATGAGTAGTATTGTAACTGATCATTCCAAACAGCTCGAGTTTGACTTTAGAATATACTAGCTGTGCCCGCGCGGCTTCGCACGCGTAATTTTTTAGTGCACTGTTTGGATCGTCATAGAACTTTCGCGAACCTTCTAGAAAATTCTCCTTCCAGAACGTTCTAGAGCTTTACTGGACATTCTGAAACATTCTTGACTTACCGGCATACTTCGCCACTTAGTTTGGAACCTTATAAAACTTTTGGGAATTTTCTACAACGTTCTCCTTCCAAACTTTCTAGAGCGGATTTTTCCGGAATCTTCTAGACTTACCGACACAGTCGGCGGGCCCATTCTGGAACAATCTGAAGTATTTGCGGCCTTCCCATAACAAAACAATGTGCTAGAACACACATTTTCATCACCCACTCCCACCCACGCTCAGCCACCCCCACCAAACTCGCACATTTTCAATGGGACACCAAGGGCTATCCACCACCATGACCACCAGGGGGTGGTAATATCTGGTTGTGAAGAAAACTTGGCGGATAGGGAAACACGGGTGTCTTTGATATATATATATATATATATTATATATATATATATATCTATATATTGATAAGAATGGAACGCTTAGTTAGATCGGTTTATCGAGCGAAAATCCAAGAAATTCTAGCTTATTTATCTCGATCGTTTATAAAATGTTAATAATTTATTAGTGATTAGATTAGCCATTGTAGTCTCCACTTCCGACGAGCGTTCCCATGCGAGAATATATCGCATGGATGACTCTAGTGTTAATCTATTTTTATTCAGCCTACTTTTCATCTAAAAATTGAAGAATCTATCGTCGGCATGGCATATCGCCTTTTTGCGAGCATGCCGGCTCGTCAAATACTCGAGACCTGATCCCCCAACGACTGGAACCGAAACGCGATAAAGGTATTGATATCGGCCAAACGACAAAAATCCCTCGACACAAGGCCCGCGCGACAAAAGATCCACGCGACATTAAATCCGACGACTTCGAACAAAACTTCAAATGTTTTTTTTTTTTGAAAAAGCTTGAAATAAATTGATGAATTGATTATTCTTCAAAATGTATCCGATCAAATCAATAGGCGAAAACATAATATATAAACCTTTCGCGAATTATAACAAAAAATACATATTAGGTTAGGTTAGGTTAGGTTTATCAAATGTGCCTTCAGCAAATTTATATAAGATCCTAGGGAAGTTACAAATCTCCACTTATGCTTAACACGAACGTGTTAATTAAGATAAAATCTAAAAAAACTAACCCATAAAAACAAAGTTTTTATTATACTCCCTTTCTCATTTCCTAGTTTAAATAGGTTTAGCTCTTACCCTACGCGTTGAGCTCGAGTCGGGTGACGCTACGAAATTGATTAATAAAAAAATTCTAAAAATCCAAATTTATACTATAATTATTAATTTTTTTAACGAAAATTTTTTAAATCATTTTTATCGTCCCCACGAGTCTGCCTGCAAATTTTCAGTTCGATTCGATCGCGGAAAAAGGGTAAAAAATCGATACAAAGTTTTATCGTCAGACGAGCAAGCAAAAAAAGGGAGTAAAAAAGTCAAATTTAATATTTCCGTCCATTGATTTCATCGGCTATTTTTTTAAAGAATTTACTATTTAAAATTTCTTTCTATATTTATGGGATCCATATTTTACATTAACGTTAACATAATTTTTTTACTTACATTTTACATTTGCATATACAGGGTGTCTCATAGCTAGTAGCAAAAATTTTACGATTGGATCCCTGTCTTGCCAATGAGTTGAAAATATTCACGCAACCATGACCTCAATAGTTATGGAGATAAGCAATATCAAAGTTTGCACTTTTTTCAATATTTTCGACTTATTTTTTGCAAACAGTTGAATATGGATCATAATTTTTTTTCTTTTTAATACGAAAAGCTCTATTATTAATATTCCAATTGTGCATTTGATAAACACAAGCCTTCGGTGGGGCATCTTCCCTGTGAACTATAAACAAACCTCGGTAAACCCAATTTATAAGACTGGAGACCCTAAAGATATTAAAAATTACCATCCAATCTCGTTAGTTTCAAACGTCGCTAAAATATATGAAAAAATTAATAAAAATTGTCTTACCAGTTTTATAAATAAATTTAACATAAAAAATAGAAATCAATTTGGTTTTACGACAGGAGTTAGTTAGTACCTACCTACACAGTATAAATAGCGCATTGGATAAAAATGATAAATGTGTTGACACATTCATATCTCATTTAAGACTAATAGAAAATCTAAAAAATATTGGTATTGAAGGATCTGTCTTATCGTGGTTAAACATATATTTATCAAATCGAACCCAAAGTGTAAAAATCCTTAATAAACGTAAAAGTCTTTGTGAAACCATTAAATATGGAATACCCCAGGGTTCGGTATAAGATCCATTACTCTTCATAATTTACGTAAATGAAATTGAACAGCGAAATAATCTCTTACGATGATAATACAGTATTTTTATTTAATTCAAAAAGACTTGTTTATTATTAATTAGACTTAGAGACATATTATCACCAAAGACAATTAAAACTAGTGATGCAACGAATACTACTTTCACGAACACGGAATACGAATATCAAAACTAATACGAATACGATACGATCACGAATAATTCAATGCGGTATTTAGATTTAATTTGAAATAATTTTATAACAGTTGAACACTTTTACAAAGAACGGTTATAAAATGGAACGAACAATACATATTACTAAACAAAAAATATATGAAATGAGCACCTAACCTTATTAACAACCCAACGAAACTAGATGAATGAACTCGTGTTTTGCGTGAAACAAGTAACAATTGACAATTTGAGAACTCAACAAATCCATTCATTCAATGTTATGGGAATCCCCCATAATAAGTGCCTAGGTGTGTTTGGATACACGGTGCACAGCCAAACCGTAATTTGCGTTGCGTTCAGTTATAAATAGTTTGTTTTTAATATTCGTGATGATATTCGGCGAATACGATTATTCGATAAATATCTACTATTCGGCGAATACGAATATTCGTATTCGTATTCTTTGCATCACTAATTAAAACTGTGTATTATGCTTTAATTCAATCTATACTACAATATGGTATCATTGGGTGGGGAGGATCATATAACACATCATTAAACACACTCTTAATAGCACAAAAAAGCATAGCTAAAGATATATTTACGATTTAAAAAATACAGGACCTACCCTACAAATCGATTATTCCAAGAATTTTGTGTTCATACTGTTATGGAAAATTTAAAAAAAATATCATTAAGTACTACAAATATTTAAAGAAAAATATATAGTGGATTCTGTAACTTCCGGGTATACAAGATCATTTCTAAATTTAAAAACGCCCAAATATAAAACAAGCGCAGCCCAGAACCATTATTCCTTTGTAGGAATTAAAACATTATATTCTTTACCCGAAAAATTAAAAAAAAAATTATGACTGCGTCATTTGAAAATGAACTAAAAAATTCAGTAATAAAACCCTTGAAATTCCCATGAGCTTCACTATACCTATATTTATTTATTTTGTTTCTCAATATTCTTAACACCTTATTATTGCAATTTAAATATCCATGAAATGAAGTTATGTGATTACTCCTCCCATAAGCACGAGTGTCAGCTCTTTTATGGCGAGTAAATCGTTTTTATGTATGAATGTATCATTGAAAATATGAAAATATGTACTATGATATGACTATAATCAATAATAAAAACAAAATAAAAATAAACATAATATGTAACAAGGTCAACCGGAAGATTCTAAACCGCGAAAACCTTCGATAAACGTGAGTAAAACGCCTTCAATGTTTTTTAATATTTTCAATATTTCTTGCTTATTTTCTGTTAAACGTTGGACTAACATTATAGTAACTTAAATCGAATATTAAAAATTGATTCTCTTTAATAAAAGTCTAATGAAATCATAAAAACTAGTGATGCAACGAATGCGAATACAAATATTCGTATTCGCCGAATAGTAGATATTTACCGAATATTCATATTCGCCGAATATCCACGAATATTAAAAACAAAGTATTTATAACAGAACGCAACGCAAATTACGGTACGGTTGCGTACCGTGTATCCGAACACACCTAGGCACTCTATTATCGGGGATTCCCCTAACATTGAATTTGTTGAGTACTCAGGTTGTCAATTGTTACCCGTTTCACAGTATAACATGAATTCCTTAATTAATCTAGTTTCGTTGGATTATTAATAAGGTTAGGTGCTCAGTTCATGTAGTTTTTGTTTTGTAATACGTATTGTTCGTTCCATTTTATTTCCGTTGTGGTTAAAATTGTTAACACCTATAAAATAATTTAAAATTAAATCTAATAACATGACCTCTCGTAAGCGTGAAAAAAGTGATATTTATTTTCGACCGCTGGGAATGTACAAATGGATAAAATAAATGTTGTGCTCTTTGAACAAAAATTTGCCGGTGGTAAATTTTAATTATTAAATCTCTTAGTAAAAAAGGAACGGTGGTGTATTATTTATTACCTTGTTGAATTATTCGTATTCGTGAAAGTAGTATTCGTTGCATCGCTAATAAAAACTGATAATTTATACAGGAATCTAGGGGCCTGCACTGTATTCAAATCATTATCATTTATTTTCCACTGAATTCTCGCCGTGAAATGTATTAATACGCATAATTATGCAAACTTCTAATCAACGGCTGCTTTCTGTCTTGCTCGCTCGAGGTCGCTCGCGAAGGAATTCCTATTAAACCTTAACAACTAATAAATAGTCCCCACGGTCGCCGCGCGTACTTTACTCAGCCTTCTGGGTAGGTACGGGATCTCGCGCGCTTCTGTTCCCGTCGGCCGACTTTTCTGAACGCGCATCATCGCGTCATCGACGCTATGATCGCGGTCAGATTTACGCAAACACAAAGACTTGCCGACATTTTAATCTTCGGCAGTGGTTGGCTTTATTATCGCGTTCCGGTAAGCCGTGCGACGCGTCATTCCCCGCGTGATCTTTCTCCCATGATGATTAATACTCTCGATTACGCATTAAATTCACAAGTCCTTTAAAATCTGCGGATTTTGATGACCAGGCCCGTACGGCGGTTGTGGAAGAGGATGATAGTTGCACCACTAGGACACTGAACACGCAAATGGTAGCAAGAACTGATGGTGATGGTGACTACGCCCCCGAATAATAATTGTGTATAATGTTTTGAGTTTGTTGTCGTTTTTAGAAGACTGTATGATCGCGTAAGAAATACTGCAATCCAGGAGGACTGCGAGGTTCAAGATGTGGTCAGATTTCGACGATAATCGTATACTCCTTTCCATTTAAGAAAGACAATCGAATTAGTATGTAAGCCATGCGTACGAGGCACATTGTTTCGTTACGTTCATCACGTTGTGTTGGTGTTTACGGGAATAAATACCACACAACGAAACAAAGTACGTCGTACGCACGGCTTACACATACTAATTCGTTTGTCTTTGTTAAACAGAAAGAGATCTACAGAGAATGAGTACAATAAGAATTTCGTTCATAGCTATTCATGGCGTACCAGATGGACAGCGTCCACCAGGGACACCCCAAAGCAATATAGAGATAGCTGGAATTCAGCATCACAAGAAGAAACTCCAGCACAAACACTCTTGAGTCTAAGTAAAGTTGATAAAGAAGAACTAATAGTATTTTGCCCCACTCTTTACCTTCCAGCAAATACGCTTCCTCGTACGTCGTACGTGTGAGGTTGTACTTGAGCTGATTACAATGAAAGACGCTGCCCACGGAATGTAAATATCGGCGGTGACCTCCTCGAGACTCTTCCTTAAACGCCGGAGTTGCGCTCGTCCTCTTGAGCGGCGACATTCTGGACCCCGGCCAAACACGGAGTCGGTATTGAAGATGTACACAACACAACGCATTAAACTAGACGACTTGATGAAGAATTCCGACGGCGCGTCGAGCCTAATTGGTGATAGGCACAGCGCGTGAACGGGGCGAAGAGTTGCGTCATAAACCAATTTGTCTCTTCAATAGCCGTGACCATATCGCCGCGACGCACTCCCGTCCGGCGATCCTTATGGGGTCTTGGCACCGACACCAAACAGGATGGTACAGGAAATCAGACTGAATGCAGGGCTTAAGATAAAATGTAATTACAGCTTGTTTTTTCCAATTCCTTGGAGTCTCCGATACTCCGTGTTACATGCGGCTAGACCGCCTAATCTACTGCTACAATTGCATCAGCTCTAGAGCTTTGACAGTTTTGCTAACTAAGTTATTGGTCAAACATCGTAGGTTTCATTTTGTTACATGAATTTGGAAGGGTAAAAAGTCTTAATAGATTGTTTTGCAACTATTCTGTCATTATTTATCATTTTTATTCTTTCTTGTTGTACTATTCTTAACATGCCTAAATTTCTCTGCTTACTAATTAAGTCTCTTTTTCTCTTGTTTAATTTTTTTATTCTTACTTGTTGTATTATTTTAAACATGTCTAAGTTTTTCTGTTAATAATTAAGTTTCGTTTTCATTTGTTTAATTTTTTTATTATTTCTTGTTGTATTATTCTTAACATGCCTACATTTCTCTGCTTACTAATTAAGTCTCTTTTTCTCTTGTTTAAATTTTTAAATTCTTTCTTGTTGTATTATTCTTAACGTGCCTAAGTTTTTCTGCTAATAATTAAGTCTCTTTTTCTTCTGTTAAAATTTTTATTCTTTCTTGTTTTATTATTCTTAACATGCCTACGTTTATTTCATAACATATTTCTAAAAGTGGAGACCTATAATTGGCCCTGTATATTATATTAATGTTTTCTATGCTTCTTTGTTGTGCTGTTGGTCTTCTGTGAATATTAAATAAATAAATAAATACCACCAGCAAAGTAGCTAGGATAAGTTTGACTCTATCATAGGTGACACCTACTCTATCTCACATTAAAAAACATATATAATTTTCGTGTTATTCACATACATGTCGTTGTAGTAACGCCGTAAAATATATAAATAAATTTATATATAAATTTATTTATTTACATTATTTACGAGGTTGTAGCATTAACATGACAGCCATTAACATATTTTATGTATTATTTTCTTTCTTATTGCAACCTCGAGGAGATCACTTCATTCCTCTCTGTTCTGCATCGTGGTTCGCCAATCGTCAACTTCGAGATCATGACTTCATTGTTTTATACAAAACATCTTATCTTCTTATTCTGTCTAATCAGTGTACCTTGGGCACTTTTCGCTAAGCAAACATTCGGTATTTATATTTTATTTATTTATTTATTTATTTATTTATTTATTTATTTATTCTTTCATTTACGCCTAAATAGGCTTTTACATATGTAGGTATATAACAGTTATTTGCAAAAATAATATAAACAGAGAGAAAAACAAAAAAAATAAAGTGTATATAATTTACATTATGGCGGAATGAAGCGCTCTCAGTATCGCGCCCCTATACTGTGACAGGCCAGAACCAAACACGTCCGCTATGTTTGTATAATTGTTACCTAACCTGTGTATTCTAGGTACTAGCGAGTTGTAGTGAGCATTTGTTCTAGTATTGTCACAGTAAAAAGGCGTCGGCACTCGAGTAGTTCGACTGGGTACATGGAACATTATTAAGGACAAAATTTCAGGGCTGTGGTAATGCGAGTTTACAATTTTATATAATAAAATCAGATCGGATAAAACTCTCCTGTCCGATAGTGGCAATAAACCGGTAAAATATAATAAGAAAAAAGAAGAAGACAGGGTAAGATAACGCTGAAGACTTTGAGAACTGATGGGGACGTACGCAAGAAGGTGTATCAATGTAGTGGTAGCTGTATACTCGTAGTGGAGTCTTCTTCATTCAATTTTGAATAGAAAATATTATTTGGGTGAAATGTCGACATTTACGGAGATAAGCGACATCGAAGTTTACATTTTTAAAAATATTTTTGGCTTACTTTTTGTAAAAATTCATTCGTTTTAATACAAATCTACCTACCTACAATTTCATTTTCAATGAATACAAAAAATATATTTTTCTAATTTACGAAAAGGTTTCAATCATTCTAATTGACTTGTATCAAAGCGAATGAATTTTTAATATTCAATTCCAAATACTTTCATGGCAGTCGAATGTTTTACAAAATAGGTCATAGGCAATAAATGCCCAAATAGGCAATAAATAGGCCAAAAATAAATCAAGTAGCTTGTTGGTTTTGTGGCTAGGACTCTCGCCTCGTGATTCAAAGGTCGCGGGTTCGAACCTCACTCCAGACCAGCAAGTTAGTCCTATTTTCATAGCATAAGCGTTTAGCTTAGTTTGACAATAGTAAGAATATTGATGTGATACGTATTTCATGTTTGCATCTCTATTTATAAAAAAATATTTATAAAAAATTATTTTATATCTTAATATAACGTTTCCTTGTCTATATCTTATTTACTTAATCTAATGTCTTGTATTTTTGTCTTCTTGTATTGTTTATATCTTACTTACTTAATTCAATGTCTTAATTTTTATAACTTAATCTAATGTTTCTATATCTCTCTATATCTTACTAATTTAATCTAATGTCTTACACTAATGATTACATTAACAATAGATATATACATATATGACAATGCCCCCCACTTTTAAACATGACAATAAATTCTCATTTAAAAATGGGTAAGCGTGTAATATAAATGTGTATTAATTATATTATGCTAAATACAGCCACTCTTAAGTTTGTAAAAAAATGTATATATATATATATATATATCTAGAATCTATAATAAATATATTATATATATTATTATAGATATAATATATATCTATATATATATATCTATATATATATCTCATATATATAATATATATATATATTATATTGAAAAAAAATGCAAATTTTTATGTCGTTATTCTCCGCAACCGTCGGCATTTCACCAAAAAGTAAACAATATTTTATATTCAAAATTAAATGAAGAAGACTTTTCCGAAATTTTTGCTACTAGCTACCAATACACGAGGATAGAACGCGGCATTCTGTCCTTTTTTCTTCCCTCTGAGACGCGACCTGAGGCATGCACGCGTGTAAGTAAAATAAATTGCTATTCATGCGGTGAATTTATTCCAAAACAAACAAGCATCGCTTTTGGCACAAAGACAAAATGAGTCGAGCAATTTTTAATTTCAACATAAATTTATTACTCCTGTCAGCCAATGGCAATGTTTGCCGTATTTGAGATTCTGTGAAGATAGCTGCATATGATTATTCTGAATTCGGCCCATTTCAAGGAATTATTCTCTACGGCTCTGTAGATTTTTTTATATTTTTTTATTTTTTATTTAATTAATAATATATATATAATTTTTTTTTTCTACAATCATACATAAATGTTTACAAATCTATATTTTTTGTGTGTGTATACCTCACCAAAAAGAATTATATTCTTGTGTGTGGTGAGGGATAACCACTTACAATCAAAGGTATAGGTAGTGTAATCTAATTATATAACAATTGGAAGGAAAGAAAATAAAATCTAATACATCAAATCTTAGTTAATAATACAGTATATAGAATAAGCAGTCAAGTAAACAATAATATAAATAATAAGCAGTCAAGAACTCAATCACAAAGTCAATTCTATAATAATGAGAATCCATTCGGGTTCACTGGGGGAATATGCATGCAGGGCGCAATCGAATATTTTATTTATACGTTATTTTAGGTACCTACCTAGATTTCAATGGAAATGTTATCTATATTTGTGTATTAAAAACGGTCTCGTGAAGTATGTTATGAAAAATTTCAACGAACTTTCATCGAATACTATCGCAAAACTTCAATAATATAGCATCACGCACATCAAACATAATAATTTCGTTGTCTTTAGGGCTGTCCGTCCGTCTGTCTGTCTGTCCCCGTAACTTCGTGTAAGGTCCGTAATTTCGATCGAATTCACTAAAACGGCTTGAATCCCGGGCCAGCAAGCCCGAAGGCGGCGACGATAGCGATGTTGCTGTCGCCGAGCCTGCATTACCCGTCAAAAATACAGTACATGGCATAGACGCGAACCATTTCATGTTCCGCAGTGGAATTGCTTTGCGTAGAGTGATCGCTTAAGCCAGCTCATACAGGTTGTAAGCCCCGAGCCATCGTCTAAGAGACTTCCGCCCGCTTTTCTCAAATATAAATAGCTTCGTCTCTGTGAGACTTCTATAATTTAATCGATTTGTTATTAGTTTAGTGTCCACGCCTTCACCACAAAAAGTTAAAATTTAAAATAAGTTTCGTATTAATCAGTCTTATGTGAATGTTTTTGAGTTGTGGAATGAATCGTTTTGAAATTCGCTCTGATGTACGAGTGCTTTGAATTACGAACACGTTACCTCGACAAATCATGCTTGCAATTAAGGTTTTAATCTGAAATATTTAAGGGATGGCCCCGTAATCCAGTGGGCATGACGCTGGCTTATCAAACAGCGGAACCGGGTGCGATTCCTGGTGAATTCACAACACGTCAATATGATTTTCAAAAACCTCGACGTTTTGTGACGTGTTTCGCTACAGAAACTAAGCCTTGTAGTTTTTAAACTAGATACTAAACGAATTGTATAAAAAGTTGGTAAATTTCTTCAATTATTGCCACAACAATGTGATTTACTGGTCAAAACCGTAACTGAAACATTCCTCGAAAAAAATTCGAATAATCGATATTAATTCAGAGGCAGATAAACTTATCTGAATATAATAATGTCGTTGGAATTCACGGCTAAAAAAACAAATTAAACGACCGGAAATGGGACTTAAACCCCGGGCCATCAAACCCGAACGCATGTTGCTACCGCCGCCTCTCGTGGATCGTCAAAAATATGCTGTACCTATTATATACTAAGGCTTAGTAAAGACGCGAATCATTTCATGTTCCGTGATTTTTCACGGGTGTACCTACGGCTAGTCAGAATATAGAATACAGTCAAAATGATAGAAACTATAACTATAACTTATTTTATTTGGTTTTTATTCATTTTTAAATAATGCTTCACGTTTGAAGTATTATTTGATTTCATTTCATTCCGATCCAATGTTCAGTTTCATTTTTATACCATTAAATTATGTCACATTTGAAATTTGTTTTGTATAACTCCCTCATGAAATCATCCTGGAGAAAGCAGACTCCCACGCACGTTCTGAGCTAGCTGATGAACAACGAGGAACTCGGAGTTCCTTCATCAGGACATTAGGTTCCTAGATGAAGGCACCCCGATCTCACCCGTTGCAAGTGAATATAGTCACATGGCGAAATATAAAATACACGAAAAACACCAACACAACACTAGAACGGCTCAAAACTATCACATAACACACACCAAAACAAAAACAGGACAATCATTTGCAACGGATTAAAACTACACAACGACCTACCACAACAGACCAAACAACTGACTACTGACAAATCCAAAACAGATGCGACAAAAATGCTATAACTCGGCCAATTATAAAAAATGATTTTGTATCTAAATTTTATTATTATTATATTCATATTTTGAATCATGTAAAAAATGTTATCCATAAACCTTTTCAGGTTTCTATTATATTTTTAAATAAAAATAATAATATTCTACATTTAGTACTTTGATATTTCTGTGCCCCTTAAAAAAGCGGAAAAAATGTTTTTCCCACCCTACCGTATGTACACAGCGCGTTTATTTGAATTTAGAATCCAGTGTTTGCAAATATTTTCCTGTTTCGTTTTTGCAGAGATTATCCGGGTCGTCTTTTTCCGCATATTTTGAGTCTAATGCATATTCTGAAACAATATTCTAGGTTAAAATGCAACGGCGGCAGCGATTGCTCCGCAGTATTGACTCTAGCAAAGGTCACGTCGAGGATTTATCTCCCGAATGTACACAGCGCTACAAATATTTGCGCATTTCGCAAACACGCGATAATGGGGCGGTCTCGTCCGGCCACCGCAATGCCCGCCACCGCACCGACTGATTAATTAAATATCGCTGAAATAAAAATAAATTGAAAAGCTTCACTGCTTGCACTTCCTGGCGCAACTTGTCGCCCATTTGTCGCCATTTCTTTTTGTGATTATTTTTATTTTAACTTTTTTTTTGTTAATTAACATACGCCGCCATAAAGCCTTTAAAGGCGCACATTACAAATATGTATTGAATTCACAGTAAAAATAAAGAAAACATTGATTAACAGAATATGTAGATAAAATAATAAAATAGTGCAAAAGTAGGTATACATAGAAAAAATTAACCTATAAAAACATAGTTTTCATTATAAATCCTTTATTTATTTATTTAAATATACGGCACAGAAGTAACTTTTACATAATAATATATACAAGGAATTCAAAAAGAAGAACAGCAAAAAAGTACAGAATTGACATTTGAATTGACATGTTGTTTAAAGTTATAACAATAATGTATGCGAGGTGTGGGTTTCAGCTTGTTTACTATTTGATTATGCTGCATGAACTCAAAAATTAAACTCACTGAAACAAAAAAAATATTTTCATGCCACTCCACTCCACAACACTTTGTTCTACAACGTCCTTTTAGATTTAACTGATACATAATATTTTTATTTTATTTATTTATAAACGCCCTTTAGGGCTTTTACAAACGATAGGTAATGTGTATATTAAATTAATAAAAACTTTAAACAATACGTAGTGATTTCCCAAGAAATACAAATAAGAAAAAATAATAATATAAAGTGGAAAGCAAATACATAGCAGTAGCACAACACTAAAAGATAAATATAATATATAGTAAAAACAAGAAAACATATTATAATAAAAAATTATAAAAAATATATAAAGTAGAAAGCAATAGCATAAGTTTTAGAAAAGCATAATATAATAAAAAAATTATATAACAGTTAGTTATCTCACCCCTTCAATAACTGAAATACAATCCACTTATTTAAGTCCAACGTGACGAATACTAGTAATCTTTCAATACTCCTTTTAAAATATGTTTGAATATTATAAAGTAGGTGGCAAAAAACGTCAAGTTGCTCGTGTCTGTTTGCTAGTCTAGGAAGCCTTTGCAGTGGGGAATCAAAAACTTATTTGGAGCTGCAGTTGCCAAGGCAAAACCTGCATGACTCTAGTTACGCGAGATGGAACACGCAAGCAGATACGTTATTATAGTTGAGGACAGTCGATAGTTCCGTTTATTAATTTGTGTAAAAAGAGAGTGTTCGTCACTATTCTTCTAGTTTCTAGTTTATCGAGAAAGCAAAAAGATCTAAGAATGTTGTAATCAGTGTTACTCGACGGTATATAATATGTAGTAGATATCCATTCTGAATTCATAGTTTTATAATTTTTCACATTTTTTTAATTCACAATAAATAAAATCATTTTACATAAAATCAACTAGCTTTTGTTTTGTAGCAATTTTAAGTAAACAGATAAGTTCCAAAGCGATTGAAATAATTTCAGAATAGTACCAGAAATTATTTACTTGCCCGAACATCTGAGATAAATTTGCATTTTTTGTGTGCGCGTGTGTATGTATTATCCCAGAAGTATGTAAAAATGCATTGTCATCGACATCAAGTCGATTTGCAGAATTTTAGCTCGATTGGATGACGGGAAGTGTGTTAATTTTCACTTCCGACTTCAGATTTTTTAAAAAGAAATTAATACAAAAAGTACATAATATTATACAATAAGTAATAATTAAAAATATCAAGTTTGCAGTATAAGTAAAATCATACAGTGCTTCCCAATCATCACTACATTGCAGAACATTGAGAAACTAAATGTAGGAAAAAGAAGAGTTTTAAATTAAAATGCAAATTAAATTGTAGAAAGAAAATCAATGAAGATTGGTAATGATGTCTGAAAATATCTCTGACAGACAAGCTTTTTCATTTCCATGCCTGTGTAATCTATTTATGTGGGACTTTAATACAAACTTTGCATTTCCAGGTAGGCAATGGAATGTTATGTTTTGCTTTTACACTCAGGAACATGTAGTGTAAAATAATATATCAACGCCAGCCAAGAATGTCGGTAGAAAATGGGGCAAGATGGATACAAAAGACGTATTGATAATTTGATGTTTTGTTTGTTGCCATTATCATTCATACACGGACAACTGTCAAAGCTGGACGCTTCGTAATATTAATGACCGCCCGCCTTTTCAGGAACGGGAAACACGCTTCCTCTTCTTATTTTTTTGGTTTAATGGCCCCAATATGCGTATGAAAAATACGGAATTAAGTCCTGGAGTATAAATAATCAAAAGTGTACATAAGAATTTACCATATCAATACTGAAAAAGAATGACAGGATAAAACGTCAACTCATGGTAATTATTCACTGTAATTATTTGCACTATCATAAAAATTGAGTCTTGACTGCTACTATTATAACATTATACACTGCGTCAATTTTGACGTGATGACTATTATACTGGGTGTCTTAAAACTCCTTCTATCTTCTACTGTGACTGTAATCAGTATTCAGGTTTAGCGAAGAAAAAACATCCACCCGTCCAGAGACATGTTTTTGTGTCGGCACGTCACACGTGTTATATATGAGTGCGCGTGTTACGGTGATGTATGTCAGCAGTGACAGGCTAGGTAGATAGATACAGGATGTGAATTATACTCACGATTAACAAAGTTAGTTTACTTATACTAGTTTACAAAGGTTGGCGCGGAGAATAGTAAATAGTGTGTCTATTGGCTACGGCTGTCGGCGGAAGAGTGTCATAACATGATGGCGACTGGAGCGTAGTTAATCGCATGGTGCCCCTGATTGGTGGTTGCCGGCTCGTTGCGTACAGCTAGAAACGCCGCGAATCTCGATCCCCACACCAGTAATAAAAATTATAATCTTAGAAAATGCAATTTCGTAGCTGTGGCACTCGAAAAACTGATTGATTTAAGGTGTCGTCACGAAATTCATAAAAGTATCAATATCTATAAAACTTACGATTTTTTGCTACGGTCATATTTTCATATTCTGATAAGTCGTGCGTTGACCTATCGGCCCTCCCATGACAAGGGGTTTTGCGACACTGTATAAAATAACTACTTATATTGTTTTGGAAGTTGTTAAAAAGCGGCTTCTTTCATGCAGTGTCTAAATATCAAATTAAAGCGAATATTTCCGCTGCCTATAAATATTTGATGACTGTAACGTTAATAGAATCTGAACTATCGAAATCTGACATCTCCATTTTAACAATTTTGAGATGATCCTTATCAAAATGGCCAAATGTGTCACTATTTCATACCATTCACAATACTTTAATTTCTTAAGGATATTTCATGTTTTTATTTCATAGGTTTAACGTAAATTTTATATTGTACAAAACTAAATTTATAATTAATTTTGGCTGCAAATGGAGATGTCACATTTTGATACATAACGTCACAAATATCTTGACATTTCTCATAGAAACATAGCATAAATAAGTACGTTATGTCTATTTAGTGCTGGGATAACAATCACCAATTATAACAATCTTCTTATCCTGAGAATAGAGTGGTTTAACGATTTTTTTTGCATATGACTGCATTGCGAAAACCGTTAAACTCGTTAAAATATTGAAATAATTTTCAGACGTATTCTAGTGTAATGTTAATAATTCGGAAGAATGTCATTTACACGTATAAAGAATGTTGCTTTAAAAACTCCAATCAAAATATAGATATCTCAGTATCAATAGCGACATCTGTGCTGATTTATGGGATTGAAAAAGTTTTCGGCTGCAGGTGGCGGTAGCAGAAATAAAACTCACAGACGAAACAAGGTGTGCAAGATAAACATATATACCACTTCCAAAAATTTGATAGATATGGTAGTCTCTCATGGGTGGAATTGTGAATGTCACATTATGTAAAGTGATCACTTAAGCTAGTCGTACGATAGATCGTAAGCCTTATTAACACCCAAAAAAGACTTCCGTACATATTTTCCCAAATAAAAAATATCCTCGTCCCTATGAGACATCTATAATACTAATATCTTGTTTAATGGTGTCCCTCTAGGGATAAAATCCAGTATTGTATTATTTAAAAAATTACGCACTGAAAATATTGAACTTTGATAATATATGTTCATTTACAAATTATAAATTCGATGCACGGGTCGACGCTGTTTGCCATACTGCAACTCAGTCGGTGGATCGAGTGCATTTCGATGCTTTACTTGTGTGAAAGACTAACATGCTCATACGAGCCGAGGTTAGGTTAGGTTAGAGAGGATTTTCTTGGGTTTGTGATAGCATTCTTTAATTGTGTCCATCTCGCGAAGATGGCGCTATGCGGCGGATTGCAATAACCGGCGGGTACAGTAACCGTCGACTGCCGCACCGCGAGCAAGTCGTGTAAATGCCGGGATTGCGCCCAGGAGCGCAGAGGCCGGCAGCGCGTCTCTCGGCCGGGACGGAAATACCGCGTGACAAGAAATGGGTCTTGCTACTCGGGGTTAATGACTTGGAACAACTTAAAATAATATAAAACTCCATCCATTTTCCACCCCATTAAACATTCGTACGCCGTGTTCCGAAATAACTCACAGTAAGGGTGCGACGCACAGTGTTTTAAACAATTTGCTACGTGGGAGCGAGGATTTTCACCGCCGTCAGACACTGTGTGGTATTGGGTGTTGACGCTAGTGATGGTATTTTAACCGGTGACATACTAACACTTATTTGAGATTTGTCGATGATTGGCAACGGGTTTTTTGTAATTCGATGGGCAACCATCGGTACTAGTCAACAATTATATCTATGTTATTAATTATCGGTGCAAGTCCCAAATAACTGTATCGAAAATAACTGGTTAAAATAACGGTTTAACCATCACTATCGTGAGTTCTGTGTTTTTTTTTACAAATGAAGAGAATGAGAGGACACAACAACAAAAAATTACAACAAAATAGAAAATAATTTATACTCCTTTATTATTTACATGTTCTTGTCAACGTTCTACAACTTTTTTGATGCCTCTGCGTTAAAAATCATTTGGTTTTGACTCGAAGAATTGATCATTTGAACAGAAGATGATAAAAGTGATAACTTTTTTCTACTTGACAATCCTTTTTGAAGATCTGTAATTATCCCCAATAACAATAATTTTGAATCTCCGTCCGCAACTTTCTTTTCAATAGCTGATCTCATTCCGTTTTCAAAATTAGTACGATAGCCGATCTCACTGTTTTCTAAATTAGTATGATTTCAAAATTGTTATTAAAAAAAATGAAAACATTGACTTACTTTTTTCATAAAATACTCTAAATTAGTTTTTTTTAAATATTTATATTTTTCTTAAATGTTTCAGTTTAATGAAAATTAAAATTAATGAATGCATCCATTATTATGTCGCAAATGTCATTGGTATTAATTATATTAATCAAAGTATATAATTCTCCCTGTAAAATGTTCGTCACTAATGTCAAATAATAATGAAATATAAGAAGAAAAAAACGCAATTCTCTATTTAATAATGTCCATCACTAACGTTATCAAGACCACGCTACTCTAGATAGCGCTGTTCTCAAAGACTTAACTGGCGTCCGAAATATGTATAATAAAAATCTTTGACGGGTTGTATTGTAGTATAAAAAGTAAAGTCAAAGCAAACACAATATCGTGTTGAGCAGAACGTTTTATGTTAATACTTATAATAGAGAAAATACATTTAGACCAAAACATCCATCAATAATTTTACTTTTTATTCATTTTGTATTATACAGAATATTCCACTTGATACTCTGTAGATACATAATAACTACCTTATGAAAATAAATACTACTGACGAACTTGAAAAAATATTATAATTGTGTTCTATAACGCCACTCTGGGACAAGCGTAGCCTAGTAGAGTGGCATAATCCACAAATTAAACAAAACAAAAAAATGTGTAATTTATCTTATGTTTTATCTTATGTTTTATTGTTAAATTAGTATTAAGTATCTTTATTTGTAAACAAGGATTTTTTAAATAAATAAATAAATAAATAATGATTTGATGACTAATTTAATAAGTGACTGATGGCGCCACTGACGCAAAAGCTGAATGCATTTGTTTAACACCCTCTTTTGAGCGACGTCTGTCAAATTTCAGAGAGATTTATCAAACAGTTTTGTTTTGATAGCTGTTGAAAGTGAGTGAGTTTGTGTTTGTTTGCAACCATGAAAAATAGCAGTATCGGTCAGTATTCGATTATTTTTATATATTCGTACAAAATAAATATGGTACAACAAAAATTTGGATATCATTCAAATTGCATGCAAGTAGTATATAGGCGCAATACGGCAGGTTTTAGAAGAAGCTGTTTCGCTGTATTTATTTAAGCAAGATAAAATGATTGAGATTTTATGATAAAATGCGAGACTTTCGATATGTGGAGGTCGGTATGCAAATTGAGCGGCTTGCCTCGTGCGTGCAGCCAGCGCAGAGATTCCACGTGGCATTGAAACGCGGTCCGAAACTTCGGCACTAACTTGCAGGCGTACCGTGATATTAGTATGTTTTCAGAATGCCTTTATTAATGCGATCAACAATAAAACCGTAATGCATGTTGAAATGAGTTGTACATAATCGCAACACACCCGATCACCTATTTCCGTGCCAAATTGCTGTAATCGCCGTGAAGTTGTCGCTTTTAACACATTACATATCTGAAATTTAAAATGAATGATAGGCACTTACAGCGAAAATAACGACTCTAGCAATACTTTGGCTGGCGGCGAAATTACGGTATCTCTTGGTAATTTAAATTTGTGGCTTAATTTTAATTTAGAAATTCATGGATAAAACGAAACCGACAAAGTTTACCGTTTTGTAACTGAAAAATAGATCAATACTACCAAGATCAGTTTAATTATATCTTTGGGGTTCACTAAAGTTATGTTTGAGGTGGAAATAGGAGAATGTAAGTGAGAAATTAAATAAAATTAGAATTTGAAGACATACTTTTATACGCTTTCCTTGCATACATTTGTATTAGAATTTTTTAATCATCCATGCAGTATCCAAATTTATATGCTAAACTTTACAGCTGAGTGCTCAGTAATAATGTAAAATTATTAATTTTAATCGAAAAAATGATTTAATAATGTATAGTCATCCACTTTACGTGAATGTTGAAAGTATCAGAACTCTAGCTAGTCGGGAAGTTGGTACGAACTCAATTACAAGATTCCACCACAGGAAACAAACAAACAGACAATGAGAGTTAAATAAAAACATGTAAAAAAAATGACGAAACGTGCACTGTCTATAGGAAGAATAGGAATATATCCAAACTTACGAAAAAAAATCTGGGCTAGGGTTAACGTGAATACGTGGACGGCGATACTAGGCAATGTAGTGCTAGTGGAGCGTTTTGCCTTGGCCGCACAATTTTTAATCCTTTATTTTGTAGGCTCTGACCCTTCCTGCCGCGGTGAGTGGGATATTGTTATATTCATCTCAACGAGGTCTATCCAGACACCACTTTTCTAGATCGCTTCTTGCACTAATAGACCATATGTACCTAACTATTATAAATACGATTTTTTGCTTCAACTTTTCATTTAAATCACGTAAACTTTATTCGTTTGACTTCTGGGTCAAAAGCCAAGGCGTCCCAATGTTGGCTGAGCGCGCCAATTCGTGTCGTTTAAGTAACCCTCTCACGCTGGGTTTGGAGGAAGGGCGGACACGGCTGATGTAACCTAAAAAATCTTACATCTGTCCTCCACTGACACATTCCTAGCCACTGGAGCATGACACACTTAGCCACACACGAGCCATTGACACATTGAATCTGACGCTCCGAATCATTGACACAAATAATTTCCATTTGCGTCGTACACTTTCTGAGATTTTTGTCACGTGACACACCCTTGAATATTGCTTTTAATAGTGATTTGGAAGTTTGATTTTTGAAGGGATGGAGCTTTATTTTCTATAAAATCTGTATTCAATACATTAGAAATTACTAATCCTCGACGACTGCATTCAAAATAAATTTTTTTTTTTGGATATTGCTGTCTTTGCTTTTATATACCTCATATCTAAGTACCTACCACAATCATTATCAAATAGAATATCAATAATTATCAACTAGAATCAAAATCAATAAATAAAAAGATCTTGGTGTAACAGTATCACATGACCTCAAATGGAGTGAGCATATAACTACAATTACAAAGAAAGCTAATTCATGAGATAAATACAGCCATGTTCATCCAATTCTACAATTCATACATTAGGCCGATATTGGAGTATGTATTCCAGATATAGAACCCATATTTTCCAACAGGCACAAGCATTGGCAGGTTGGTCCTGTATATTGGAATGTGAAACAATCTATGCTGACGCTGTCTAAGGTAATTTATCAGGAACATACAAACCAATGATCCGCATAATTTCAGGATTATCGATCACACCGCGCAACAACCGTTAAAAATGCGTAACCAAATCCTTCTACTGTGTATAGTTTTCTGGGATATTCTGCCGTGTATACGTGACCACTCTGACTAACGTTTCGGATCCCATTGCAAGGACCATCATCGGGGCTGATATTGCGCTGATGATGGACCCTGCAATGGGATCCGGAACGTTGGCCAAAGAGGTCACATATACACGGCCGAATATCCCAGAAAACTATACACAGAAGATTTTGAACGGCCGTGATAATCTAAGGACATTTTTAACATTCCTTCTATCTCTAAACTATTGTAGCCAGAAGACTTTGGAGAAACTCGGTTGGGTAAAGCCACGGATAATGCCAGTACTCCCTCATATAGAGATCTTAGAAATAAAATATCTTAGAAACTTTAAACAATATCAAACTTGATGTGCAACAATATGTAACCTACTAAGAAAAAAATATAACGTTTTTCATTTTCATATGAATTATTATAAAAAAAACTACCGAACGAATTTTTTTAACATGCGTATACAGTGTATATTGTGGTAGGCCCCGTTTTTTTTTTATTGGAGACACTAACAGGATAATAGGTACATGATACTCAGATAATAAACATTATAGTGAAGACTGTTCCCATTATACCAAATGTCTTCGGCACGCTCTAGTAACATGTATTTTTGCAATTAATTATATTTTACATGTACATTTACGTATATTATATATTTTGTGTTTGAGTGTAGTGCGATTAGTATTTAATGAATGATTGATTTAATGTATAAATATAGGTTCATGTCATCGTTTAGAAAATGGATGTTGTGTATGAGTGAGTTTTTGAACGAAGATAAGTTGTCTGCAAGAATATCAGCATCAATGTTAGGATCAGCACAATACAAATTAAATGCGACACAACCTTGTAATGGGAGAAAAGTAACCGACATTATTAGTGTGCTGACTTATTCTGAAGAACTCCGGGTTTCTTATACGGGGTTTAACATGCAAATTTATATCAGATAGAGAGGGAGAATCAATAGCTCCGCTGAGAATCTTGTGTAGCACAACGAGATCGGATATTTTCCGTCGGGACTCTAGTTTGCGCATCTTGAAAAAGGCAAGTCGATCTTCGTAGCTGTGAAGGTTTTTGTGTTGACCAGCTTTGTATGACAAAATACGTAGAAACTTTTTCTGCACTCTCTCGATTCTCGTAATATGTGTTGTGTTATAAGGTGACCAAATAACTGACGAATATTCCAATATACTTCGTACGAGTGATGTATAGAGTATTTGTACTAGTGTCCCCGGGACATTGCCACAGATTTCTATGTTATCCGACGGGTAATACACGATACACTTTGTTCACTCGGTCTGATAATAATCGCCGTGTGAGAGCATCTGAAGTATAATCAATTCGTGATCGCCAGACCGTCGCGAGCCGTCGTCTTCGCGGCGGTCCAGGAAGCAAATAGAATATATTGGACGGCTCAGAACTATAAAAAAAAACATTGTTTCTATTATTACGCTTTCATGGCGGAAAACGTTATTTCATAAAATTCCACCGACAATGGCATTTTACCGAGCCAGTCACTTCAAAATAAGCAACTCTCTACGTAACAATGTCCGTCGTTAACGCCACCGAGACGCCGCGCTGAATGGCACAGTTCTCAGTGCCTTGACTCACGACCGAAATATATATAATTCTAAAAACAGGTTTTCACGGCCGTTCAGAATCTTCTGTGTGCAGTTTTCTGGGATATTCTGCCGCGTATATCTGACCTTTCTGGCCGACGTTTCGGATCCCATTGCAGGGTCCATCCTCAGAGCTGATGTGTCCTGATGATGGACTCTGCAATGGGATCCGAAACGTCGGCCAGAGAGATCAGATATGCACGGCAGAATATCGCAGAAAACTACACAGAGAAGATCATTTTTCGAGAACACTTGCACATTTACCGAAAATATACTTTCTTACTATCACGCCGTTTTCCGTGGAGGTAAGCAGAGAGGATATAGCGCCACATTCTTCTGTCCTGACATACAAAACTCTCGCCTCATCCACATTCATACATCTTCGCATGCAAGTTCGACGGTTGTTAAGGCCTCTAACGAAACCATCTTCCAGTGTCTGATTAATCTGGTCGTGCCACGTCTTCCGCGGTCGCCCTCTCTTTCTGGCACCGTCAACACTCGCGTTATATATCTTTCTAACCATTCTTTCCTCATTCATTCGCTCAACATGCCTAAACCACCTGAGCGACACTTTATCATCAAAATATCGCCAGTGTCAAAGAGTTATTTCGTAATCAAAATTTTCAACCTTTTTTATGCAAAAAAAATTAAATATAAAAAATTTTATGAAAGAGAATTAGGTATTTGTTTTGATTTATATACTAACTAGCTATTGTAAAACTGAAATTATTAACTTGTTTTAAAATACTTTTATATGGTCTCTACAGATGACAATTTTTTGGTTTTGATTTTTAACTTTATTTAAAAATAATATAGAAGCGTCCGCGATTCCGTGAATTCGTATCGCAATAATATTATAAGTATTTTCTAAATAATCTAAACGCCTATTCTATGAAAATAATACTAACTAGGTGGTCTCCCAGAACAATGTTCAAACACAAAGCATTACATGGAGAACGTCTTTACCACAAGATCAGTGCTTCCCAAAGTAGGCAATATAGCCCATCATTTAGAGTTAAAAGTGATTTAGCCGGTGATTTTATAAGATTTTAGGCGATAGTGCGCTTACGAATTTATATAAACAAACAATTGCTTACAATAAGTTAATACAAAAAACCAGTGACATGTTTTAAACCATATACACTTTTTTTCTGTTGTATGATTTTTGATGGGCATTTTAATTTCTTAACCCTATCAAAGAATAAGTGTCAATTTTATTAAAAGTTTCAAGCAATCGAATTTAAAATAAACAACTGTTCAAAAAACACGGCGGATAATTATTAACCTAATAATATATTCGTACGTACATAGTAATACGATTTAAGAAAAGAAGGAAAATTTATGATATTGGTCTAAAACTTTTAGTAAAAATTCTATATATGTCAAAGGTTAGAAGACATCTAGTCACGTAGATTGAGATGGACCAATTCAAAAAAATATTTGAGATGAATTTATTTAAAATTCGGTGAATTATCTTTTCCTTTTAGCGCTGACGGGGCCTGTCGGAAGCTGGGGCCGGAGCAACTCTTTCGTAATTATATTTTGATTGACGAATCTCCGACGTTTGAAGAAATCGCTCGCTTTCAAAATATTTTTTTTTTTTTTTGATTAATGATAGCGTCAAGAGTGACCCCATTACGGAATTTATGCCTCACACCTCTCGAGCAGTCTTTTTGGTAATTTTTTTGAACTCTATTTTATTATTCGGGCTATTTTGCGTACGAACATTGGGGTTGCTTATACACGAACGGAAATATGGGTAACATTCTAAAGCCGTCAATTTTGACGTTTTATGTTTGACAAGTTGGAAATTAATGAATTCGATCAATTAGAAAGCTTACTATTCATAATTGTGGATACGTTTTAGAGCTTTTTGATTGATTGAATTCATTAATTTCAAACCTGTCAAACTTAAAACGTCAAAATTGGCGGCTTTACAACATTAGACATAACTGTCAAGGTACAGAAATAGCAATATCGCATAGCTCAGAAAACAGCCGAATATATTAATTAGGTTCTTCTTCCTAGACCGTTAGTCGCATTTACTTGGGGTCGGCCTTCCTTGTCCGCTTTTGGACAAGGAAATTTTAATGGCTATGTAGATTTATGGCCGGTTGCTACCTGACGCCAAGGCACTAATCCTCCTTAGGACTATGAGCGCCGCCGTCGGACCCCTAGTAGGGTCTCTTCCGCCACCAACTCTTTTGCAACACCGACAGTGCCTGCCGATGCAACTCCAACATGACCTCAGATCCCTACATATATGCGAGGTTAGCTCACTGTTGGGTATGGTACATAATATATGAGATCGATACACAATATAATATATTCTGCCGTTTTTTAAAAATTATATTGTGACATAACCAAAAAAAAATCAAACTCAAAACACTTGCCAATCGATGCTTCCCATTTACTTGGAAGATAGCCGATTCTGCAGGCGAAGTGTATCCAATGTCCAGTGTTCTTGGGTCTTCCACTTCCACAGTTGTCAAAAGGGTCTGGTCATCAAAATCCTAAAATCGTCCCTTTCGTGACGTGTCGTCTAAACTTTCTTTGAAGCGAACAAACCACTCTCGGCATGCCCTTTCGCTAATGTTTTTTTCGGTTAATTTCGCTTTTTGCCCTTTTATATAATTTGCCTAGTTTTTTATGCGCATTTTAATTTCCTCCCTTTAAATAATTATATTATGACAAATGTCAATTAAACGTCAAATTATAAAAAAGAATGTCGCGAAAAGAACGGCAGATAATTACGAGTATGTCAACCTAACGTATACAGGATGTAACAAAGCTAGTACACAATACTTAACAGGTAGATTCCTGCCTAAATTATCAGTCGAAATGTTGGAACATTAATATCCTCGTATGTACATAGTTATGGAGAAAAGGGAAACACCTTATGACGGCACAGTAATTACAATTATATAAATTATAATTATTGTCTAAGTACCGAAAATTATAATTTTAATGTAGACTGAACGCGGTGAAAATGGCGCATGTGTGGAAAATCTTTGTGCGATAGACTGAACGAATTAGTAGTGAATGTAATGCTGGCTGTAGCGCGGTAGATAGACTAAAGAAAAGAGATGAGAGCCATGTGGAACGGATACGAGGAAATAATGTTTTAGAAAATATATCAGGCGAGGGTTAAAGGCAGCAGGAATAAAGGGTATCCGCGAAAAACATGGAGTTGCATAACTGTTAGGAACTAATATGAAAAGAAATTGTAAAAATTAAATGTTTGCAAAAAAGATTTGGTAATTAATTAATAATATTTATTTTTCTATCACACAACAAAATTTCTAATTTATCCATCTGTAATCCTATGTTTTTAACGATTCAACACTAACACCCAAATTTGAGCAAATCGTATAGATTTATTGTGACCTCAACCTTCAGTGTAATGCCCACTGGGCTACGAGGAATGCTACATTTCTAAACCCTTGTTAATAGCAAAAGAATGGTTTGTTTCCAAAAGCTGATTAAAAAATTCGGAATAATTTTTTACTAGTTAAACATTTTAATTTAATTTAAATTCAAATATGTATTTAAATTTCTACAAATCTTACCTATATGAAAATGATTGCAATCATTACAAATGGATACACACACACTCGATTTTTTTTAATATCCTTATCCTTGTTATATTTTTTAAATTTATTATTATTATTATATAAAATTGATAATATAGAATTAGCACAGAAACATGTTTATTATTCAACTAGCTGTAACCTGTCAAAAATGACGGTAATTTTACATGCCGGTTCCTAAAGAAAGTATCTATCTATTTATAGCAGACACCCATGAAATAGTAAAAACGACTTTTATTAAAACTTTTTCTTTATATTTTCCCTACCGACATTAATGGTACAAATGGTTCACGTCTTTGCTACATCCTACATGTACTGTATTTTTGACAGGTCGCGCACATGTGGTTGTGGCAACATCGCGTTCGTTTCCGTCTTCGGGTTTTCTGGACCGGGGTTCAAGCCCCATCTCCGGCCGTTTAATTTGTTTTTTTAGCCGGAATTCGAATGAAATTATGGACAGACAGAAGTGAAATCAATGTGTTTGATGATAAATATTTGTTTTATACAAAGTGTTTTCATTTTATTGACATAACTCTGTATTCTCAACTCTGTCCGTTCAGCTTATTTTGAGTACTCTTCTGCAGATCCATATCTCGAATGCTCCACGTCGCCTTGCCATTTTTGACGGGTTTCACAATTGCTCTCTCGGTCTGCACGTGTCGGAGGTTTCTGAGGAATTTCCCGAATTAACCAAACACCTTTTCGTGTCCCGCCCCCTCCCCTCGGCTAGGCAGTGCAGTTCAACGTATCGCCGGTTTTTTCTCGATCGATCGCAGACTGTCTAGATTCCCCCCTCCCCCCCGGCCCGGGTGCAGGTACGGCCGAGCACCTTTTGTACTTGGACCGCCAGATGCGGGGCTGCAAGATTCACGGGGGTCCGTGAAGGTCTTTCAAGAAAATCACCACTTCTCATCGGGGGCGTGATCTTATCGGGATCTCGTTTACAGGGGTTATTGGGCACATTGTTCAAATTGCACGCCATCCCGATCAATGGCGTGCTGTTATTGACTATATATAACATTGTCGCGGGATAAACTTTAAACGTTTCTTATTGTGCTGTTTCGCTTTAGAACATTTCGAACGCCGATGGGTACTCTCGTAATTTATTTTGCTAACCGCTTTGGATCGCCGTTTTTTACCTCTGGCCTCCACCAAACGTCAAAGGTAAGTCAAAACTAACTGTTCCGCGGCTATATAGGCTTTGAGTTTCTGAAAGCTTCTGGTATATTTTCGTGTCTCGTAGAATTTTCTAGATTATTCGATAGTGTGCGATTTTTTTTAAATTTGTCATCTCGTGACACAATATACGCCTACGATTATATATATTTATACCTTACATACGTATTTCGAAAACGGTTTATGTTGAATTAAATCGGGAATTGGTCTAATTTCAATTACCTAAACGTGTCTTTCCACTATACGACGAACGAGAAAATAATAACCAATCAAAAAATGATGTCGTCTTACGTATTGCTATAAAATGTAAGTTTAAACTATTAATTTTAATGAATAAATGTGATAATACAAATAAAAGTAATAATCCATTTATATAAACAACGCCACTTTGTTCGCAGATGATTGTCAAAGCAAATTGACAGTTGGAACGTCAGAAAACATTGATTATGTCAGTAAGTAAGTATGGAATGAGCAGAAGTGTCATTTATACCTTTCGAAGAAACACGCTATTTAAATATACTTGCCGACTATATCCATTTTTGATTTATGATACAATTCTTTACTCTATTTTCAAAATAACGGTAATAGTTTGTTATCTAAAAATATCCGTCACTAACGCTACCAAGACGCTACGCTAGATGGCGCTACTCTTATAGCCTAACTATATATAATTCAGTATGAGGCCGAAATACATATTAATTCTGTATATCATAATACCCTAGATCAAAGTTAATTTTTGTTGAACACTTTACCAAAAATATTTTCTTTAAAAAATTATTAAATTAATAATATAAATCTCAAGAAACAAAAATTTACGGCATATTTTATTTTAAAAAATCTTTATGAAAGAGAATTAGGTATGTGTTTTGGTTAATAGATCGCTAGGACATCAAAAAACATTGATTCTGTATTCGGGCCATAGACGCTATATATTTTTTTTTTACCATAAAAGTGTATTTAATTACGAATGTTTAAACATATATATTTACTTTGTACATTAATGTCGCTTGAAGATTGTCTATCCGTTCTACAACCTATGTTTAAAAAATCATAGGTTATAAAACACATAACATGTGTTTAAAAAAAATGCTAGATGGAGAAACTTGTGTACTGAAAATAGGCAAAAAAAATACGAATCTAACGCTTGTCTATTCTCAGTGTTAATTGCACATCAAATCGACATTAATTATGGCTTCCTTAACGTGCAAATGAAGATATGATGCACTCGATATTTCTCGGAAAAAACGTTAGTTCTGAAATAGCTCCTGTATGCCCAAGACAAAGAATCTTCAACAACGAACAATTCTAAGAACGGCATACACATGCCTTTCATAAACAGACCATACTTGCAGCAGCTGCCCAGCTGCTTTCAGCTCGGGGATTCCCGGGACTTTGAGGTTCTGGCTTCAACGAGAACGATGACTTATTTAGAATTGCCAATTTATAATCCCTATCGTCCAGACAAGATAGAATGCAGTAGCGTAGCGACTACCTGGGTTCGGCCCTTAGTCCCTGTAGCCCTTGCGAGAGGACTAGTTTACGGCTTACGAGTAGTGATGGTATTTTAACCGGTGACATACTATCAGTTATTTGAGATTTGTATCTGAATGCTTCGATGATTGGCAACTGATTTTTTGCAATTCGACGGGCAACCATCGATACTAGACAACAATTATATTTTAGTTATCAATTATCAAAACATTTAGATGCAAATCCCAAATGACCGGTCAAAATAACGTTTAACAAACATCATCTCTACTTACGAGATTTTGTATGGGCCCTATAGTCGGTCCCATACAAACTAACGACTCCGGCCATAAATCATGATATCAGTAGGGATGCACAACACTACAAACGCTTTATAGATAATTTGCTACCTGCGTACACACAGGTAGCAAATTGCTCTGATTGGTTAACGTTCTCTTGTTGTAAATACATCTCGTAAGCCCTGTGGCCGCCCTTCCATACATATTTTCCTTATAAATAGCTTCGTCTCTGTGGGACTTCTATTCCGGGGTATAAAAGGAAAGGCAGCAATATCCAAAAAAAAATTATAAAATTTCTGTCACCGAGGATTACTAAAATAGAATCCACTGAATTCTACATTTTTTGTATTTACCTACCCCTTCCAAAATCTTGTTTCTTGTATGCTTAAAGGTCGTATTTCCTATAAAATCTCTATTTCAGTACATTCTAAATTAGTACCTGGGTCATCCTCGATGACTGTTGCTTTTGCTTTTATACCCCTCAATTTATTTTAATTAATCCCTCTGTGGTCAGAATCCAGTAATTGTGTTCTTAGAACGTATAAAAATATTGCAATTAAAGTGTGCTTTAGTCTCCTTTTCAACAACAATAAATTAATAGGGGGCCCTCGCCTTTCGCAATTTTTTCCTCACCCTTGGGAAGGTTTATTTTCTATCTCAGGGGATCAGTAGGCAGTAGATCCTCGTTGCGCCGATGGTGGATTGCATCAGATTTTACGCCGCCGATAATTAAGTAGCGTCGGCGCAAGACGTCCGTTCTCCCGAGAGATGGAATTCATTTGCTTTTGGTGATACCCTTGGGAAAAATAGCTGGCTCTTCAGCCGTCTTGTCCTATCTCAACCCGACGCAGGATTATCAAATTAGCTTCAGCATTATTGGGTTTATTGGCATGCTAATGGATAACCATAATCTTAATTAGTCTTAATAATAGGCTGAAGCAGAAAAAACTCTCGAACGGTGATGTTTATCCAGCTTTTCCGTCTGGAATTTCTGGTTCAGGGCGACCATTTTCAGCTGCAACGTCATTTGCATCGTGAAATATGAAAAAATCAATATGTGTAATTGACTGTCAAAAAAGAATACGATATTTCTTCCACGTTTTTCAACAAGAAAGAGTGTTTTTAAAGAACTCGCTGAGAAATTTTTTAAATTCGTTCTGTTGTTTATGAACTTCATTATTCTAAATCACTGTTGTTTTTAATATTCAGAGTATACGTATGCATTTAAAAATTATTTAATCAAGTGTTTACTTATTGTTAAAAAAAAACACATAGAAAACCACTATTTATTGAATAATCACTACTCACTACCTATAAGTCTTAAGAATTGTAAAAATAAGAACATTGAAGGTAATATTCCTTCAATGTTCTTAGTTAATTTCTGTCATATATTTTTGATGGATTTGGCGTTTTCATTGTAGAGATTATTATTCATGGTGATAGATTAATAAAGATATTAAATAATATTAACCTTGTTACCTCTTACCTCAGTTTAATAATATTTTATATATATAAATGTTTATGTAATATCGTATTATAATAATAGTTATACTATATAGAGTATCTATATATATATATATATATGTATGTATATGGAAGTTGAATAACTAATTAGGAACTAATGTGAAAATAAATTTAAAAGGTAACCCATTGGCTAAAAGGATTTGGTTATTGATTGGTTTGTACAAACTATTTCTTTTTATTAATATTAATAATAACTACAAAGTTATTTTTCTATTATTGAAGAATAACTACAAAGTTATTTTGCTATTATTAAAGAAGTTTTCTTATTGTATTTTCATTACCTTGGACGAGGCATTTAATATTTCCAAATGGCATTTAATATTGCTTCATTGAAACAATATTAATATACTTGTAGTGCCCACATTTCTCAAACTTTTTTATCCATCGATCATATCATGCGTTTTGTCCGCTCCTTTCTTGGCCGATCTCAGCTATATGCATCAATGTACCGATTTTTTATTTATTTAATTTGTTCAACGTAAATGCGTCGACATGCAGAAATGATTTTCTATGGAGGTAAAATGTGACGTATAGCGGAGACATTAGATAAAGTGTTGACTTTATTGGAAAGATAATTTTATGCCATTAGTGTTTCAATATGATTAGGATCCCACGATTTTCGAAATATATTTGCATGTGCAATTTGCAAGCGTCGTTCTGGCTTATGTCTATTTACGCTAAAATGGCAAACGAAACTGAGCACAAATCAGCTGTCAGCTGTCAAATCGCCTTCGCTGAAAAAAGTATTCTAAAAACAGACCTCTAAAATATCTTATACTTAAAAACTAATGGCATAGAATTATCTTTCCAATAAAGTCAATACCATGGCCATTACCACGAATTTTATGTGTTTTAACCCTAGAACCTGTATGGGAAGATGAATGAATGTAGCCGAAGCAAAATTGATAGATAAAACGATGGAAAAATATGGCCCTCTATCCTCTCTGCCTACCCCTGCGAGGATGGTACGGTAGTTCGTTATGTGTTTTATTTCATTTTGAATTTTTTTAACCTAAACATTATGTAAGTACGCATTTTTGGACACGCAAAAGGCTGCCTTTATTTTAATAAATTTGTCAATATTTCAAGTTTTTTTATTATGCTTATAAACATTGTGCAGTATTATAAAATAATATTTACCATTTTACCTAAATGTTTGATATCGATGGATACACGTGCTACTGTGTGATGTTTGAGGAATGTAAGAAATGTCGGAGGTTTATTAAACAACGCAAGAATTTGAACCGTAAATATAGCAAGGAATCAAAAATAATTTGAGGCCATAGATAAAATATCGTACGCTGGAAGGTTATGTCGAATTTACAGTAGGTTTTCTCTCCTGTGATAGATACTTTCGCTCCATCAATCAATTCAATTGAGGAGACTGATGGAAATCTTGGGTTGCTTAGACAATTATTTCCAGGGGGAGGAGGACAATTTTCTCGGTTTGAACAAAGTTCGAAACAAATAATATATTGGTCATGTCTATCCCTAGTATTTAAGAAAATAGTGGAAAAGAATTTGTAGAACTTAGTAAATTGCATTGCAGTATTTATATTTATTTTATCATTATGTGTTTGTTGTACAACTATTTTTCTAAACGTTTTTAAACTTTTTTTTTGTTTATTTAGAAATTTGTTCCATTTTGTTTCCAATACTTTTTTCATAGTGAAGTTATTTTTGTAGATTAAAGTAACTCAATTAGCCTATATCGGAGTAGTTTGTTTGTATACAGTTAAAAAAAATTATAAATTCACCTCAATTAATAATAATAATAATAGTTTTTTATTCATATCTTATTTTTTTCTGAATTGTATTATACTTCGACTGCCTAACTAGGGATACATTTTACATTTTATTACAGATACGCAATAATGTGTAGTAGACGTGTTTGAATATATGACAGCGTAGTAATGTTAAGGTGCTAGACATAAATTAACTTCTAGAGGTTGTTTTTTTTATTTACTTTTGTGTATTGGTGTAAGAAGGCATTTTTTGATTTTATTTGTATTTAGGTAACATTTGTGGTGGAGAGTAGCGGCGGGAATGTTGTTTTTGATGTAGATAATGACTATAGCCTTAACGAACCGTAATTATAATTAACGATAGGTGCTCTTCCATCAGGGTATATAATACTCGAACACATACAGCGAGGATGAAATTATAAAAGCCAGAGCGTTTTGAATAGGAACGACGTCTCATCCACCATATTCGCCGGACATTGTCCCATCTGATGATTGTCATTTATTACGCAGTTTTCAAAATCATTTGGATGTAAAAAAATATGAATTCTGAATGAAGACAAGAATACGATGCAGAAGTGTAATTAGTCTTGGACTAGTTTATTCAGATATCTTGTAGAAAAGACTAACTAGAACGTCGATCGGTGTACAGGTAAATTCCGTCTGCCGCTGGCGCGCTGTACCTGGGGAGAGAGTGAGATGGCCTGTCTCCCGTCGCCGTACGCCCCTGTTACCAACCTCACAACAAGTACAAGTTTTCAGAGTTTTCTCGGCGTTGCGCCGCACCGGCTAAACTTTCCACAAAGACATCTATTCCGAATAAGCTTTTAAAACAAGGCTCGATTGCAAAGCGGGCTTAAGTTAACACCTAACCGGCGATTTGGCAAGCTCCGTCTCCCGGCTATCTCCGATCGCTGTTACCGGCAGGGGTCGCAAAAACCTCTCTTGGCAGCCGCCCCACGATACCTCCGAGTGTTCGGCTTGTTTATATTTTTGACAGCTGCTGTGAAACGTGCTCATTAGCGTGGTTTTATCGCGTTTCGGGCCTCGACGTATTTTAGTTCGCTGTTTGTCCGCATTTTTTCCCGCCCGCCGTGTAATCGCCGTTCCATTGTTTATCTAACATTTCCGAAACTGCGATATCACGTTTCGTTTAAAAATGTCATGTCAGTCGCCATTGTTTATCTTCTAACCTCAAATAAAAAATGGTTTCGTAATGATCCGCCTAATAATGGAATAGTCTATACATGCAAGTAACAGAGATAATAATATACATGTTTTTGAAGAATTTCGTAAACTCATTGTGCATTAGTTGCCTTCATTATCGTTTCTATGTCTTTGCAGAATGATAATTTTGATATCAGAATGACAAAGATGATAATTTTTAATAGAAATTAATGACGCGCTTGTAGTTGTAGAAGTTAAGACATTTGCTTAGTAATCTATTGGACGACCCTCATTCCAAACCAACAATAAAGTCCGTTTTACGTAGTTTAAAAATAGTTAGAATATTGATATGACACGTATTCCGTGTACGCACCCCTATTTATTTATTAATTAAAACATAATAAACTGTTGTTTATTCTAAAAGCTTTTTTTTTATTGATAAATTGTGAATTTATACTTTTATGGACGGAATCGACACGCGTTACTTTATAGGAAATATTGAAGCAAATTCAACTATATTCCCTACGGACAATGATATACGGTTGTGTCGAAAAAATAAACTAGCGGTCGTTTGCAGAGAAGGGGATGAACTAACTTTTATATGGTTTTCACGGGGCAAAGAGAATCTTGTGTACCTATTCAGAAAGAAAACATAAATAAGAGAAAATTGGTTTACGTTTGCGGTGCGATACATTTGTCTAATACTTTTAGAAAATAATATTGAACAATATTTTTTATATTTATATGGGAAATTAAACTCCTTTTTACTTTATTATATTATATTAAGGTAAACAACAAAACAATTACTTGATTCCTTTAAATGAACATAGCCTCGTGATAATTAATATGTTTGTTTTTTTTAAATAGAGATGCGAACACGGAATACGTGTCACATCAATTCTCTTACTATTTTCAAACTAAGCTAAATGCTTGTGCTATGAAAATACTACTGACTTGCTGGTCTGGAGTGAGGTTCGAACCCGTGACCTTTGGATCACGAGGCGAGAGTCCTAACCACAAGACCAACAAGTTGGACCCTGTGTTTTCTCCATTTATCTTACATCCCGTGACAAAAACACATATTCTTACCAAAAAACTATTCACTTTAACTTCATGTGTGCTATATCATTATACATATCTAGAAAAAAATATTTTAACAGCCTACCGGATAACATCATAAAAATTACAGACTACATATGTTTATCTACTAAAAGCGATTAAATCAAAAATCATGTACATAATTAAAATCCAAGTTCACATAGTCGTACGTAGTCATACATAAAAATTATATAATTTCAGCATGATTATTACTTCTTCTACACACAATTGCTCGTTTTTATAGAAGAGAAAGATAAAATATCTAACATGAAGTGGTAAAATAAATATATAAAATATTATTTTCAATGTTATCTATATTATTAATTTTAAAATTTTTTAAATGCGTGTGTGGGTACACGCGTTAGGAGTTGTACTTCTCTGGCACACATTGAAAACAACGAACTCATTAAAACAATATCAAAGCAAAAACTATACAAATATAATTAATGTAGGTACAAATAATTCAAAATAATTACTTACAAATATATTATCTAACTCTGTTCTTAATATCTGTGAATCTTTTTAATTGGTCTATGAAATGAATACTTCTAATGAACACATGAATGCTTTTACATTACATATTTAAAAAACTGTTAAGATTCCTTAATAAATAAATAAACTAAAATACACATTACTATGACCCTAACGACTTCCTCTGAGGATTCGCAATTGAAGTCGTCGTCTCCGTTATTAAAAAGCTGATGCCAAGAATCTTATAGTAATTGCAAAGTTTTACCAGCGGACATTTCCAAACTGATGACATTCTGTCAAACGCAGCTGAACGGAGTCAAACATCGACGATAACATGAAATACAGAAATCTGTATGAGAAGCCCCTTTTTGGCATTTAGATTACACAGCTAAAATTATAATTCTAATTATAATTCTAATTTTCATTTCCATAACCAATCATTCGTTGAATTGAGCATCTTTATGATTCGTTGCATACTAAAATTTCACTTTTACAACTAACTTTATTGTCTCGCATTTCCGCTACACGTAGCGGAAATCCAAATGTAACGCCCTTCCGTTACAGTAAAAAATTTACCCTATATGCGCCAAAAGAAGTATATAAAATAGAAATATCTAGAAAAACACCACACCCTGTAAAATTACTTTTCATCTCAAATCACAATTATCCTCGTTCGATAATACCGTATTTTTTCAAAATTATATTAGATTTTTTTTCATTTATCATTTTAAAATTATCTTCTTTTCGAAAAAAAAAAAACAATTTCGACTTTCACGTTTTACGTCATAAGCTCTGTGGATATTTTGCGGTATTTTTTATGTATACGTATGATATATAATATAATACAGAGTATAATACCATCCGCATACGGGCGTACTTAACAGTGACCACGGAGCATTTTGGGATATTGCCAAAATTTCTCGAGCGAAATGAAAACGTACAAAATACTCGAAAAGTTAACATTGTCTGCATTTTTTATGCCGTCCAAATGGTGACTGTGTTACGCAATACAATAAGCCTTTTCTAGCAAAATTCGCACATATATTTTTTCATTATTTAATCTTTTGTAAAATGCGAGGCCTTTTCCCCCCTAACAGTCCGTAAAGTATGTCGGCACTCGGATGTCTAAACACTCAATTTATGAAATGATCAGTTTTACTATCCGAGTTTCCTGTATATTACTAAAAAAACGATGAAAATAATCTATACTCGCGTGAAAGAAAAAAGCTGAAACTATTTGTCATCACAAATTATTTATTCAAGCAGGTGTCTTTTTTTTGGCTAAGTAGATTTCAACATTGTTAATCATTAAAATGGACGGAGAACATAAACTATGTCCTGTATAAATCTATAAAACACAAGGTTTAGCTAGGATGATAGATTGTCATAGATATTAAATAATATTAACCTTGTTACCTCTACTAAGTTTAATAATTTTATATTTTTTTCACTACTTTACTTTCGAGAGAAACAGAATCTCTCATCATTCATTTTTTTATTCATTTATTTTATTTACGCTTCAACAGGCCAAGAGGTCCAATTACAGAAGCGAAACACATCACAAAACACCGAGGCTTGAGATTAATCACATAGATTAATTGTGACCTCACCGGGAGTCGAACCCTGAACCCTCGGTGTGAGAAGCCAGGGTCATGCCCAGTGGGCTACGAATAACGAACAGAGTACCGTGAGGTATCAAATAAAATAGTGAAAAATATATAAAATATTGTTAAACTCAGTAGAGGTAATAAGGATAATATTATTTAATATCTATAATGTCTATCGTCATGAATAATAATCTAATTTAATGATATGGCATTAACTTTGTGGAATGAAATGATTATTTATATATAAATAAAATACTTGTATAAGACACTTTTGAGTTTAAGTTATACAACTGGTTTCGAGAACTACAGATGTTCTCATGTACAGGTGAGAATATATTATTCTCACCTGTAGATGATGAGATGATGAGAAGATGAGAACGTTTGTAGTTCTCAAAACCAGTCATGTATAACTTAAACAAAAAGTGGTCTTATAAAAATATTTTATTTATATATAAATTATAATAATCTTTATAATGTAAACGCCAAATCCATCAATAATATAAGATAGAGCTAATTTGCAGCAGAAAATTATCTTAAACCCTTTGACGTGGGGACTCTGAGACACACTTCGACGAGAAGAGCAGGGCTGTCGAATTGGGAATTAATAATTTTGTGTACAGCTCGTATTTACGTAATTTTAACAAACACTTTTGGCACCTTTGGATTTCCGATTTCTCGTCCGCTTCACTTTTATTTTCTCCCAGTTGAGCTTCGTTGTCGTGCCTTTGAGTATAATGGTACGAGTGTTAGATATTAAGTCTCATTGATACGGAAATGGACAAAGAATACTCCGTCACCTCTTCTGATAGTGTGTGACGTACATTAATACATACGCACTCGTAGGAGTGTGCGTGTGATTGTGTGGGAGTGTGCGATGGCCATTGATGGTATAGAATTAGGGCCCATTCTCAGACAATATTGAAACCATGTCGCCATCTACTACGTGACGCAATCTCCCTGAGATAATCCCTCTGCAATAAGACTACTGTTGACGTCAAACAATATGATTGAACGATAAGCGATTATTAAGTAATAAAGGCATACTCGCGTATGCTTCTTTATACTCTCAACGTATCATGTAACTAACAGTTATTTTGATGCAGGACATTGGTAATCGATGTTATGTTATCTATCCATTAAAGTTAAATCGGTATACATTATAACAGAGTGTTAGTTAAATTAGTATAAACCACTACCAGATTTTAGGTCTACCGGTTTCGAGATGTACCCGTCTCTTCATCGGGACCACATTACTATGTTCACAACACTATACACTTCACAAAAGATTTGGTAACACCCACTTTAGACCCCGCCCCCTCTCACTCTCTCTCCCTTGTAGATTCCTGACCATAGTAGTATAGTGTTGGTACCTGATGAAGAGACGGGTGCTTCTCGAAACCGGTAGACCTAAAATCTGGTAGTTGTTTATACTAATTTAACTAACACTCTGTTATAATGTCTAACCACAAAGTTAATGCTTTAAATATTAATAATACGGTATACATTATTTACTTAGAGTAGATCGCTTGGACCAAATGCTGAGAACTAATGTTCTTGAAGACGACAAAGAGGTCAGTGATTTCATCCACCTGGGATGTCCCGCCTAAAAAATGAGAATTTGGTATGCCCAAGTGATGAATTTGAAAAAAAATTGGAAGAACCGCTCCATCTCAAGGAACGTCTCACTGATTAAAGCGCTTGTTGTTTCTATAGCTCTATTTGAAAAAAACAATCGCTCTTAACCTTGACTGATGAAATGTAGGATCTGGGATTTTTGTACATATCTCATGATATGGCCAAAATAATGCAACTTCCAGGTTTCCATTTTTTTATTGTGAAAGATTCTTAACCCAAATTATATTCAAAACGATAACATTTTTATTTTTCTTAAAACTTCAATTGCAGATATGGAATTTTCCTCTTCTCAGAAAGCGAGTGGTCGTGTAGAAGAGGAATATCATGCTGAAATGTGGGGCATAAAAACAAAGGCAGCAGTATCCAAAAAAAATTAATGCAGTCGTCGAAAATTAGCCTATTAATTTATAGAAAAAAATAGCCTATAAGTTTATAGGAAGCATAATTTTGGAAGTGGTAGATACACAATATCCAGAATTCAGTACATTTTAAATAAGTAATCCTCGGTAACTGCGTGCAAAACATTTTTTTAATTTTATTGGGTATTGTTGCCTTTGCTTTCATACCCCACAAATGATTTAATTTTTATGTATGTAAGATTAAGATTTAATGAAATGGATTTTAATTGTGTAGGTACCTGTGTGATGTTTTATCAAAAAAAGTCTGAAATTGCTTTTAGTGGGAATTTTTCGTCTAAAGATAATTTTTTCGGGGCTATCCGGATTTTTTTCCTAGATACATAGAATGATGTTGCGCAATGACGTATTACAATTTACAATGTTATGTTAAGAATATGTGTTTTTGTCGTGTGCAATATTCAGTTAAAAAACAATGCTTTTGTTTTTTTTTAATTATTGTATTTCTCCGAGCTAGACTAAATAAATTTGACTTAATTATAATATATATAAATTAAAAACACTTTAAATTATTCGAATATAAGATGTGCTGGATAATCCATTTGATTTTTACTCCCTTTATATTAACTCGTGGCGTCTGCTTGCTTGCCGTCAACAAAAATTTGGATCGATTTTTGACCCTTTTCCCGTGATCCAATCGAGCTGAAACTTGGCAATTAGACTCGTGGCGACGATCAAGAAGATCTATCAAATTTTCGTTAAAAAAAATTAATAATTATAGTATAGTTTCGGATTTTTAGAAATTGTATTGGTTTTTCAAACTGGAATCATTAGAAAAGTTTGATTACGGCGGTCCGATAACGTCGCGAAATATCTTCTAAATTTGAATTACTCCGTCGGTATACATAATAGGTATTTCACTACGAATTTCGAAAATCTAAATTGACTGACAAATATTTTTAGAATCTAATCTTCAAAGCATGAAGTGTCTTATCAAAGCTCAAGACATCTGACATTTTAGAAATATATTAAATTACTGTAAGTTTAGTTTTATGTTATATGTTTTAATTCGTCTTTAATTGTTGTTATATTTTACAAAGAAAGGGAGTATAATAAAAACTTGGTTTTTATGGGTTACTATTTTAATTTTTTAATTATTGTATTTCTCCGGGCTAGACTAAATAAATTTAAACACTTTAAATTATTCGAATGTAAGATGTGCTGCATAATCCATTTGATTTTTAAATATTACTTTGTTTATTAGATGCTGTACATTTTCAATCGGGATGGATTTGCTTTATATGCCGCTCCCCAGCTAATTACAGCGTATTTGAGATTTGCTTGCATTTTAGCATGGTATACTGAAGTTAAGTTTTCCAATGACAAGGAATCTTTCGGATTTTAATTAACTTTCTTATTATGTTAAGTTTGGTTGATTTGGTTTTTCCATTTTAGGTTCTTGTCCATTATGATTCATAAGTAATTAATTTTATTTGATATTTTTAGTTATACTATTTATTTTAATGTATGTTTTAATAATATTTTAATAATTTCCTATCCGGATGATCATACTGCCATGAGGGACCCTTTCAATCCAGCTTATTTTTAGAACCCTTTACAAATGCTTTGTCGCATTAGCATAATTTTAAGACAGTTCTACGTGCAGGGAACACGTAGCATCGTATCATTCTCCCCGCAAATTAAAATTTGGGTCACGGCTACACAATTCTTCATGCGGAAGAATGCTGCAGCTCGGGCTTCCTCCCAGGGTCCCAGATTTCGTTTAATCTGCATCCCAGGAAGACTATTATATTATCTACTTTTTCCAGTCTTCTTCGGTCTACATACAATCCGCCATCATCCGGTTTCGTTCGATTTTGGTGAATTAGATTAAGGAGATCTAAAATATGTGTTTGGTCGAATAAACATTACGAGTGGCAACTTTTAACTAATATTTTATTTATTATTATTTTTAAATTGTTTTCAAATCTGACTCATTTTGTAGTTGGAAAATAATGCATATATAATAAAGTCGGCCTGCTTGGGAACATTTTATCTGGTAGAGCAATAATTACGTCGCCTATTTGACAAGATTTACGTAACAAATAACGTCCTTCAATATTTAGATGACATTGAAAGTAAATTGAGGAATGTGAGGTACACATTGAATTGCTAAAAATTCAAATCGTAAAAGTGAAAGTACACTCTTAACCTTAAATCACTCGCGTTAAGATACACATACTAGTATGCACAATTTATCGCGTCGGGTTAGTGTGATCCATAGTCGGGATAGTGTGTTTTGTTTTTACTAAATTTATTTATTTATTTGTTTCAATATACGGCACAGAAACCTTTTACATAATAATATATACCTACAAGATATCCAAAGAGTAGAACAGCAAAAAATTACAGAATCGATGGTATGGATAGTTGTTTAAAGTTCTAACGGTAATTTAGAAAAAAGAGATGTGAAGTATATACAAGGTTAAACAAATACATATAATAATTGGTTTGATTACGGTGTACTGGGTATAGAGCTTTTATTAGCGAATCTTTACATTGTGCTCAACTGGAATTAAAAATATCAGAGGTATGCGCATAGTTGTACACCAATAATGAAATAAAAATATTGAATGTTGACGGTGCACATAATAAACATATATTATTTTTATAACATTAAAACATAATTGAAAACCAATAAAATATTTTGAAAACAGATCTAAAACTACGCCAAAATTTACAAAAGTGTGCAATGCTATGCAGGGTGTCTCATAGCTAGTAGCAAAAACTTCGTGGAAACCTTCTTAATTCAGTTTTGCTTGCCCGTCGAATCGCGAAAAATCGGTTACGAATAATCGATGCAATCAGGTACAAATCAATATATATATATATATATATATATATAAAGAAACCCGTGATTCCCTATCCTCCAAGTTTTCTCCACAACCAGACGCAATCACCCACCGGTGGCTATGGTGGTGGATAGCCCTTGGTGTTACATCGAAAATATGCGAGTTTGGTGGGGGTGGCTGAGCGTGGGTGGGAGTGGATGCCGAAAATATGCTTTCTAGCACATTGTTTTGTTATGGGAAGGCCGCAAATGCTTCAGATTGTTTCAAAATAGGCGCCTATTTAGCGCGACCGTGTCGGTGAGTCCAGAAGGTTCCGGAAAAACCTGCTCTAGAAAGTTCTGGAAGGAGAAGGTTCTAGAAAATTCCCGAAAGTTCTGTAAGGTTCTAAACTGAGTGGCGGAATGTGTCGGTGTGTCTAGAAGGTTCCTGTACATTCGATAAATTTCTCGAAAGTTCTGGAAGGAAAAAGTTCTAGAAGGTACTGTGACGATCCAAAACAGTGTACTAAAAATCTACGCGTGCGAAGCCGTGCGGGCACAGCTAGTCTCAAATAATGGTTAGTGTGTCGCCGGTTAAAATGCCGTCACTAGAAAGAATGCACGCGTTACAGAGTCGACTCGCGAGCACTTTATCTGGTGAGCAAGAACCACGCGACCAGGCGCCGGCGCGCGCTGCCGCCAGCGTGAAGAAATATTGACTTTGCAATTGCGATTTTGTTACAAGCAAAAGTTTTGTTCCTTCTTTGAATATCGCCGCGGTTTTGTCGACGTTGCGGAGTTTTACGTAAAGAGAGGCGAATCCAAAACCAAAATCGATTTTCTTACCCGTCTCGCTTACAGGATGTTTCGGACCCATTACACATAGTCCACAATACTTCAATGTTTCCTCTAATTTTTTCATTACTTGTGCCGACTATAATTCAGCTGAGCATTTAGCAATTTACTCCATTTTTTGCATTCATAAATTATTAAGTGCAAACCTAATTAATTAGTAATTATCTCAAAGTTCCAAGTAAAAAGTAAAGCTCCGTAAAATTTCATATTTTGGTCATATAATGAGAGGCGAAAAATACTCCATCCTTCAGCTCGTCATGAAGGGGAAGATTGAGGGTCGCAGAGGGGTCGGAAGGAGGCGACATTCCTGGCTTCGAAACATCCGAGAGTGGACCGGGATAAGAAGCGTGGAAGAGCTGTTCCGCACTGCCCTGGACAGGGAAACTTTCTCCCAGATGATATCCGACGTCGGGGGGACCCGACAGGGCACATGAAGAAGAAGAATTAAAACGATTGAATTTATAAAATTCAATGTATGTAAACAATTTAAAACGTTTTACATAAGATACGCATAGTATAGGCCTTTCCATTTACGGGTATAAACACCAACACAACGAAACAATGTGCCTAGTACGCACGGCTTACACATATCAATATAATTGTCTTTTTTAAATGGAAAGAGGTCTACTGTTATTAAAGATTTGTATCTGATTATATCGATGATTTTGTAACTAAGTTGTTCAGTAGGTACCGATCGTTGCCCGTTGAATTGCGAAAAATTATTTCCCAATCATCGATATAATCAGATACAAATTTCAAATAACGATTATTGTGTAACCGGTTAAAATACCATCACTAGAAGATGTCTGTTATATCACCGAGCTGGAGTCAGTCGGGGTGAACCGAGTCGGTATAGGTGTATTATAGACTTCTTGATACTTACAACAAACACTTATTGGTATAACTAAACTCGACTACACGGCAAGGCGGTCGGCGAAAAAGTGGTCCGCCCGTAGCGCGCCGTGCCACCAGAGCTGGAAAGCGGCGGAAATTTTGTAAGCCACCATTTATAAGTCAGAAAAATTAACTATTGATATTTTTCTCTTTTCCACCCATATTCTTAAAATATTTTATAACCCCCTAAAGTGTACTGGGCTAAAATATCCTATATAATTGAGTACGGCGACAAATCAAACGAGACAGTCGTTAATTTTGAAATACGATCAACGCAAGGCTTTTCCATTTCTATCTGCTTCAAAACGAGGTCACGGGTTTTTCGATGCTGACCGTTTTTTTTCCGATACAGATTCTGACATGTGTCGGCTTTTCGGTGACCTTTAACCCGTTGGCGACACAAGTAATTTGATTGTTTGACTGTACGAGGTAGCCTAAAATGCCCTCGTAACTAAACATAATTTTTCCATGTTAATTGCATTATTTATTATGTGAATAGCGTTATCTTTGTAATTGGACATAATGATTTATTGCAAAAAACTACAGAATTGATTATGTTTAATGACTGCCGATTTTGATAATACTCTATCTTTTTACTTATTTATGTATGAGTAAAATTTCTATGAGAATGACATCCATCGTCACGTAAAAATTAACGAAGTGTACAATGTTATACAAAAGCGACCAAGATATGATTTTCAGGATAACACAAACCAATGATAATAAACCCGATTTTGCATTTTGTTTTTTTTGCTTTATCTTGTAGCTTGAAGTTCTATGAATAATTTGAGCCACCACTCTTTCAAAAATTCCAAAACTTGACAGAGTTATACCAATTTGAAGCTAGCGTGGTATATTATAATACAGAAGAATTATACACAAATATATATGTATATCAAATTCTTAATCAGTCGTGATTTACAGACTATCTCCTCTCCAACACAAGTTCTTTTAGTTTCTTATTAAAGAGTTATGTATTATTTATCTTCTTCGTGTCAACAGAAAGTCCATTATAGAACTTAACGTCTGTATAAAGGAATCCATGCCATGTTCAATCTGTTCTCGGCATACCGTTTTATATCCCTTTTCTATCCTTTATCTTATTATTATCCCTCACCACACACAAGAAATCCCTCACCATACACAAGAATTTAATTCTTTTTGGTGAGGTATAACGTATAATAATTATTTGATTGTTAATATTTGCTAGTTATCATTGTTATAAAAGAAATCATATGTATTATATATTAAATAAAAATAAAAATATGATCTCTCGCTCTTGTGTAGCGCGAGTGCCTTGTCGCTATTGTAATACAAGGTGATGTTGGCTTTTAATAATTTATTCTTTATTTTATAAAGCATCTTTATCTTTTCGATATATGTGTATAAGTTTGGCATATTTAGCATTTACATTAGCAATTGTTTAATGAGGTTTAAGAAGTGTTCTTGTGTAATACATACTAACAATACCTAGGCATAATACTTTTAACTAGGGATGGGCGTTGAATGGACGGACTAGTTGAAATCAACCGTTGACGTTGCATCGACGCGTCGACCGTTTACGTTTATCGCATGGACTAGTTGAATTCGTAGACGGTGGACAGCGGACGCCGTGGTCGGTGGACGATTCGAGATTAACGCAATGCAAAGCAACGAGCGAGAGCAAGACAAAACGTCTCCGTTTATTTCTCTCTCATCTCTCGCTGTCGACTTGTAGATGCCATAGACGTCATAGACGGCTCGACGGGTAATTTCATTTCAACTCTAAAGTACACTACCATAGAGTGCAGATCTGTGTACACGAACTATGACTAGAGATTTGAAATTTGAATACATGCGTAGCGCGAGATAGGCTTAATAAGCTATTCTCTATTATTTTTTACTTGATTTTTTGTGATGTCACGTGCGACGATTCGGTGAATTCCCAATTTTACGCCGTATAAAATAAAACAATTCTGTTTAATTATTTTATTTTTTATTGAACTATTATTAATTAATAGGCCGGCTAGATTTTTTCTAAAATCAATATTTTATTCGATCGATCTCGACTTCTTATATATTTACCTGAAAAGGGATGCTAAAATTTAATTATTGTGTTATTTCCTTACTTTTCAACTTTAGCATATAAATGATAAACAAACTTGTAGGGAATAAAATTTTCTATACCTAACTATGGTCCTTATTCAGGAGTCCAACATTAATTATTGTATATGTAATATAATCTTGAATTTAGGTTTAATTAATTTTTATTAAAAATTCCCTATTTTCAACTTTATAGATAAAAAAATAAATCTATTATAATTTTGTTTACACCACTTTTTATTGGTTTTTTACATGTTTCGGGAACAATGTTCCTTTTCTCAGATTGAGCCTTAAACTAAAGTTGACAAATAATACAGATATATTTATTTATTAATAATTTCACCACAAAGTGAAAGCCTTACTTTGAAAGATGTATTCTTCAATAAATTTCTAGATAACATCTCAAATGTAAAGTATTTTTAAATTATGTATTTATTTATAAATTTATAGATAATAAATAAATGTAAAGGTTTTTATCATTTTATTCAACTTGTATTGAAACGAATGAATTTTTCGTAATCGATTTGATTTAGTGTAGTGATAGTCCAACGTTTAACAAAAAATAATACTCATAATCAAGGCAGGAATATAGTCCTGCTAGGTTATTATTGTTTTCCAAATAACCCTGTACACATGTAATAATGTGTATCTAATATATTTTTTTATACACACATTGCTTTGTACTTTATATTGTTAATTTTTATACTCATATTTTAATGCTTATACCCGATACTTTCACTGCTTATATATGTAGTTTATATTTATATTTTACTGCTTACACCTGATATTGTTGTGTATACCTACTTCTTTCTTTATTATATATAGAAAGAAGTATATAAAAGAATATGTATAAGCCTATAAACAAATAAATAATAAAATATTTCTTTTTACATATAAGCCCAAGTAGCGGTTTTACTTTCCCCGAAACTATATTCCTTCGAACTTCTTTAAATTTTAAAAATTAACGTAATAAAAATAGTCAACGGTTGAGCCGTCGAGCAGCGTCGCGTCAAACCGTAGACAGTTGACTATCGTCCCGATGTTTAGATAAACGTCCGCGACGTCCGCGTAACGAAGTTGACGCGTCAACTAGTTGACAAATTCAACTAGTTGATCGTCTCGTCGATGGATGGACGTGGACGGTCTCGTTTCGTCGACGGTAAATACGTCGACGACCCATCCCTACTTTTAACACCTACCGTAGCTTATGTTATTGCTTAATATTAATACTACAATACCTTATCTTTATTGTATGTAAAAGCCCTAAAAGGCGTTAAATCAAACACAATAATTTGGTTGTTTGTCTTTCCGTCTATCAGTTTGTCCGTCCGAAACTTCGCGTAACGGCCGTAATTTCGTTAGGATTCACGTCTAAAAGAAACAGATCAAACGGCCGGGGATGGGGCTCGAACCCCGGGCCAGCGATCCCGAACCGGCCGCCTGACGCACGCTGCTACTGCCAAAAAGGTGCTATAAAAATATACCAAAGAAGCGAAAAAATGTTCCCGTGTGGGCTGTGACCCGTCATTTTTGACGGGTCGCAGCTAGTAAATAAATAACGATAATGTAGTACACCTTTTTTCAGTACTAGACCGACCAGTGACACGGTTAGCCGCGGGCGGGTGGCGGGGGTGTCCGGTTTCCCAGGCAGGCGCCGCGAAGCCCCGCACTGAAACTCGATCCCCGCGTGTCACTGTTTTATACGTATCACATTTTACCCAACTGACAGCCGGAGCTGGACTATCCGAATACAGGCCGCAAAGGTGGATGCTTCAACGGAGCAGTGAGGGTGACGTTCGCGTCATCACTCTTGGCTCTGCAACCCCTGGTGGGACTCGGCCTCCTCAAGAGTCTTCCTCCACTCATCTCCAAGGCAGAAATGTCTTTGAGGACGTTGTCGCTCCATCTTAGTTTTGACCTTAAGGGGTTACACATCTCTGGCAGTCTTTAGTAGTTAGGTGAGAGAAAGAGAGTATGGGTGGGTGTATTTAATTGGAAAGTGAACATATCTAGGATACCCTCTCTCTCTCACCTAGCCTCCACCAAATTTGACGTTCTGTCTTTTTCTTCCCTTAATGCTTTCTTGATTGCTTGTGATTCTGTTTTTGATTAGTTAATATTCCCTAATATAACCCTGAATATATAGACTCAGCTGTGAACTATTTAATTAAAACTCAACAAAGTGGTGTTAAACAAAAAGTTATTTTGTTTTAAAATATTATGTCTTACCACAATTTGTTTGCTTGGTGTGAAAATTTAATTATTTATATTTTTTGGCACTTATAAAGGGCACATACGACTATTATTTTATTGGAAAATTTGTTATGAACGGGAACAAGTCTAATATCGGAGACGTTTCTGTGACGTTAAGATAATGTTTGAGGATTTCAACGGTTTCCAAATTGTTCATTTACAATCCTTCAGTAGATAGGTACTAGTGGAATAGTTTTAATTTAAAACAATCGAAATAATGGTTAGTATTTGTTCTTAGTTATGTCTAGTAAATTCAGAAAAGTTGTTATTTGTTAGTGAATGGGGTATTCTTTTACTAAAAAGCCTAGCTTGTCAGAAATGATTTACTTTTTATATTTGAATTATATACTTCTTTACTTTTTTAAATGCCGATAAAGATTAAATTTTCACAACAAAAAAATTGCGAAATCAATCTAAAACTGTAACACCAACATAATTTATTCTCCATAGTTATCTACCTTTGTTTGACAAGTAAGGAACTTGTCTCAAAGACTGCCCAGAGATGGCGCCAGCCATAGTTCCATAAACCCACACAAGAAAGGTGGTTGTCATTATATTAAGTACCCCAAGGATTCAGCCTAGTTATACTAAGAGATGGCGCCACTTTCGCTGGTAAAATATCGATGGAACATGTCTAAAAATGTTTAAGTACTGCAGAACACAAATCCTTTGGTATGTTCTGCGCTCTTATACATACAGTACAAACACAGACGTCGAATAGAGATCTTGAGTCCGAGCCTTTGGCTTTTGCTATCTGGCTTACAAAACGTACTAACAGGGGAACTAGTCTGGGGACCCGTTAGAGGAATCTGTAGTTACTCCAGGTCGAGAGGACAGCAACTCACGGTGGACCTGGTCTGGGGACCCAGCAGCAGAATCCGGGGTTGGTCGCGATACCGCAAGGCGCTGCTCTAGGTGCTTGCTCGGCTTGTCGCTTGGCGCTTGCTTACTCGTCATTTGTACCCACGCCCCTGAGGAAGTGCACCCAGTAGGTCGAGCGGATAGAACGCCGCCCGTTCGACCGCGATATATATATTCGTGTTTTTCCATGTTCTGTGCTTTACGAATCTACAACGTATTGCCATCTGACATTAAAGAGTTAAAAGTGAAAGCACTATTTAAACATAAGTTAACAAAGTGATTATCAAATGTAGCTAGACTTCAAAACGAAAATAATGTGTCAAATTTGACTGCTTAGATTCCAATGCAATATGTTTTTGTGATTATTATATTTCAAATTAACATTGATGCTGATATTCTTGCAGACACGTTATCTTTGTTCAAAAACTCACTCATACACAACATCCATTTTCTAAACGACGACATGAACCTATAGATCCATTAAATACTAATCGCACTACACTCAAACACAAATATATAATATACATAAATGTACATGTGAAATATAATTAATTACAAAAATACATGTTACTAGAGCGTGCCGAAGACACTTGTAATTGGGATAATGGGCATAGTCTTCACTACAATGTTTATTATCTGAGTGTCATGTACCCATTATCCTGTTAGTGTCTCTAATAAATACCATCTGTAAATATTTGTATTATATAATACGTATTACACGCTTACTACAACCAAATTTCAAAAACAGTACAGGTAGTTGCTTTAGAATAGAGTAGTCTAGTTAAGCAACTACCTTTACTTCTTCAATGTAATAAATAATTTAGAAAATAAATATTTAAAAATGTAAAAAAAAAATTTACATGAACTTACATTAAAATATGAAAGAACTCACCGTTTCTATTAATCCAAATCCAAATGACCTATGATCTCTAACTGCTGAAATTCTACTTTATTTGCTAAGTTTAAATAAATGCCAGTAAAACTTTCTCGACGAATAAAATTATCGTGAAATCGTAGTTTGTGTTAACTGTGCGCTCTGGAATTTTGGCCGCGAATCGAGGTTGTGGAAGCAGTGCCATCACAGTATCGTTAGTGACGGATGTTGTTACACAAAATGTTGTATTTTGACAAGATTTACACGATCGGTTCGAGTACGTAATCTGATCTAATCCGATAGCTATCAGGCTGGTGTGGTGACCATATTTTGGACACACGATCGATTTCAATTTTTTAAATGAAAATGCCCCCGTTTGTAATTTAAAATTGTGATATTTCTCCTTTCGTTGTGAGGGTCCGATATTGCCAATAAAACACCACTGTAAAATTCACACGTTTATTCTAGAAGAATATTACAATATAATACGTCTGATCGAGCAAGCCCGTTAATCTGGAATGGCGCGCGTCCTGCCTTCCATCACTGTTGCCAACCCTGTCATATAGTAAAACTGTATATGTCCGTAAGAAAAACTGTAGAAAACTGTAAACGTAAAAAAAAACTAAAAATCTATATTTTTTGTCTGTTTCGATAAAAGATTTTTAAATAGGTATGTACGATCATGCAAAAATAATCGATTTTCACATGATAAATCGTACATAGGTAAATTCTCTTACCTCTTATCTGCAACCTTGAAATTGTGCATTTGTTTCCGAATTTAAAAAAAACAATTTCAAATAATTTATGTTGAATAGGTAACTCAATTTATATTTTCATTAAAAATACATATAATAAAAATGTAAAAAATGTTTGCTCTAAGGTAAAAAAAACTGTAAATTTGGGAGATTAAACTAAAAACTGATATGGCTTGTAAAAAACTGTAAATCTACAATTAATTGTGAGGTTAGTTACGTTGCTTACCGTCTCCCGCGACCGGCACACGCACACACATCCACGCGACCGCATGCACACGCGCACGGACGTACATCGAGATACAACTACAAAAATAAATGTAAAAAGTTGATGCACGGAATGGCAGCGCTCTCCACACTTGGTCCCGCGGCGCGCCCTGAGAGCGAGAAAATATTCAAAATTTCCCACGACGCGCACGCGATACGGGTCTTATCATACATTACAAGTTTCCCGACGAAACTTGTAAATTACAAAGTAAAATTGGAAGCAGACACGTCGGTGCGGAAATGTCGCCACCAGCGCGGGGATCATCTGCGACCGTGGGGGGATGCGATATAAGTTCGAGAGCAGCTTATTAACCCTTCCCTTGCCGTCCAGTAAATCTGATCTACCAGATTTATAGAGTGGGAGCCAGCGATCGCCAGACTTAGGTTATAAAAAAAATATACAACAAAACAAAATACTAAAAATGGTCTATGATCTGAAATACCGGACACCAACTGAAACTGTATACCATATAACACAAAAATTAAACATCGAAAGCATTTCAAAATACGAAACACTTAAAATCATTCACAGACTAGCAATTGGCGAAATACAAGACGAAGACATAAAATTACACAAAATACGTGAAAAACATCAACACAACACTAGAATGGCTCAAAACTATCACATAACACACGCCAAAACAAAAACAGGACAATCCCGACTAATTTGCAACGGATTAAAACTATACAACGACCTGCGACAACAGACCAAACAACTGACCACTGACAAATTCAAAACGGATGTGACAAAAATGTTAAAACTCGGCCAACTACAAAAAAATGACTTTGTATCTAAATCATACTATTATCATTTCTTATATTGAATCATGTAAAAATGTTATCTATAAACCTTTTGGGTTTCCATTATATTTTAAATAAAAATAAATAAAACAAAGTATCAAACCTGAAATATTTTCTCTACAGGGTAGCTTGTTGGTCTTGTGACTTGACTTAATCTCATGTCAATCAGAGTACCGGGTCACTAGTGGACCCCTTGCTCTTTCATCCTGTAGTATTGTGAAGGAATTTCTCTACTTCACGTGTTGGACTTGTGGTTAGGACTCTCGCCTCGTGATCCAAAGTTCGCGGGTTCGAATCTCACTCCAGACCTGCAAGTTGGTCCTATTTTCATAGTACAAGCGTTTGGCTTAATTTGAAAATAGTAAGAATATTGATGTTACATGTATTCCGTGTTCGTATCTCTATTAAAAAAAATGTACTCTATATATGTGGGGTATAAAAGCAAAGGTAGCAATATACAAAAAAAATGCAGTGCTTGGATTACTAATTTATAATATACTGAATTCGAGGTTTTATAGGAAACATGATTTTGGAAGGGATTGATACATAAAATATACAATTCAGAACATTTTAAATTAGTAATCCTCGGTGACTTTCATTCAGAATATTCTTTTTAATATTGCTGCATTCGCTTTTATACTCCACATTTAGGTTAGAAAGTTTGAATATTATAACATTTGAGTTCGGGGCATTTGGTAGATAAGAGCTAATACAAGTAAAAAAATGTCTTGGCAAAGACGCGAAACAATGATCGTCATTTTTGACGGGTTGACTGCGACCCGTCAAAAACTTATAGAAGTACATTTATAAAGTACATCACTGTACACTCTTTGCCAATTCTGTGTTGTAGAGGCAGTAATGAGTGTTTGTGGTAGTTTATCCGCGTATTATCGTAATGAAATATATATTTTGAACGCGTTGACAATGGAATTCTAAAACAAACTTTAGAGAGAATATCATTTTGTACGGAAATATTAAGTCTCTTTGGCCCGAATTCAGAGTCAATACTAAGATGATTTAAAGGTTAAAGGTACGCTTAGATAGCGTAATTTTCAGTTCAACAAAATTACACTTTTAAGGCGTACCTTAATTATTAACTCTGCATTCGGGCCTTAATCAATTATGCTATATACATCAAAATCTCATACCGGTTAGATTTTTTAACATGCACCCCATACCTCGAACCCTTTTGGAAGACGTACTGCTGTCAAAAGAAGATGGGCGATCCACATCAACACGTGTGTGGAGTTGTGGGGCTCCTGTGCCCTTCGGTGGGTGGTTGCACTGCCTACCGCGCCCGGTGTGCATGCGTAAGTACTATGCGCCCGGCCGCCATCCCTTTGAGAAATTCTCCGTCGAAATTGTGCCGGAGACTTGACGATTAGTTCTCGAGGAGCGCCCAGAACACGGTCGGCTTAGCGGGGCACACCGTCGCGCGCGGCAATACAGAATTCCTTTGTGTTTTCGCCAGGAAATAGTTCCCGACCATGAAGCAATATTGCATTCTTCTACATTTATTTTATTCCATATTAAATTCTCGGGCGCGGAATATCGCGCCAGAGCTCTGCGGGAGGTATATTGAATATTTTAGGTTTTTTTGCCCAGTTTGTTTGACTCTAATAATGATCCTCCCCACCCCTCACCCTATTCTGAGGATGATAACCACCATTTGAATCACACCGACACAGAATAATTCACTTTCATTTACTTTCTTTATTTAATAGAAGAATAATCACTGATTTTCAATGATGCTATATGCTATGCAGGGTATACAACTAGTAGCAAAAACTTTACAGGTAAATTCCTGCCTTGATAATGGGTCGAAAATATCGAAATAACCATGTTATGGAGCTGTGCAATATCAAAGATTGCATTTTTTTCAATATTTTTTTTATTATTTTACTTTATCGTATTTTATACATTGTTACTCTACACTGATAATTTTACTCATTTTATTTTATATATTCTATCATAGTTTATCGATTTTTTAGTCCCGCTTGTTTCTTTTTTGTGATTATATTTATCCTTTTACCAAATTACGTCATTTCTTGTTTCATCTTTGCTTTTCTATTTATTCTTATTTTTTATGATTTTTATTTCAGCTTCCACTTTGATGGATCCATATCCAATTATTGACCCAAATTTTAAAATTGATTTATTCTATTAGTCTCATACACAATGCTCTTGTTATAATTTCCAATATTATATTAACAATGTTATTTTTTTCCTTTTCAGGTAAGTTCACAATTCCTATCATAAACTTCGACAATCCAAGAAAGGGTATTCCATCAAGTCGCTACAAAGGAATTATTTGTGTAAGTTTTTTTGCATACATATGTTGTATCTACAATAAAATGTTTATGTCAATATCAACTCTTAGTCCACAAAAAGGGATTTATTTCCAAAAAACTCAACAATGAATAATCTAACGACCATTAGTGTGATAAAGACATTCAGGTCCATTCTTATTAGATCTCTATTATTCTACTTGATTTCTATTTATTACATTCTACAGTTCGTCATTTTTGACGTGATAAATATTAAATGAAATAAGTAGGTACTAGAATTATTTTAAAAGTAGATAACATTTTTAAACAATATTTTATATGAAAATATGTTCTAAGAACACAGTTAATGGATTTTGTCCCTAGAAGGATGATTAATTAATTAAGGATAAATTATAGAAGTTTCACAGAGACGAAGTTTATTGATGTATGAGAAAGTAGATGGAAGTCTCTTATACGATGGCTCAGGGCTTACACCTGTATGAGCTGGCTTAAGCGATCATTCTACACAATGCAACGTTCACCAATTCCATCGTAAGAACATATACACATTATCATTTTTTTTTTTAATTTTATATATATGTTCGAATCAAGAATCATTAATATATTAATTACTATGGTCTCTGCTAGAAACATCTGTTGATTTTTTTCTCATTAACAAGTTGGTATAGATAGCTTTCATTTTGGTGCAAATTGAAAATTTTGATTTTCAGGCATATTCTAATAGATATTATGTAATAATTCGAAAGAACATCATATTATATACGTTCATAAGGAATATTGTTAAAAAATCTCCACATTAAAAAAATAAAATAGGTATATATTATTCATAATTTCTAATTTAATAAAAATGAAATATAGATTTGTTTTAAAGCGAATGAATTTTTAATATACCATACGAGTTACTGTAGTGATAGTCGCTTAACTTCGCAACTATCAGAGTGTATAGAAAATTTTCGATTCAAAAGACTCTCCCGAAGTTTTTGCTACCAGCTACGCGTCACCCTGCACATCACCCTAACGTCATCTGCCATTGTCCAAATACAGGTGTCGATCAAATATTGATTCAGCCGAAATAAAGAGCGTCGACCCGTTACACATCTTTTTCCACGCGGCATAATTACAGAACGGGGCCAGCGGACATGTCAATCTCTTGTCGTTGAATTTTCAACAACAACAAAAAATGGCACGAGCGCGCGCGCCGAATGCCGAGCGGCGCGGGCGGCTCTCGCGACACGTCTCAATTGCGGCGTCGCACAAAGGTCGGAAATTGAATTCTGTGCGCGCAAAATTCAAAAAACGAAAGTCGTAATAAAAATAAAATATATAATAAACTTAGTTCCTTGGGTGATAAAGTCCCACTGATAGTTAATTACCTAGAATAAACCCCTCGTGTCTAGTCGAGCAGGTAGTGACATGTTGTTGCAAAAAAATAAGGTTGAGTTATTGTCAGTCGGATACGAGTGTTTGTAACAAAGTGGTGTGTTTATATTTTTGAATTTTGTTCTTCGAACTATGGAATCGATAAATTTAGGTAACTTTTTAAAAATATAATCCACATTTTTATTCAATTAATATTCTACAAAGCCACGATTTGTTTTTAACAAAATATCGTAAATTTTTTCTGCATGCCTTAGACTGCCAAAACTGGGATTGACCTGTATTGATTCTAATTGTTGTAAACTATCGTTCTCTAATACCTTAGCTACAGGTTTAAATCAATCGGAGTGCACTTCGGTACGCCTGTATTCAGAATTTATTTATTTTCTAGTTCTCGGATTACCAAGGAAAAAATTGTTCGGAGTATGGTCAAAGGAGCGAGACTTTTCTAAAGGAAGTAAAAAAAGCTGTTTTAAGAGCGATTAATACAAGGTATAATAAAAAAAAAACCTTTGTTAAATTTTTGTGGACAAAGACGTCAAAAGTGGATCAATTGTGGACGTCATAAAGACAAGTTTAGAATGAAATATAAAGTGTGGTTAGGTGGTATAATCAAGTTTTCAATACTACATTTATTTTATTTTTTATATCTTTAAATTGGTTTATTATTATTATTTAATGGGTATAGAATACAAATAAACACTAAAATAATTTCGTTCGCTCAGATTGTCTTTTCCGACCAATGTGCGTCGCGTCGCGCGCCCTGCGGCAAAAACCCGTCCGAGGGCGCGAGTCCGGCCCTTTACTCGGCGCAATTGCCGCGGGATTGTCGTGTGCCGGATTCGGGAGCGGGCCGCGGCGTCCGCGACAACGCTCCCTCCGCCGGCATAGCGCGCGCGAAAAAATATAGCGCGCGTGCACAAATTTTAATACGACAAAATACGCCAAATGACCGCTTTTAATGTAAATGTATACTCTAGACAGATGCCATTGCGGCCTTAAAGCTTTGTCATGTATTTTGCCAGATGGGCTTATGTGTTTAGCTATCTTCTTATGAATTCTTTATACAAGATGTAACGGAGCTAGTGCAGAATATTTTACGGGTATTATTAATATATGTATGTTCTAAGAACACGATTACTGGATTACACAACACAGAGGAATAATTATTAATTAAAATGAATTATAGAAGCCTCACAGAGACGAAGCTATGTATATAATAAACATTTATGGAAGTCTTTATGAAGCGTCCACAGGGCTTACGACCTGTAGTAGCAGCTGGCTTAGGTGATCACATTACACAGTGCAACTTTCATCGATTCCACCCTAAGGACATTCATTTTTGAATATATTTTTTAAAGTTGTATGTATGTTCTTTATCTGTATTATTAGAAATATTTGAAGCAACTATGCTATAGCCGTCTTTGATCGAATATTTGTAATTCACATGGCTTAGTTAACATGGATGTGGCATATGTTTTCGATACGCATTTTAATTTTTTAACCCCATCAAAGAATTATGTTAAATGTAAATTTATTATTAAATTTTTAAAAAATACGTAACGAGAGAAAGGCAAATAATTATGCGTTTACCTAACAGTAATAGATTATATTCCGTTATATCATTGCGTTCATAAAGGCATTCTTGATACTTAATACTGAAACTTCAGCTGCTCATTGGAAGTGCAGTCGGCTCGGCTGTGCTATGCATATGCATATATATCACATCATCAAAGCAATATTACCTTCCCCTAAATCTTGTTTAATCCTTCCTTGAGAAACCCGGAGTTCTTTGGAAGCCAGCATTCTAATAATGTCGGTAATTTTTCTCCCATCACAAGAATGTGTCGTACATACAATACATATTGCGCTGACCTTAATGTTAATGCCGATATTCTTGCAGATATCCCTATCATCATTGAATAAGTTACTTCTGTACATTTTCTTGACAGTAATCTGAACCCATAGAACACATTAATCAATTATTTATTTAAATATTTTTAAACGTTCATACTACCTACATTGGCTAAGTCCAAGATAATGGTCCCATTGCATATACAACGAAAATGATTATTTCACTATATTATTGAATGTGCTAGTAACAAAATGAGAGATAATTTACGTTTAAAAAGTAAGTATTAAATAAGATATTATACTTTAAAGTTTCGAAAAATGCACTGCATATTTCGACATTTCATAGGCAATATATGAGGTTAGGTTAGGTTATTAGGTTTGGTTTGTTTAATTTAGATTACGATTATTTTAGTTAGATTAAATTAACAGGACAATAAATTATATAATGAAATACTTAACATCATTGTATGAACAACGGGACCATAGTCTTGGATTATTCCCTTACATTGATAAACTAAATATAAATATGCATGTTTATGCTAGAGCAGGTTAAAGTTACTTATAGTTGGGATGGGCTGAGTTTTAAATAATTATGTGTTATTAGTTATGTACCGTGTACCTATTTTTCTGTTAGCGTCTCATTAAAAAAAAATTAAAATGTGTAAAAATACTACGAAACCGTTATTCAAAAACAGAAATCTTTATAATTAAAATACAGGAAGACATTAAATAAAAATTCGGGCGCAGAAATGGCTCTAGAGTCCAGGAATCCGTCAAAAAACTCGCGCGTTTTGTCGACTGTCAACGGGGCACGGCCGACGGCTCTCAGCTTACCCTAGGTCGGGAGACCTCCTCGCACCGGTAGCTGGCGCTCTCGACTCGTTTCACGGTCAGCGCTAATTTGTTCCGCGATCGGTCGCCTTCAGCAACTCGTTTGGTCCCGGCCGCGGGATGGCTTCTGATGTGCTGTGTTCTTGCTCTCGCGTTGGTGTTTGGTGTGACGACGCGTTAGAAGCTGGAAGGGCGTTGTGCGTGCGTGGCTGACGTCTCTGTTGTTTTGGTTGTATTCTTTTTTAACATCGAAGGAATCTCGCTTCTGTTCTATAAATGGACGCTTGAAGTATTAACAGATCTTTATTAGAATTCGTGATACATAACATCGCATTTTTAATTCAATTCAATTTTCAATTTATTTAATAATATTACAAACAAAAAGTGTTCAAGACTTACATATTATGGAAGTATATATCAAAATAAAAATATTTAATAAATTCAAAATAACATAAAATCTGGTCAAAGGTGTAGGAGAATCCCGCTTCGGAAAACCCCCTCAGACACATGGAATATATCAATACCGAAAGCGATTTTGTTCAGCATAGCTGTGGCTCTTCCAACAGGCATAACCATCGTCAGGTTGGTCCTGTATATTGGAATGTGAAACAATCTATGCTGACGATCTCTAATGTAATTATCAGGAACATACAAACCAATGCTTTGCATAATTTCAGGATTATCGATCATACCGCGCAACAATCGATAAAAATGTGTAATCAAATACACATTCCTTCTAGTCTCTAGACAATTGTAGCCAAGCACACCCTGGAGAAACTCGGTTGGGTAAAGCCAAGGATAATGCCCGTACTCTTAATACACTGATCTGACTCAGTATTTTCACTTGTTTCAAATTCTCATCCGTCCAAACCTCCAACACGCAAGCATCTGGAATCTATACTGCAACACATATTCTAATAATATCAAAAGAATACAAAAGAAGTTCACGAGAGCCCTGAACTATACCTACAGGGTTATTTGGAAAACATTAATAACCTCACAGGACTATTACTGCCTTGATTACGAGTCGAAAATGTTCAAGCAACCATGACCTAAAATCAACAGTTATGGAGATATACGACATCAAAGTTTGCATTTTTTTCATTATTTTTCTAACTTGTTTTTTATAACTCAAAATATTCAGCATAAATGCTTTGTTGTGATTGACTATTAATTATTTACAAGATTTAGTACTATATTTTTACTGCCTTTCTTCTAACTTGTAGCGTCTGCGTTTTTTGTCTGCCGGAAAAACTTTGGATCGATTTTTAACCCCTTTCCCATGATCCAATCGAGCTGAAACTTTGCAGGCAGACTCGTGGCGACAATAAAAATGATCTAACAAATTTTCGTTAAAAATAATTTAATAATTATAGTATAATTTTGGATTTTTCGAAATTTTGTTTTTTTTTCAAGTTGGAATCAATACAAATAAGTAATGACCCCAACGCGTGCAGTAGGAACGAAACCTGGTTCAATGAGAAAGGGAGTATAATAAAAACCTGTTTTTTATGGGTTAGTTTTTATTTAATAATTATTCTATCCAGTCCGCGCTGGAATACTTTCAAACTGTAAAATATTTCGAGTGCATTATCGAAGTGCCTTATCTACGCAGTGTACATTTTTTATACAATCAGCGTTGATTATTTTTAAAATTTTGCATGACTCGCCTCTGTGCCAAGACTCATAATCTATTTAACATGGAAAGAGTCTTAGGAGAATACTGACATAATCTCTCTGTTTTCCCTTTTCTTTGTGCAGGACAGGGCACGCGTTATCAGTTATCCGTAAATCGGCATACCGTTAAATACGCACTTAAATTGTCGGTATTTCTGGAAATAATGAAAATCGTATTTTTTTAATATCGATAAATATCCTATCATAATAATTTCATTGTCTCTCTTTCGTTGTCCGTAACTTCCCGTAACCTCCGTCTTAATTTTTTTTTTTTACAGATGTTACCCATACTTGTGTACCTACGTCTCGTTTATTATTTTTTTTCGTCAATTAAATGTTGGGATAAAGATCTTAGATCCCAATATGCCTTAAAAAACATTATAAAATTTAATTAAATAACTTTTTATAAACCACTTAAATAATGACTCTACGTCTACCGGTTTCGATACCACCGTATATTCATCCCATTTCGGCGCCCACCCCTTAATTACCCCCACCTTAGCTGTAGCCACACCCCCATTCAGAATTGATTTGTTTACTAGGATAGATAATGGATAGTCAGTTGTATGTCAGTTCTGATGAAGATCCGGTGGTATCGAAACCGGTAGACGTAGAGTCATTATTTAAGTGGTTTATACAAAGTTCTTTAATTAAAATTTATAATTATGTCCAACCACAAAGTTAACGCTATAAACATCAAAAATATTAAAAAATAGCCTACACATAATTTACCCACTGAATTAGAAACTATTGATTTGTTGATTTGATTGACAAGTTGAAGTCCCATTTCAAGAATATGCAATAAATATGCCACATCCTTTATATACCTACCTATAATTTTCATATTTTATATACCTATAATTCTCATTGTTTTTTAACTTAAGTATTTACTTATTTATAGCCGTCACCCATGAATTAGTAATAACTACCTTTATCAAAATAACATTTTTTTATATTTCTCTTGCCGGCAGTTAATGATACCATTTTAAACCCTAGAGATTGGTTGACGATGGCGACATGGTCCGCGTCTTTGCTAATTCCTACACGTACTCTATTTTTGACCGGTCATGCGCGATCGGCGGTATCAACAACACTAAGTTGCGGCCGGTTCGGGTTTGCTAGCCCGGGGTTCAAGCTTTTAATTTGTTTTTTAGCCGTGAATATAATAGAAATTATGGACAGACAGAATATTTTTAACAATTATTTATACGTATGTTCTGAGAACACAATTACTGGACATCGTCCACAGAGGTATAATTATTAATTAAGATAAATTATAGAAGTCTCACAGGGACGTGTATTAATTATCGATATTAACTTCATACTGATTTACCGGTAATGTAGTTTCTCTGTAATAGGGTAATTTCACATTTTACAGATATCTATGAAAATATATGAAATAGATTTAAAAAAATAAAATATATCTCGTAACTCAGTATGGATGGTGTGGGACAATGTTTACATTCATAATTTTTATAATAAAAATCTTAAAAAATACGCTTCCTTCAAAACGCGATGTGATTGGTCGTGATGTTGTTTGGCAAGAATTATAGACAAACATACGTGATCTATAGTGTTTATTTTACTGTTATTTGTTTCGTTTCTATGGTAACCGTACGTCTTCGTCATTCTAAATAATACTTACATTAAAATGATCTTCGCAACAAAACATTGTGGAATAAGAAGAAAGTACTTCATTTTTCTTCTCGTCTCGTCTCATCGCACGACACCACTCCTGTCTTATGGAGCACTCTTAGGCACAGTTATAAATAGTTTTTCGAGAGTTTTCATTTCGTTTATCGGGAGTCAATATTTACAATACTTTTTCCCAGACATTACGGATGAAATACAAAAAAGCCGGCTTGTTTTGTAAAAAAAAACGAATGAATGTCTAAATAGCGAATGTGCTGTCATGTGGTAAATGTCAGATTGACATGAAAACTGCCAAATTACGACACTGGCGAAAATAAGCGTTTTGGCGGGAGTTGAAAATCGTGATTTTCAAAATCGTTTTTTTAATGTTAAACATATTAAAAAGAATCTTTTGAAGTGAAGGAAGTGAAGATTTTTCTAATAGATGTACACATAAGTAATCAATTATTTTTGGTGTTGAATGTTTGCTTCAGTCAAGCTCAGTACAGTGAACGTGTAAAGACGTGTTTTATACGCAATATTATAATCGGTCTTGTGACTTGTGACATTAAATTTTTATTTTTTTATTACTCTGTTGTAAAATGGCGGATAATCAACTAACTTAGAAAATTTACGTCGTTGCGTGCTGTTTCATTTTCTATCGGGTGTTAATGCAACGGTTGCAACAAAGAAAATTTGTGATGTGTATGGAGATGTATTGAAAGTGTAAATAAATGCCAACGTTGGTTTAGAAAATTTTCCGCTGGTGATTTTAACTTGTCTGATAGCGATCGAAGTGGGCGCCCGGTAGGGTTTGATAATGACGCTTTAAAAACACCTAGAAGCATATTTTTCTTAAAAGTCTACCAACAAGATGGCAAAAGGTCCTAGATAACGATGGAAATTAAATCGATTAAAAATAAAATTAAACGTAGTTAAATTCTTTTTTGTTGCCACTTAAATGATTGATTAGTGATGGGTACAACTAATCAATATATGTATATAAAAAGAAACCCGTGTTTCCCTATCCGCCAAGTTTTCTCCACAACCAGCCACAACCACCCACAACCACCCACCGGTGGTTATGGTGGTGGATCGCCCTTGGTGTCACATCGAAAATATGCGAGTTTGATGGGGGTTGCTGTGCTTGGGTGGGAGTGGGTGACGAAAATGTGCTTTCTAGCACATTGTTTTGTTATGGGAAGGCGGCAAATGCTTCAGATTGTTTCAAAATAGGCCCGCTGACTGTGTCGGTGAGTCTAGAAGGTTCCGGAAAAACCTGCTCTAAAAAGTTCTGGAAGAAGGTTCTATAAAATTCCCGAATGTTCTATAAGGCTCTAAACTGAGTGGCGGAATGAGTCGGTGTGTCTAGAGGGTTCCTGTACATTCGAATTTCTTGAAAGTTCTGGAAGGAGAATGTTCTAGAAGGTTCGCGAAAGTTCTATGATGATCCAAACAGTGTTTTAAAAATCTACGCGGACACAGCTAGTATTAAATAAAAAGTGAAATGACCCTATTGTGCACGCCCTGGAGCAGAGTGACGCCTGCTCCCAGCATTGATTACGCTTGTTGTTTGTTTTCCATGTTTGTGTCATTGAACATGATGATGCACGGCATATTGCTCGTCTCGGCAGCGATACCCTGGCCCTCGGCTTTGTGTCCATGTCCACGTGAATCACGAGTGTGAATCATTGCTGTTCCGCGGCGCGTCCAGCACTCGCGGCACTGAACCCTCGCGCTGGAGGCCAGAAGCCCTCGAGTGCCTGACGTCATTATCATTTTCCTCTGTGTGTATGCTAAATGGGCTCTCGGCATTGTGGAATGAGGCCATCGTTGAAGAATTGCATCATTTTTTAACTGGGTAAACTTAGCAAATATATAGCTTCTGTTTATCTTTGAGTGTGTTCTCCGTCTATACTAACTTGCAATGCATGGCACTTTAGTACATTGTAAGAGATGCGATGTAGGCGCGCACCCGTGAAAAATCACGGGACGCAATAATTGAAGAATTTTGAAGCTGAAAATTCTTGAATAGAAACCGTTTTGTTTTTTGACATTGGATTTATTCGCTAAAACCTAAAATTAAATATGATAAAATGATAATATAAAATTGTCAAGACCGTGTAATTTGGTGGGGCGACCCTTGCGTGTCGCCGCTCGCCTTGCGATTGCGTGTCGCACTCTAATTATCTAAAGTTGTAATGACAGAGTAATTCCAGCGAGTTACGAACGTACGGATAGACGTACTGGCAAGGAAATTATTATGTTTAGATACTCGCCGAACTTAAAAATGGTGATTATTGTCCCTCCTTCCCCCTCCCCCTTGTGCATCTATACACTGACTTAGTGCATTAAAATGGCATTACCGGTAAACCGATAAAATACTAAATTCATTGCCATTAATTATGAAGGTGTCAAAGAATTTTATGGCGTTATATTACGATATAAAACAATAAATTGAAAAAAAACATTGTGATAAAACCATTTTTTTTTATTTTACATAAAGATATTGAATTAAATATGTTGTCACTGCATCGTGGCTGTGGGAGGCAATTGAAACGCTGGAAATTAATTATCTATTTATTAATTATTGCAATAAATTAACACTGTTAATAGGCGCAAACTTGCGGAGCACCGTTCTGTAATTCTCACTAAATTTCGCAATAGTCACTTGAAAATCTTCTATGCTCCTTCTATAAATTCTGATTCGCTGGTTTGTATCTCTTTGATTATCATGGAACATTTCTCACACGTTGGTAGGTACTTTATCGCTAGTTATTATCCACAATGAAATCGCCCTTAAAATTTATTGTCGCTTGGTCACGCTGAAATATGCTAGGAGCGTTTGCTGATGAGAGCAAATGCTTTATTGTGTGTATTTGCTGAAACATCGCCTGTCAAATACAATTTAAATACTAAGTGCGTAGTGGCCCGGTTAATTTATTTTTATAATTAATATACAGAATCCAGTGGTCCATCCTAGACTCTTCTAGCAATTTCCAATTCTCTGAAAACTGTATAGAATACCGTAAAATCATCGATTATGTGCAATTCCTTCTGCTTTTGCTTCTCGTGACAATATTATATACACACAAATTTATCTTTTATGCAAATGATTATAAAAAAGTTTATATTTAATATTACATATTACATACACATAAAACAACATTCTCGTTTTAACAAATTTATAATGTTTCTTTTTCAAGTGATGATGTAAACCGCTTGTACTTCCTCCAATGGTTAAAATTAATATTACAATCACGTGCATTCAAAATAATGCCGGACAGATTTTTTGTTGTACCTACTCTGTTTATTTAGGTTAAAAAAATTTTTGATTTCGTAATTATATAAAATATTATTTACAAAAAAGATGAAGTATTGACGAAGGAAATGTTTATTCCACATTTGCACATAATATGTTAAAAAAGATTATATTTTATCTAATAACATATCGTGTGTGCGAAAAAAATTGCCTACTTTCAAATGCTGTTAATTATAACAAAGGTTGATGCGTTATCCCATCGATTTATTTATGAAATCATTTAATATATACATAATTAATATCCAATGGTTGAAATAAATAGATTTTTTTGTTAAGAATTAATTTGAACTATTTGCTCATTTTAGAATAATGTTGTGAGCTGTAGAGATGGAAATAATTACACGTTATCGAAGATTTTCCGGCAGTTTTGTAGTAAATTAGAAATTGCTTAAAAGGTTTAGAAGTCAGTCGACCATATCCGAATGTTCGCGAAAAGACATTTCGCATATAAAGAACGACTATATGTTGCGAAAATTCGGCGATTCCACAGAAAGGGAAACAGAAAGCGAGCTATTCAGTGCGCGTATTAATCAGCGATAAATTATGAAAGTATTAACTCCTATTTCACATGGATAATGTAATTCAATATAAATAGCGTTAAGGTAAAAGAAAAAGTGAAAAGACACAAGGGGAATATCTGTATTTCGTGGCGTACACTTTTTGAGCAATGGTAAAAAGACAAAATACGTATTAAGGTCAGTGAACAAATCATTTAAAATTAAAACAAAGTGTTGATTATTTTAGTGCTACAAAGTGAATTTGAAAATGTTCAAGAAATGTCATCCCTTTAGAGGAGAGACAGTACTGACGATCAACGGATACGGAATGCCGCTCCGAAGCGGTCTCGCAGGCCCTCGCGTCTCTCCCGATTATCTCACCGGCGAAGAATCCATCGGCTGCACCTGTTTTCGATCTGACCTTCATTCCTCTGCGCGGAATGTTAAAACGGCGGCAATCGGGGGCGTTTTCAGGCCGTTTTCTGCAATTGGCTTAACTGTATCCGCAACAGTTAACCCATAAACGCATCGGACACGTCCGCCCGCCATTCGCCGCGTGAAATCGACACGTAGAGAACGATGTAGTGATGGGTCCGCTCTGTACTCACTACTACAATGTAGTACCACACTACATTGAAGTGCACACTTCGCACATTTTGATGTGTAGTGCACACTACAAACTACAAACACCAAAGTTTTTGAAAGTACAAACTTCAAATAGTACACTTCATTTCAAAGCGAACACTACAAAGTACATACACTTCAAAGTTATGAAAGTATGAGAAACACATTTTAAATAGTGAATTTTGGGAGTTGAATTGAAAATATTTTTGGGAAGTTGATGTAGCTAAACGGAGAAATCTCTGGAATCGAACGAACAAATCAGTCTGGCGACCTTTTTTTTTTGTCATTTATTTAAATATTTTTGTCGTTGACCTTTTTTTTTTTTTTTTTAGCTCGCTAAATTTTTATTTGGGAAAAAAATACTTCATTTCATTTCAAAATTTACTTCACTGTTACTTCATTTCATTACTTCACTTCATTAATACTACAATTACTTCATTTCATTACTTCACTTCATTAATACTACAATTACTTCATTACTTCACTTCATTTACTTCACTTCATTTCGTAGTACTACAATTGTAGTGTACACTTTGTAGTCTTCAAACTGGTGAACGTGTGTGTGTTGTAGTCTTCATTTTGAAATGAAGTTTTTCCCTTCGCTAGAACGATGCATTCCGATTTTTTGCCGCGCCGCGCGAAACAATGAACCTGCACGGCGGAGAGCCCGTTCCGCGGCCGCCGCGCGCCGCACCGCGCCGGCCGGCGGCGGCGCCCGCGGCGTCCCTCTCTGCCGGCCGGCGGCGCAGCGGGACGGAGCGGGACGGCGCCGCGCGTGCGGACGGCGCGGCGCGGTATTCGGCCGGCGGTCCGCCCCGCGCGGCGCGGGTAATCTTGAATTAGTTGCACCGCGGTCTGCGGCAGAATTCCGTCGCGGCTTCTGAGGAAAGCTTCTCAATGTTTGTCTTCGGGCGGCCGGCGCTGTCTATCGATTGTTCTGTCTAGCCGCGTTTTGTAATGTGATCAGTCTAGCTAATAGGCGTATGTGTACTACTAATAATATATAAATAGGCGTAGATTTTTTTAAATGCTAATATCACAGAGACATACTGTACAACAAACTGCCAAAAAGCTATAGGAAATTAAAGCAATTTTTCTCTACAGCATTAATTAAATCTAGCTTTACTTCCCATATATTTCATGAAAGAATATTTTTTTAAAATTGATGCTTGCAAAAAAGAAAAACTTTTATTCAGATAAATTTTCACTGTCTGTTCTTTCAATTTCTACGCGGACAATTATTTAATGCTTCTCGGTAGATGTCATCGCTCTCTTTTTGAAATCATTTGAACGGTAGAAATATATGAAACACATTATGGGATCGGTCTCATTTTTTGACAATTAATTGAATGTTTCAAAACTTTGTATCTCATGACGGAAATGATGCTGCTGAAAATATTCGTGTTTACCTAGAAATTATAAATATTGGCCAGAGCCCGCCGTTAAATTTTTCGTTGCTACACCAAATTTTTGATTACGTTTATAACAAATCAAAGCCACCCTCGTAAAACATTTTTTTTTGTGTACATAAAATTAAAACTATAACAATGACGTTCTAAAATTCTATTTTATATATATGGAACTAAATAAATCAAATAAAAAAAACTGTATTATTAAAATAATTCTCGCCGTTTCTACGGTCGGTCATATTTTTAAGGCAACTTGGGGCTGAACATAATTATTAATTTAAAAAAAAACTTTGACACTTTGGAAAAACCACTTAAATTATTATCAACCAATAAACAAATCACTGTGGTTTATACAAAGTTTGTCGGTTTTTTGATCTTAATATTTCTATACAGTCTAGTATAGTAATAGTTATTTATAGTCTGGCATTTTTGTTTGGTATCGAATTCAATTATTCTTTGTTTTTTCAGAAATAATTAATTGAATTCGATACCAGAAAGCGGTTCTGCTAAATGTGTAATTTTATTTTCCTGTCTTAATGGCGATAATAATTTAATATTTATTACGGTATTTTATAAAAATCGACATGAAACTCAAAAATCTATATTAAACTTTAAAACAACGTGTTTAATATTTGGATACTGTATCGGTGATATTTAAAAGTTAATTATGAATGTACGCAATAAGATTTTATTGATTACCTAATAATATATTTTTATTTCTTATAAATTTAGAAATTCATATTTATGTATACTTTATTTTATTCACAATTGTTGCTGAAAAGGCCCTACCGTATGAATAAATAAATAATAAAATCATTAAAAGATTTGGCAGATACTTTGTGATGCAACTTTATAATTAAAATATGTTTTATTATTTTAACTTTGTAATACATACAATATGAATATGGAAGTGAAGCCTAGAGCTGGTAGAAGAGGAACGAAAGTAGACTCAATGCAGTGGAGATGAGATCCCTGAGACGTATGTATGATAAATCCATTTATGCTAGAGTAAAGAATGAAGAAATTTGGAATCAATGTAAAGCTGATCTTCTCATAATCAATAGAATTAAAAAATGGTCGCTCAGATGGTTTGGGAATGTTGAGCGAATGAATGAGGAGAGAATGGCAAGAGAGATATATAAAGCAAGTGTTGATGTCACCAGAAAGAGAGGGCGATCGCGGAAGACGTGGCGTGATCGGATTAACCAGATACTGGAAGATGGTCCCGTTAGACGCCTCAACAACCGGCGAGCTCGCATGCGAAGATGTATGAATGTGGATGAGGCGAGAGTTGTATGCAGGACCGAAGAATGTGGCGCTCTATCCTCTCGGGAAACGGCGTGATGGTGAGTAATTATTATTATATTTTCGAGAGGAGCAGTCCCTCTCATTATCAGATATATTTAATTAACTAGTAGTAATTAATAATTCATATTGTGTGTATAACAAACTTAAAATAAAACTTATTTTAAAAATAATCAAAATCTCTCGATACACTTTGAACAAAAAAATCTTTACGTAATTATAAGCGAGCCTTGAGAGTACCTACGCACATTTCAGCGTCGTTTATCATCATTATCATCATTCATACATAAGCAAATCCGTTTTAATGCCCGAACGAGATATCTTATCGCCTTTCGTTCGCGTCGCTCTAAAAAACGGCTCTGATGAAAACTCGCCAGACTATTCGATCGCTTTCCCAGGCCACCACGGTTTGACGGGCCGCGGCCGGCGGGGGGCGGGGGCCGGGCGGGCGGCGGGGCGCGCCGGCTCCGCCCCTCCGGCCAGTCCCTCCGCGCCTTTCGGAGAGCCCGCATCCTCCGCCGGTGCGATCCCCCCCGCGCCCGTGACGTGTCACCGCTTCCCGATCGCTGGTCCGAGTGCAGTTTCCGAGTTCCAGGATATCCTTTCCGCCACCAGCCCCGCGAGTGTCGACACAAGTGAATGTGCCAGTTCAGTGCGACTTGCTCGGAAAACGGGAGCTGCCCATCCGCGCGAAACGTCTTTGGAGTGTAGGTGTTTTCTCTGTATAGAATAAAAACGACTTCCGAGTGTAGGCCTCTTTTCGGTACGAAATAAACACCTCTTTTTGTTGGAGGCGTTTTCTGTGTATAGAATAAATACGACTATCGGGTGTAGGCGTTTTTTCTTTATAGAATAAAAACGTCCGTGGAATGTAGGTGTTTTATCGGTGTAAAAAAAGAATGTAGGCCTTTCGACAGTATACAATAAAAACTACTTTTGTTTTTTTAGGTGTTTTTTTTTCAGATGAATTTTGAGTGTAGAGGGTGATTTCTTTATATACAATAAAAACGACACTGTATTCCGTGTGTTTTCTGTGTATGGAATAAAAACGACTTTATAGTGTAGGCGTTTTCTCTGTGCAGACTAAAAACGTGGTAGTCACGCTTGAATAGGTCCAATGGATATATATATTCTATCGGCGTGTGGCTTCTGGATTCGAATTTCACGATATAATTCCGGGCGGATGACAACTAGAATATTATACTGCACTTACACGCGTATATATACACCCGCGTTTCTAGCAGTTCGGTTACCCTTTACAATGTCGAATGAAAAAATTGAAATACACAATAAAAATCGCGTCGATCATCCGATCAATTTGATCTTTGGTGGTTTTTTCGCCCGGCCGATAAGTGCAAGAACTGCAACGTCAGAGGCTCTTTGTGTGCAGTCGCGTGGTCCAAAGGTGGTCGCAGCATCCGCGATAAGTTTACTCGCCGCATATGTATCGCCGCATTAATAATAATTGAAATCTGTGCTCGCCGGCTGATTTAAAACGAATCAATTAACCACTTGAACTTGGCGGCTGTCAGCGGTTCGTGGGAATGAGAAATACTACTCGCTGCTAGTTCATTCATTCGCTCCGTCTATTGTACTGTAATTCGGCCTCATGGGAAATATTCAAATACGCCGATTTTCTTGTAAGGGGTGTTTTTTTTAGAGGTTTTGAACTATAAATGAAGTAACTAGCGTCAAAACCTTGGTAATGGGTGTATTTGAAAGGTAATTTTACGCCATTACTGTTTAAATATAGTTTTTTTTAGAAGTTTGTTTTTCGAATTGGCAACACTTTTTCCAATGACAGTTGACAGCTGATTTGTGCTCAGTTTGGTTTGCCATTTTACCATGAATAGACTTACGCCAAAACAGCGTTGCAAATTTGTTTTAAAAATCGTGGTATCATAATCATATTAGGTATATAAACACTAAAAATATATTTTATAATTATCTTTTCAATAAAGCCAATACCACGGCGCTTACCACGATTTGCATGTTTAATTTTATTTTAAAATTGTATGCCACCAAAAAAAAACACCCTGTAGTATAACATAATTCGTTCTGGATTGTTCTACCGTTGTCGTTTCAGAAGTTATGTAGACATCAAATCCGGAACGATATCATTCGAGAGTATGTTAGGGCATCTCACTTAAGTTGGCTTGGACGTATCTTCCATATGGGAAACAAAATACTGTCTAAACAGATTTTCTCGTCACATTCAGACGGAAGAAGGCCTATATGATAACACAGGGAAACGTGGGAAAGGCAAATGTAGACAGTCTGCGAAGAAAGTTTGTACTTCCAGAGACACCGAGTAATCGATAGAGAGTGGTGAAGTAGTGGTTTTCAAGCGATAGGCCTCCTACCCGATTAGGATAAAATGAATGAAGATAAAAAAGTTTCAGTGAGATCATCCTGATATACCTGAAAGCTTGTGACATGTTATGAGTAGAATAATGGATAGCCGAGGCCAGCAAAACTCGTGGTTAGTTAATGTGCAAAAAATAAAATTTAACATTTTTTTTTTACATCGAGAAGTATTAATTTTCAATATTCAATTAAAATATGCTTATCATGTATCATGAAATATTAAAAAATTTAGGGGACCTTTTTTCCTTATGTTTCGGATTGTATTTCATTTTAATGTGCAACAAATAAAATTTAACATATTTTTTTACATCGAGAAGTATTAATTTTCAATATTCAATTAAAATATGCTTATCATGTATCATGAAATATTAAAAAAAATAGGGAACCTTTTTTCTTATGTTTTGGATTGTATTTCATTTTTTTGCCACGTGATTAAATGTGGGTCAAAACGTCGACCGCGCCAAAAAATCTATAAAAAAAGTCTATTATAATTGAAGTACAATTTAAAGCAAATTGAACGAATCGAATATATAGACAGAAAAAAATTTCTTTCTAAAAGGTATTTGGTACCACCCGGGACTTCTCTAACGCGGAAAACTGCGATAAGTCAATTTCACCACGTTAACCATTTATGATTACGAAAAACAGAGACTCGTACATACTGAATTGTGATCTCCCATCTATTATTCCATTTTTAATTAGATAAATATGTATAGATTAAATATCTATCGGTAAATAAAATAAAGAAAGGATCGTTGAGATGATTTGGTCATGTGGAACGTATAAGCGAGGAAAAGATGGTTAGAAATATATATGAACGAATGTTGAAGGCAACAGGAATAGAGGGCGTCTGCAAAAAATCTAAAACGATCAGGTACCTACTACAAATATTGGAGGATGGCTCTGTTAATAGCCTCGACAACTGTAGAGCATGCATGAGAACATGTAAATAATCCTGTTAATTACATTAGACATCGTCAGCATAGATTGTTTCACATTCCAATATACAGGACCAACCTGCCGATGGTTATGCCTGTTGGAAGAGCCACAGCTATGCTGAACAAAATCGCTTTGGGTATTGATATATTCCATGTGTCGGAGGGGGTTTTCCGAAGCGGGATTCTCCTACACCATTGACCAGATTTTATGTTATTTTTAATTTATTAAATATTTTTATTTTGATATATACTTCCATAATATGTAAGTCTCGAACACTTTTTGTTTGTAATATTATTTGTACATATTATTAAATAAATTGAATTGAATTGAATTGAATTGTAAAATGGTGTATCAAGATAGAATTATATGACATTATATCCTCTCTGCCTACCCCTGCGAAGAAATGGCGTTACGGTTAGTCAGTTATCAGCTGTGTACTCGTATTGCGATGAACCTCGAAAGCGTTTGAGTAATACGCGCTAGGTGTCTGTCCATTTTTTTATTAAATCTGGAATGTGAAGAACGATAATTCTCGCACGCTTTGCCCTTTCGGCTCCTTTCAATGGCTTACTTTATCCGATAAATTATTCGAGATTGATGCGCTGGAATATCATCCACACAGTACACTTGTTAATTAATACGACCGAGAATAAAAACTCTCCTCCGAGACCGTTAATCTCGGATGTGCGGGCGCGCTGGAGCCGAACAGACAAACGGAGGTACTTATCGCTTCGAGATTTGCAGAGACCCGCAGCGCTCTATAAATCCAGTCACGATGTCTGGGGATGACTCGACAATCCTCAATGTTTCTTGGTTTTTACACGCTCTTATTTAACTCTCTTTATCTGCTTGTTGTGGTGGAATCTTGCAATTGATTTTTCACCAACTTCCCGACCAGCTAGAGCTCTGAAACTTGCAACATTTACGTAAAGTGGATGACTATATTTATTTCCTTTATTAACTTGTGACACTGCTTGCTTGACGAAAAAACTTTGGATCGATTTTTAACCCTTTTCCCGTGATCCAATCGAGCTGAAACTTTGCAAGTATACTCGTGGCGACGATCAAGAAGGTCTATCAAATTTTCGTTAAAAAATAATGATAATTATAGTATAATTTTAGATTTTTCATACAAGTTGTATGGAGATTCCATGGCGCATAAGGTAGACACGAAACCCGAAAATGAGAAAGGGAGTATTGTAAAAACTTCGTTTTTATGGGTTACTTTTTTAAAATATTTAAAGCATTAACTTTTTGGTAAGACATTTTAACAAAATGTTAGTATATAAACACTTACGGAGATTTTTTGATTGGTTTCGAGACGTACCCGTCTCTTCGTCAGGACAACCAACGCGTTAGCATGTAAATGTGTTTAGTGGTATTTACACGCTAATGTAGTGGTTGTCCTGACAAAGAGAAGGGAACGTCTCGAAACCAGTAGACGAAAATCTCCTTCAGTGGCTATAATCTAACATAACTAAAATTTTGTTTATGGATGACTGTCTAATATGAAATCATTTTCGACATGATTTGGTCAATATTTCGATAAAAATTAATAATCCCGCCACTCACATTAAATTAATAATCACGTCTTTTACAATCAAAAGCCTCAGAAAAAGCTGAAGAACATGGCGTTGGAAATTTTTTTTTTAACTTTAAAATAACTTCTATAATATTTGGATACTGCAAGGTGATGTTAAAAAATCAATTACCTTCGAATGTGTGCAAAGAAAGCATATAAAAGAACGTCTTATTATTTTATTTATTTAGCAAAAACTTTACGTTTTTGTCGCGTACTTTTGATTAAGTAAGTTTTTTCTTTAGTAGACGGCATTTCTAATATATATATTTTTTTAAATTTAAATTTTATGTTCCGTCCCCAGTTTGCCACCCTTAACACTCCCCTACTTTCCCACTCCCACGGATTGTCACCGGGTAAATCAAATTGTCATGTGAACAAAACCCGTTTATGGAGAGACGAAAATGCGTCATGGAACGCGCGTTACGTCACGATACCAGACACTTGTCCCGGACAGAAGTGACTGGAGAGTGGCGCCCTCTATTGGCCAGCGTTTTGCATCTGAAATTCTAGTGAATAAATTTTGAAATCCAATATCGATAATGCAGTCCTTTGTTTCGAAAAAAGTGAAAACTGTTCCTTGAAATGTATTTCGTGCAATCCAAGCATTTGAGATAAAAATCAATGTGTCACTAGAAAGGCGCGCGTGCACGGCGAGCTTGACGTTTTTACAGTTGCCGGCAAACTTCTTGAAATTCTTTGGCGTAGTGGGAGAATGCGCAGAAGACAAAATTTGGGTCTCGTTGGTGGAATGGTACATGCGCAAACTTCCCCCCACTACGCCGTAAAATTTCAAGATGTTTGCCGGCTACTGTACTGCGATTTCCGCACGTGGTTGACTAAAGTGCGTCACAGTGCAATTCAGACATGCCTTTGTGATGAAGTTTCGCCTCTGTGAGGAGTTTTTGAAATAAATGTGTGCATATCTTTTAAAATGAAATGCAAGTATTTCGTTCCAAGTTTTTTTTAAGGACAGTTCTCATTTTTTCGCTTAACGAATGCCAAATTTAATTCTGATCTAGACGTTACTGAGACGAGAATTTCTTGAAAATCTTTTTCACGCGTTGGGTTGAAGGTTAGCTTGCAATGTCTAGTTTTTTTTTAAATGTAGGTTCTTATCTTGTCCCAAAAATATTTTTTTCACAAAATTATTAATTATTATTATTTATTATCATTGCTGTGCAATGATCTAGTTTTTCTGAAATTTTGGTTCTTGTCTTGCCCTAAAAACCAATGTTTTCACCATATTTTTGATTATAAAATGCTAGGTGGAGTAAAATATTTCTCAGCAATGATAACTTCATTGTTTTTTGACTTCGCCATGATAGAATTTATTATTGTAAAATGAATTGAATGTTTTCTTGGTGGTTTTTAGCTCACCAACAAAATTAACAGTAGGTACAACTTATTACCTATCGGAATATACAGGTGACTCATAACAATGTGTATAAGAAAGAAATTAACAATATACGTTAAAAATAATAGTATACAAAATAAAAAATAATAATATATTCGAGCAGACGACGAAGACTAATAGAGTAGGAGCCAGCGACCTATTTTTTTTATATAATTAAAAAGTCTATAAAAAATGGTCGCTGGCGTATAGAATTAAAGTTTATAGAATTAAACTTGTTTTTTTTTTCTGTAGATGTACACTATAGTGGGTAAGAAGGTTTGGATATTATGACATTTGAGTTCGGGGGATTTTGACAGATAACAAGTAATACAGGTACAAAAAATATGTAAGTAAAACGTTGAAATTAAGATATCAGGTAATATTGTTAAATAGTGGCCCGAATAAAATATTATTTATGCAGCTTCAAAGCGTCTGACAGAAGAAATGACCCGCGAAAAGCGTCTGGTAATGATTATTACGAGTGTACAGTACTGTACCGGTAAACATATTAAAAAAAGGTTTGTTATTTTTACGTTTTACTCGTTTTTTGAAGTTATCCGCCGAAATCCCTAAAAGTCAAATGTCATAAGATCCAACCCCTCTTACCTTTTATATTTACAGAAAAAATCAAGTTTGATGCTGTAACGGAAAGTCTGGCGGTCGCTGGCTCTTGGGTCTGGTGAGCTGGCCGTGTCTGGATTCCTCTCTGCCGCGAGCTTCCGGTGCGCCGGAGACGCCTCGCCAGACCAGTGCGGCTGGTGGTGCATCGTGTGCAGCGCGAAAACGCGTTTAATCCGGAAATTAAAGGTCAACAAAATGGCATCCGACGCTCGGCGGGACACGCTCAAACACGCGAGTGAGCAGCGTTCAATTGACCAATTGAAGAGATCCGCTGGCTCCTGGCGTCCGGGGATTCCTCGCTTGCTTGCCGTCACGCCTTTTCCCGCGGGGGTAGGCAGAAAATGTGGGGCGCCACAGCCTTCATTAAGAGGCACACATAAGCGATGATAATACATACATTAAATACGAGCAAAATAAATGCCAACTATTGTAGTTTTAAATGTTAATTCCGTTTTTTGCATGTCATCCAGTAAATAAGTATTTGAAAACGGCGCTATATAAATCATACAACTATTATTATTATTATTACTCTCCAATCAAGGGTGTAATAATAAAAAAGGACTCAAAACAGACAATAAGAAAGGTCTTGCCAACGACAAAGAATATTGAACTATTATAGAAAATAATATCATACGGCAGGTATACACAAAAACAAGTTGCGTTCAACACGCAGAAGCCGGATATTTCGGAATGTGCTAAGAACGGAAGGAAGAAAAATTTTGATATTGGTGCGGTGCACTTTTTTGAAAGAATTTCTAAACACATCCTCTCCATCCACGTCCCACACCACAGCTGATAACATAACCTGAAAATCCTAGTGATTGGGTTATTACTCCATCTACATACATCTTGGCATGCTAGCTCGTCGATTGTTAAGGTTCCTAACGGGATCGTCTTCCAGTACAGTTGCCGGCAAACTTCTTGAAATTTTTTGGCGTAGTGTGGGAATGCGCAGAAGACAAAATATGGGTCTCTTTGGTGGAATGGTACATGCGCAAACTTCCCCCCCTACGCCGTAAAATTTCAAGATGTTTGCCGGCTACTGTATTTGATTAATCTGGTCAAACCACGTCTTGCGCAGTCGCCCTCTTTTTCTGGCACTTATATCATTCTTACCATGCATTCGGTCAACATACCCAAACCACTCGAGTTACCCTTTTTTAATTCTATTCACTATACTAAGATTGACTTCAGAATTTGTTCATTCTTTACTCTGTCATAAATTGATTTGTCATAAAGTCATTCAGTCTACTTTCTTCCTCTTCTACCAGCTGTATTATAGGTAATGTTATATAAAATATAAGTTAAAAGAGATAATTAATGCAATATAAAAGAGTAATCTTAATTTCTTTGATTCTTCTTTTTTTGACGGTCTGTCCTTTAAATGTTTTAATTACGGATACTTTATCTTTATATCAAATATTGCTAAAAAAATTCCTATCAAAAATATTTATCTCATTAGTGACATCTGTGGTTAATTAAGGTAAATGAAAAGGTTTTAGATCCCGATTCGCGCTAATGATTATTACAACATACATATGGAACGGGTTGCAAAACTTAAATATATACAACTTCCAAAAATTTGATAAACGTATACCCGTGATAGATTCTATCATGGGTGGAAATGATGAATGTTACATTATGTTAAGTAATAACTTAAGCCAACCATACGATAGGTCGTAAGCTCTACGAACTCCCAAAGAATTCCATACCTACTTTCCCATAAAAATATAAATTCGTCTCTTTGAGGCATCTGCGATATATATTGACGTCTGAAGTGCTGGAAAATCTTCGATTACGTGTAATTCTCTCTGCTTCTGCAGTCTCGTGATGGTACCATCGTCGAGTGATCGATACTCCGATCTGTGGGACATTTGGTATTCCCTGGCCCGACGCAGATCCAGGTCTAGACATTTTGCGTTTACTTTGCCAGAGGCGCAGCGCGAACTTTGGCCGCCAGCCAGAACTCTCGACTGCCTCGTTTTTTCCTTTTTTGCATAAATATCTTAAAGGTCGTTCGTTTCTTTTTTATCCGCGAATACATTTGCTCGAGTTAGCTTTTTATTTCATTTCGGCGGGGATACGTCAAACGTCGCGTGCCGCATTGTGGTATGTATTTTGTTAGTCACTTTAATGAATACGGATTCTGTGTGTACATGATATATTGTGCATGAATAGACCCCCATGACTATTAATCTTGTTATTTTATCAGCGAGAGGAGCGCTTGAAAGGGATGGGGGAGGGGGCGATCAATCATGTTTTCAAGAATATTTCCTGCCGGATCGTAATCGATAACAATTGTTACAGCTAAGTCAAAATTGTTTCCGTTCATTTCAAAGCATTGTGTATTTGTACGCAATCTGGATTTCATCGATACTGCTGGGCATTATACTGTTAATTGATTGAAATAAATAATACGGTTAAATACGTGTCATGTGTACGAAATTCTGGGTTATTCTGCCGCGCGGCTGACACATCAATAGCAGATGTATCCGATCCGAGATTGGATACAGACAGACAGAGGCGGATTGCCCTGATTTCCTCCATGACGGTGATACTGGTGCGTACTTGATCCAATACAATTCCCATTAATACTGGCTATAATCCGTCAAACATGACTGACTTTTTATGTTCGAATTTCAGCTTAACATTAATCAATGAATAAATTAACAAAAATAAATATCGCGAAATCAATCGTAAATGTAATTTCTTTTTTACATTAACACACATTACAATATGAATGAACTCACCGTTTCTGTTAATCCAAATGATCTATGATCTCTTAGTGCTAAAATACTGCTTAATTTGATTCAGTTTTCAAACGTAATTAAAATTTAATTATCACGAAATCGTAACATGTTTGTGTTAGCGTGTAATGAGCGCCATCTGGTAGGCTAGTTTCATTAGCGTCTGAATAGCGTAGCGTCTTGGTTTCATTAGCGTCTGAATAGCGTAGCGTCTTGGTAGCATCAGTGACGGACATTTTTATATAGAGAATTATATTTTGATCACGGTCTCGAAATGAAAGTGTTTTACCGGAATTTACGTACAATTTTCACAGCTGTAAATGCGAAATGAAAATGCGTCACCTCTGGCTCTGATCTCATTCTAGTATCGGTTGGTTGCGATTATACTATTGTCTAGAGTTCAGGTATAACGAATTGAATGCCAGTTTAAAATCTTTTTATATACAGGGTGTAAGAGAGCTAGTTCACAATACATTACAGGTAGATTCCTTCCTAAATTGTGAATCGACAATATTCAAGCAACAATAATCTAATATATTCTATAATATTAATAGTTATGGAGATAAGTGACTTCAAAGTGTACATTTTTTTTCAATATTTCTGACTTATTTACTGTGGAGTGTTGGATTATTATTAAAGTAACTTAAATTTAATAAGCAAATCAAATAATTTAAAAATTTGATATGTATGAATTTAATAAAATTAAGTATTTTAACGATAGATTCAAGTTGCTTTCAGAAATATTGAAAAAAAAAAGTGCAAAATTTGACGTCGTTTATCTCCGTAACTATTTTAATTTAAACATTGTTGTCTGAACATTTTTATCGACTTATAATTTGAGTGGGAATTTATCGGTAAAATATTATGGAGTATCTCTGTAAAGATAACCCCCTTTGTCGCCGTTTCACTCAAGCACTCGACACCGAAAATAATTCACGAACGCCTCAACACTCGTGAAGCACGTACAATTGGCGTTGATGCATAGACTCTAAAATAAACAGTACCCACTCAGGTTTAATACCGTAAGTGTCGTACTCGCATCATCTCCCGGCTATTTCGGTCACAGCCCCCCCCCCTCCCCGCGGCTTCCACGTTGCCCCGCCGCGAACCTAACCGTGCCCGTGACGTCACGTCCGCTCAATCCTCCACCCGACACGGACATCCGGCAGTGCCCGGCTCGCGCTGGTCATTGATCGGGCGCACCGCGCGGAAAGGGAGCTCGCGCGCTCCCGTCGCCGCCCGGAGCGCCCCGCCCGGCGCGGACCTCTCTGCCAGGTGCCGGGCCGCCGGGCTCCATCAGCGATTCCTCCGAGCCGGTTCCTTCCCGTATATGCCGATGTCCCATTTTGGTGGCGGCATGCAAATTGATGTGTCGCTCTTTCGCGGCGGTGTGGTCTCTTCTGCCGCGGCGCGTATCCCGCCGTACGGAATGAATAATCCTCGAAGCGGATCGATGTCGGCACGCGCGTGTTGAGAGTCTCGTTTGGATCGTGGTAATTTTATTATAATTTCCAAATTTGGGTACCTTCGAACGTCTCTCCACAAGAATTCTCCGGAAGTTTATTTATTTATTTATTTATTTAACACCAAAGTGTACAATAAAAATATCACATCAGACAGATATGTAGCTTTAAAAGATTACAAGTACAAGATTAATTTTGCATGTAAAAGTCACGTAAGACAGATAGTTATAAAAGATTACAAGTACATTAATACTCCTCAAAGAGGACAACGTACATGTTAAGAGAGTTATATAATAAATAATAGATTTAAGTAAATTGAAAGCGAAAGTGAAAAATAGAAGGTTAAAAAAGAAAAAGAGAAATTTACTTGAACAAATTATGAAATAAAACAAAGAAATTTACTTATCCATTACCATTTAGTTGAGACGTAAAGAAATGTTTCAGTTTAGTCCTATACTCAGTTATACTATCAGCAAAGATGTCGACCACCTCCGCAAATTCATTCTCTAACAAATGTAACCTGGGGACTGCGGAGTTTGCTGATGCATTAGTTCTAACATTTCCTCTAAAATAGAATAATGCACTGTGTCTTGATGACCTCGATGGTGCACGCAAGTCGATCAAACCAACAATCTGGGGGCAGTCGATCATATCATATATGATCCTATACAGAAATACTAGGTCAGTCACGGTACATCTCACAGACAAATTTAACAGTTGCAGACGACTGAGGAGATGTTCATAATTGATACCTCCAAGCGTATATTTAATTTGTAATTAATAAATCTTGAGAACTTTCTTCGGATTCGTTCAACTGTCGTCGAACGATTGACATAGTGAGGCGACCGAATGATCGACTCATGCAATTTTTAAGAGTTATGAAAACACAGTCCATACAAATATAACGAAACTAGTGATGCCCCGTGTGGACTGCCGTAACACTATTTATGCTGGACTGCTGAAATTTCAGATGGATAGATCACAATCTGTGCTGAATGCACCAACAATACAATGCATACATGTGACATCAAAATGGAATGGAATTCTAATTGTTTTGATTGATGTACAAGGTAACATGTAACACGGCAGCTCTGTATCTTCAAAAGCTCTTCATCCCAGACAAGTCAAATGGAAGACGTCAAGCTCACCTAAGTCAGCTTCTAATTCAGCTGCCGGAAGGTTGTGGAACCGATCAACCATTGACAGTAAACTACGTTTGAAAATCAAGAAAATAAGTCAGAAATATTGAAAAACGAATGCTATCTTTGAAGTCGTTTATCTCCATAACTATTATAAGTATTAGGACATTGTCGCTCGGACATTTCCGACTCTTAATTTAGACAGTATTCTACCTATAAAGTAGTGTGGACTAGCTCTGTTACATCCTGTATATATGTTATTAATGCTGCGGTTAGGATATTTGAAATCTGTGGTAACAAAATCTTGATAAGTGGTAGCCGTCCGCGACCCTTCGTCGAAAGCACGGAGTCGTTAAGTAGTTCAAGACTCTTGGTGGCCCTAGAAACGGTTTGATTGTGCGGTCTGACAATGTGGTCAGATTCTCGCAATGGTTTCCAAGATGTGCGTATATTACTTCTGTAATATCATATCGAATAACTGAAATTACCCATTTCATCCAAGCGGTTTTTTTTTTATTACTTGCACTTATGTGGTCAAGGGATACGTTGATATTCTGCAACAGTCCATACCACGTAACCTTCTTGAAACTTATTTAAGTGTTCAATAAGACGGATATTTTATACGAACCGTATATTTTACAGAGAAGCAAATCTCAACGATTCGTATTCAGCTTCAATGCTCTCCTGATGAAGCCGAATAAGACTTCAGTGAAACGTCGAGATTTGCTTCTCTGTAAAATATACGGTTCGTATGAAATATCTGTCTAATTTAATACTTACATATGCCAATCTAATCAATCTAAAACGTAAACAAATTATTTTTTACATTAACAAACATTACAATATGAATGTACTCACAGTTTCTGTAAATCCAAATGACCTTTGATTTCTTTTTGCTGAAATTGTTTTAAAAAATTGATAAAATCAGATTTATAAAATAAAGTTTTATAGAATAAACGGTTCGTATGAAATATCTGTCTTATTTAATACTTAAATATGCCAATCTAATCAATCTAAAACGTAAACAAATTATTTTTTACATTAACAAACATTACAATATGAATGTACTCACAGTTTCTGTAAATGTAAATGACCTTTGATCTCTTTTTGCTGAAATTCTTATAAAAAAATTGATAAAATCAGATTTATAAAATAAAGTTTCGTCAATCTGATTTTATCAATTTTTATTTTATCACTAAACGATTTTCATATTTATTTTGGATAAACCAATTCGTCGGTGGCCAACTGTGCCATAAGTTTTTTATTCTTTATTTATTTATTTATTTATCTTGATACCTGTAGGAAAATAAGCCGCTCATCTCACTAGGAAAAACCTGTGCCTAGATGGGCAGCTGACAACGTAGTGAGAACAAAATAATATAAATCGTTAGAGATCATCGGTATCAAGATCTGATTTGAAGAGACGATTTGAATGTCTATTGGTTGGACCTTAAATACGTGATTGCGTGTAGTCTGGTGGCCGGCGGGGACTAATATATTGTCCAATAACGCTGATACAAATTGGGGTTGGTTCTCGGCCCGGATCGCCGGCATGCGGGTTCGGACCCCGGATAATGTCAGCCGTCACGACATATTGACGTGTCCGATGGGCGTACAGCGAGGGGAGAGTCTCGTTCAAAATATAATAAAATCCGATGTGCATTAAAAGAAGAATGTGGAATAACACATTGTTGAGTTCGATTTTCAATTATCAGTTAAACTATCAAAGTTTTGATATTTTTTTTTTTTTTTTTTTTTTAAATAGAGATGTGAACACGGAAATACGTGTCACATCAATATTCTTACTATTTTCAAACTAAGCTAAGCGCTTGTACTATGAAAATAGGACTAACTTGCTAGTCTGGAGTGAGGATCGAACCCGCAACCTTTGGATCACGAGGCCAGTGTCCTAACCACAAGACCAACAAGCTACTCTAATTTAAGCTGATACACTGCGTTGATATCTAGTTGGGGAGCCTTCTTCATTCAATTTTGAATAGAAAATATTATTAATGTTTTTAATATTTAATAAAAGCATCAAGTTTGTGGTCAGACATTTTAATTATTTATGTTAGTATATAACCACTAAAAATTATTTTTTGTCTACCGGTTTCGAGACGTAACCCGTCTCTTCGTCAGGACAACCACTACACTAGAATGTAAATATCACTACACACCACAACCATAGTATTATTTACACACCAACACCTTTACAAAGTACGCTTCACATTTGTGTTACTCTAACTAAAGGCTAACACGCACTAAGTTTCTTATCAAAAAGGATTAAGAATTTTAGCAGAGGAGAGAGGTAGACGGGGTGGGGTCTGTAGGGGGTGTTGATTTTTAGGAATGTTGTTTTTTATGAATTTACGTATATAAAAAATCCATATTATGAATTTTTAACCCTTTATTATTAGTATTTAATATTTTCCCCTGTTTTTATATATCAAAACCCCTGGTATAAATTTCCACTGCAGCCCTCTGTTTGATTTAAAATTACCAGGTAAAACCCAAGATTTCTCAAAAATCCCTATAAACGTCACCCCGTCTCCCTCTCTCCACTACTCAAATTCTTAATCCTTTTTGATGCGAAACTTTGTGCGTGTTAGCCTTTAGTTAGAGTAAAACGCACGTGAAGAGTATTTTGTGAAGGTGTTGGTGTGTAAATAATACAATGTTGATGGTGTGTAGTGATATTTACATGCTAATGTAGTGGCTGTTCTGACGAAGAGACGGGTTACGTCTCGAAACCAGACAAAAATGTAATTTTTAGTAGTGGTTACATACTGACACAAATAACATTTTGTTTGAGAAAGCATTCTTTACACTCTGGGTGAAATTTTGACTGTTATGAAAATAAGATTTTCTTTTGTACATAAAAAGTTAACTATCTTGAAAGTAATTTATATTGAACATTAAAATTTGAAAGTAAAATAAAATTATTGAAACAGAACAGAAATTTGAACTAGATTTTCTATTCAGAATTTTGAACGGTACAAAAATTCGAAGAAAAAAATGTTTTTTTTTTCATTTCATTTGACTGGTATTGAAGCGAATATTTTTTTATTTTATTATTTTTTTGCGCTTTAACGGGCCAGGAGGCCCAATTAGAGAAGCGAAATGCATCACAAAACACCCATTTAAGTCCATACTGTCGTGATCGTCCAACGTTTTGCAAAAAAATGCAATCTTTGATGTCTCTTACCTCCGTTACTTTCTGCAGAGTTTAAAGAATATTTCGATAGAATAAAATTGAATGAGAAAGACTCCCCGAAACATTTGCTACTTCGCTACTAGCTACGAGACATGTATACACGTTAGGTATAAAAAAATTGTAATAGAAAGAAAGCGGCGGCCGACGTTTGTCATCCGAAATTTATGAGAATACTGGTTTTCCCCAGGTTGATTCGTAAATAGATTGGTGTCAGTGTTATTGATTTTAATATTACTTTGAAGCATTCTTGTTTTTTTTTATAAATAATTCCGTCCATTGTAAAACCATTACAATCTGTAACCGCGATAACAAAAAACGGCTTCCAATGTATTTGTGAGCCGGTTCCAGATCCATGTATAAAACATTACACTTCGGATTCAATCCTGAAAATAAATATTGTAAATATAAAATAACGTCGTAAGTAATGAAACCGATTTATTTCACACCAGGTGTGGGCGTCGCTCGGAAATTCGCTATTTATACTTACATCTTTAGGGAAGCACTTGCAGCTTCTCCCTTCCGCCTTCTTTCCACTCACTCAATTTCCACCGTCATCCCCCTTCCCTCGCTTATACCCCGAGTTCTACCTTTTGTCTCGGCGCAGAACAATTCCTTGTACAATGTTGTATTATAAATGTAAGTTTTGCAGCAGCTAGTTTCCTTAATATGAAGGTATAGTACAAAATGTATGGACTGTTTTAAAATCGTCATTTAAGCATTTATTATATCGGTATTCAAAACACGCTGTGTCGTCCGCCGCCAATCCGTATACGAATTGTTTATTGTGAAAATTGTGCAAACTGCAATTCGTCAAAAGAGCGAGGTCCGATTTTTTATTTATTTATTTTATTGTTTATTTAACATTTGTTTTAATATAAGTTACTAATAACTGCCACACTAAGAAAAAACCTGTTCTGTGGCGGTTATTCTCATTTGCTAGTTATGTAATAGTAACAAGTAACAATAGTAAAGAAGTATAAACGTAAAAAAGAAAGCAGAAAGATTTTAGTAATATATACGATCATAAGAATACAAAAATCTAAAAGAAAATATACATATAAAATTAAGATTAGAATTTAAGTATATACAAAAATAAATACAAAAGATGAGATACAAAAATATAAATGAATAATATAAGGTGGATGATCGAAAACCTCGTTCCCACCAATGACATAACAAACTTTACTAGATACATTACAAGCGTGAAATCTTGGCAACTCAAAAGTAAGGTAATTGCCTTACTTGCATTCGTTATCGAACGGACCTTCTTTGTGATCGGGCGCGACGCTACGCCGAAAAAAATCCCGGGTAAAAAGGAACAGAGTATCGCACACTATTGTAAGAATGAGTATGTTATTTTAGTCACCGTGACTTCAAATTACCTGATTTTTCTGTCTACACGCAGAGCGTTTGTGAAATAAGTGTGCCGTGATTTGTTGTCTCTTTCAATGCAATATTTGCTACATACGAAAGCCGGCTAGTATGGGAATAACGTGTCTATATTATAGTACGTCAATGGTTCCCACTGCCTTTGTTATTATTTCTCATTTTAATTAATTCTCATTTTTGGATCACCGTGTACGCGAATAAATATTTTCTGAAATTGTGAGTTCCGATGCTAGAATGTGTATAGTGTCTCGTAGCGAGTAGCAACAACTTCAGGAGAGTCTTCTTAGTTACGGAGATAAGCGACATCAAAGTCGTACTATTTATTCAGAGTGGTGGGGCTGAAAACTATAGTCGTGGTAAAAATAATACTCAGTTACGTGTATACTACAAAGTTGGGTTTATTAAAAAAAAAGTAGACTTGGGGATTTACGACTTTGGATTTTTTAATATACTAGTACCTACGATTGTGTATAATACACAGAGTGCGTCAGTGTATTAATAGGCTATCCTTGCCGTGGTTGGTAGACAGCGCCGTCAGTAGGTATCCATTTTTTGCATGTCATCTAGTGAATAAAGGTACAGATACACATGCTTCTTTACTGGCATGCTAATGAGCATGCCATTAATAAGCATGCCCTAACAACTGTACACACTTGCTCATTACTGGCATGCTTATTAGTGGCATGCTCATAAATAAGCATGTCCAAAGCTAACAATCAAACACACATGCTTATTAGTGGCATGCTCTTGTCATAGAATAGAGACGGTCTTGTTCAAAATGGAAACTTTGCAAACTGAAATAGAAAATTCAAGTGAACCAATAAATCAAAAAAGTTCCCGAGTTTCCAACCGCACATTTTTGATTTTAGTTTATATAATTTTTATTGTAAGATTTGAATCATTCATGCCTATTAATAAAGTTTCGTAAACATTATTTCTCACTATATTATTTTTACACAACGGTGACCGAGTATTCCACAGACATTCGTGATTCTTATAATAAGTCACGAAAAGTAATGTTTTATCATCTCCCCAACGCGCCATATTTGTTTCATCCGTCGCGGACTGAGAAGATCGCATTGATAATACTAGCCGCGAAGCCCGCGAATGACATAAGCATGCTCATAAATAAGCAAGTCTGTTCACACATGCTCCAAAGATACCCCTTCTCTATGGTGAATGACAGTGGCATGCTTATAAATCAACCGGCGGTTGATTTTTGAGCATGCCACTAGGTGGCATGCTCATTTCTAGCAATGTGCGTACACACATGCCACTAATAAGCATGCCACTGTCAAAGTCGATACTGCGCATGCTCACGTGCCACTAAAGAAGCATGTGTATCAGACGCTTAAGTTTTTTCATCCAGTAAATTGTTTTGTAATATAATCTATTTTATTTTGTTATGTGAAGCGCCCTTGAGGTGGGTAGTCACGAAAACGGCGCTATACGAATGATCCAATTATTATTTTGATGTTTATAGAGTTTGCTTTGTGGTTGGACATAATTAATTGAAAAACTTTGTATTGACCACTTGGAGTAAATAATTAATGATGTTATTCCATATTTAATGGATAATTTTTTGAAGGTCTTCGCTTTAACAGTCGTACTCGCATTTTTTAATTAATTATGTCCAACGACAAAATTAAAGCTAGAAACGTCAAAAATATTTTAAATGCGAGTAAGGCTATTACTTACATATAAAAATATTGTTAAAATATAATATGCTGGTACATGATAGGAATTAAAAATTGAAAATATTAATTTTCAGGCGTATTCTAGTACATATGTAATAATTCGAAAATATATCATAGGTATATATATATATTATATATATATATATTATATATAGGTCCTTACATATGAAATTGGCGTTTAGTATGGGAGGAACATAAAGCCGATTTTTTTTATTATAATATATTTATTTAATCAAAGTATGTACCATTGCTATCTATGCACTTTTGCCATCTCATAGGTAGTTCATCGATCCCTTTACTAAAAAAACCATTCGGACGGGAATCAATAAAATCTTTGAAGGCGGTTTGGACTGCCCCATCGGAGTTGAATTTTTTCCTTTGCAAGAAGTTATCCAAATTTCGAAAAAAATGGTAATCTGTTGGGGCAAGGTCCGGAGAGTACGGTGGATGTCTTAGACATTCCAATTGAAGCTCCTCTAATTTGGTAGCCGTCTGTTGTGCAGTGTGTGGTCTAGCGTTATCATGAAGCAGCAGTGGCCTAGAGCGATTAACCAGCCTCGGTTGTTTAGCAGCTAGCTTTTCCATCATGGTTTGCAGTTGCTGACAATAGACATCTGCCGTAATCGTCTGGCCAGATTTAAGAAAGCTGTAGTGAACGACACCAGCACTAGTCCACCAAACGCTCACAAGTAACTTTTTTGGAGACAATTTTCGCTTGGGGCATGGTTTGGCTGGTTCGGCAGGGTTCAGCCATTGCGATGAGCGCTTCCGATTATCGTACAGGATCCACTTTTCATCACAGGTAATGATTCGATTTAAAATCCCTTCATTATTGTGCCGGTTGAGTAATGCAACGCAGCAGTCAACGCGCGTTTATTGATTTGCTTCACTCAATTCGTGAGGTACCCACCTTTCAAGCTTTTTCACCTTACCAATTTGCTTCAAGTGGATTAAAACAGTTTTATCACTAACACCGCAGCCTGCAGCTAACTCGGATGTGGTTTTGCTATGGATCCGCTTCCACAATAGCCTTCAATTCTTCATTATCAACTTTGGTCTCCGGCCGTCCACGGGGCTTGTTCTGCAGGTCGAAATTTCCCGAACGAAAACGTTGGAACCAAAAACGCACTGTGTTTTCTTTTGCGGCACCGTCGCCATACACATCATTAATCCTTCGAGCCGTTTCTGCAGCACTGGTGCCACGGTGGAACTCGTACTCATAAATAACGCGATATTTCAAGTTTTTCATTTTGTAAACTGAGTGACGCAAAGAAAAAAACAATTGAGGAAAAAACAAATGAATCATAATTTTCAAAACACAAATACATGAGTAAATAGCTGTATAAATTTGGATTTGGAATTCCTAACCAAAGAGAAGATATTTGAGATCAAATTTGCCAGTACGGCAAAACGCCAATTTCATATGTAAGGACCTAATATATATATATATACGTTAATTAGGAATGTTGCTAAAAAAACACCACTTGAAAAAATAAAATATAGAGGTTTCATTACCAGTAGCGAAATCTATGTATCCTAACTTATTAATGAGAAAAAATAACAACAGACGTCTCTAGCAGAGCCCAGTGCAATATATGAAGCGTTCTCGATTCGAGCATATATATAGAACTTTCAAAAATTTGATGTGTGGATGTTCTTACGATGGAATTGATGAACGTTTCACGTTTGTGTAGAATGATCCCGTAAGCCAGCTCATGCAGGTTGTAAGCCTTGAGTCACCGTATAAGAGACTTCCATCCACTTTTCTCGTACATAAAATGGCTTCGTCTCTGTGAGACTTCTATAATTTATCCTTAATTAACAAAGTTTTTTATTTAATAAGGATACCATTATTATTATTATTTCCATTTCGCGCCATTACCTTACGTAACTTATGCTTAACCTAGAGCTGTACAGAAAGATTATAAAACTTTTACTCTACAACGTGTTGAAATAGGTATTCATTATTCATAGTAAAATGCTTTTGACTGCTGATAGAAAAATGAACGTATGAACGCGGCCGCTTTAAATGTAGAAAATTAAGCTATCGCGATGTGACGGTAATAACGAAGTCCTCAAGTAAGTAAATACCCAAATTCCTCCTCGTAGGCCTATCTCTTCCTCTCCTTCACCGAATAAAAGCCGCTACGGATTGTAATCCCGTTGGAATTTTTCAATACCGCGACCACGCCATTGGAATTTAAATACTCACGGGGAGAGTTGGGTGCCGCCGCACATTTTATTTCTACAGGCTGAAGTTTCTGTTTTTTTTTAACAATACATTTAAAATTTTTAACCATATTCGGCTACGCCCCAAATCAAATTATTTTATTTTTCATTAATCAATAAAATTTTGTGTATACGTGGTGTACTCAGACGTGTGGCAAATCCATTTATGATAGAGTAAAGAATGAAGATATTAAGAATTAATGTTAAGCTGATATCAGCATAATTAATAGAATTAAAAAAGGGTCGCTCAGGTGATTTGGGCATGTTTAGCGAATGAATGAGGGAAGAATGGTGACGGTGCCAGAAAGTTAGTGCGACCGCGGAAGACGAGGCACGACCAGATTTAGCAGATACTGGAAGATGGTCCCGTTTGAAGCCTCAACAACCATCGTGCTTGCATGCGAAGATATATGAATGAGGATGAGGCGAGAGTTGTATGTCAGGATAGAAGAGTGTAGCGCTCTATCCTCTCTGCTTACCCCCGCGCAGAAACGGCGTGATGGTAAGTAAATAAGTACGCGGTGTATTAGAGCTGGTATGTAATACATTACCAGTAGTCTTTTGAAGACGCTCATTGACAAAAAAAATACCTACAATCTTCGAGATTGTAGGTATATTTTTTGTCAATATTTTTGACTTGTCCCGAAATTTGAACCAGATTTTTTAAAAGGTTTTAATAATTTTATCAGACTTGTACTAAAGCGATTATTATTTAATGATGGTCCAATGTTTAACAGAAAAGAAGTCAGAAATATTGGAAAATAAAATGCAAACTTTGAATTCGCTTATTATTGATACCCCTAAACATTGATATAAGGGCATTTTCGACTCGACATAATTTAGGTAGGAATCTCCCTGTAAAGTATTGTGGACTAGCACTGTTACATGTTGTATAGTATTTTTCTTTGCGCACTTTTTTATTAAGATTTTTAAATATTATAACTTATTTTCGCCATATACATTGATGGTGAACCTTGTACGTGTCTATTTTTTATATAAAATGGTGTTATTGGACATATATTTCGAAACATTTAACATAACAACTTATTATATAAATTAATGAGTGAATAACCGGTTATGTTTAATATTTATTAAAATCGATGGTTCAGAATCAAAACTGTTCCATGGCCATAAAAAACTCATAAATTGCCTGTTTTTCCAGTTTCTAATATGTAAAAATCTGTAATAAATCTGTAAAAAAAAATTAATTAGTACCAGATATCAAAGGAGACGTGAAAAATAAAAAAAATATATAAAAATTAACTCTACTCAAATAGACGGTGCTTGATTGAAATGAAATACATATATATTTCGAATAAGCGATGCAGAAATTACAAATATAATTTTTTGGCAAGATTTAAATTTTATATGTCTTTTGCTAAAGCGAATGAATTTCGATATAAGATACTTTAACGATAATAATTCTAATGTCATGAAAATAATTCTGAGAGAAAAAAACAAACTAAAAAATTAAATCGCTTATCTCCTGTATAACTATTTTCTTGCTTTTTTTATTGCCGAGGAATCGGCGTTTATTACGCTTTAAAAAAAATTACATAAAATATTATTTTTACAAGTTACTTGTAATTTTAATATAAACTTAAGTAAGCAAAGTTAATTAATGTAAGTCAAATATTAATTAAATAATAAGAAAGAAAGGACATACTTTTTTATATTGTACGTTTTCGCTTCTTATAACACTAGGCATTGAAATACCTGTGCTTTAATAATTTGCCTTCGTTCCTGAAAATATGAATTACAGAATAACCTATTTATTTTTTTCTTGGCATTGTAATTTGATATTTTTTAGTAATGATTTATTTACTGTGTAATGTTTTATTGTATGTTTTTAATAATAATTTCGAATTGCTTAGTTGCTATTAGGACATTTTTGCTTGAAAATTTCTGACTATTGAATATGTGTTAACAAATAGAAGAATTAAGATAAATAAATAAAAAAAAAATATAAAAAAATCTAAGTAATATAAGAACAGTGATGAGTAAATTTTTTTTTAATTTCCGTCAAATCATTTTAATTTTTTTGTTATATTCGCGATGATGAGCAGTATGCAAATAGATTCGTTTTCTTTTTTACATTAAAAGCAATTATATACACATTATATGCATTTTTATATAAAGCAATTTCTCTCAAAAGAGTGCTATGTAGACGTAAAATATTATATTACGCCTTCCACAACATTATTATTCAAAACAAATCGCACAAATTCCTTCGCGTCGCTGATAACACCACACCGCCTCGATAAGATTAAACGTCAAACAGCTGATCAATCAGCTGACTCCCCCCTCACCCGCACCTCGCCCGACGCCGAGCTGTCAGGCGCAGAACACCGTTCGTTAGAAGTAAACTACCGTCCGCGAGCGGTATCACATTACTGCCTTTCTCCAATCTCGTAAAGTAACACGGCGCTTACACGGCACCTACAATGAATTTTATACGCCCGAAACTCTGTGCTCCTTTTCATAACTGCCTTCATAATCCTCCTCTGATTTCGACGATTTGTACGCGCGCGCAGATCCGTCTAAGCGGCGCCGAATCACTCGGAAAGTATGCAGGCAATGCGTGAAAAATTATTTTCAGTTCATTTATTTGTGACTTTGCACCAAACTTGTGCTGTGTTACTTTTGATTCGGCAGTTTTATTTTGCTTACCACATTTATTGAGCCAACGAATTGGCTGAAAATTAGAAAGGAATGATTTAAATCAATGCTTTTTATCTGAGATTTGATTAATGTTTTGCCCCTTTTTGTTATTGGGTACCTATTTCCTTAGTTTGCATTTATTTAACGGTGGACGAATGAGGAAAGCGTACCGCAGCATATTCTGAATACAACGGTGCCAATGACCTTGGGATTGATGTATAATGGTTAGCACTGGATACATAATATTTACATACTGATTTAATGTTAAAAAAAAAACATTATTATGTACATGTGTTATGTAAAAATGTTCGCTTTCTTCTTTCGCTTAATTGTTGTTAATTAATTAATTAATTAATCAACTATATCTTTTTTTTGCTCGTCAATATTAATAGTAGGTACATATAATATGTAAATATTTTAATACTATTTTTCTGCCGTTGCTTCCAAAAACCATGGGAATGAATTGTCTTATACAGCTCAGTGAATAGTGAATTAAACATCCCGGATGACAAAATATAAAGCACATTTAATATTTTATATATTTATTTTTAACATACAAGTAATCAACATATCGTTATTGACTCTAGTGTTTATTATAATTACATTTTACTGTGTCAAGTGACAATTGAAATTGAGCTTTATGGAAATAGGGTCAAGTGGGGAACAGTTTAACAAAAAAATCATTGTTATTTTTAGAAAAAAAACTTTTATTTTATATTTATTTTATAATTGCCTGAAAAATCGGCAGTCTTTTACCTTCATATTAGGCTTAAAAAAACATTGCAATTATGCTTAGAAATTACTTATTTTGTTTTCTGAGATCACAATTTTGTTACAGTGTGCTCCTGGGCTGGGATACAGTTTAACAGCCATAGGGGTACAGTGTAACATGACGAAGCACACTATACCAATGGACTAGACTTGATATTATACGAAATAAAATATTGAAAACAAAAATTCTTTAACCACGATAAAATCTTCATAACATGTTTTTGGGAATCATAATTATTACACTTTCATTGTACTCAAAAAAATAAAAACAAATGTTTTTTTCTAACTGTGATCAAATCTTCTCAATATCCTCTTTCTACTCCGATTTCGAATCGTTTTCGATGTATAAATCTGGATTAAAAAAATACTCAAGGAGGCACACTATACTGTATATATATATATATATATTACTGTAAAAAACAAATATGGTTAAGTATTGTGGACATTCTAAACACCAACTAGTTGAAGATTACATTCAAAATATAGTTACTCACCAGAAGCTACCTGCTTTTAAACAAAAACGAAACTTCAGTAGACAAATTATTCACCATTTTTTGACAAAAAACGTAGTTTTAAATAGAATTCCGTTTACCAAGAAATATAACCTACTATGACAATGGTTCAAGATGGCAGCGCACGATATTGTCAAAATACGTAAAGAGGCACAATAGATCAATTAAAAAGAGACTGAGATATTTCTAACGTTCACTGTGCCCCGTGTTACACTGTTCCCCACTTGACCCTACACTAGAAGCAACCCGTTAATAAAGACGCTAAATTAACTGTTTTTAAAACCGTTATTCATTAAAAAATGCAGTAGCAAATTAACGGTTCCATTCTCATTGATGAGAATTGTCTTCATCACTATATAACATTGTACACTTCGTCAACCTTGACGTGATTACATTTGACAGATGAAAGATACGTTTCGCGATACGATAAATGCGTAACTATATCCCGTCTACTTTTTGTTGAGATATTATATAATAATAATAATCTTGTTATTCCATGAATAGGGGGATAATTAAAATTGATATAGGTATTTACTCGTAAATTATTTTGTCGATAAGTTGTACATTTTTTCTTGCCACTTACATGTAAATATGTTTTGTGATTAGTTGTAGTGTGCAAGTACCTACCTACTTATCTAGTGTGATGCTGATCAATGAAATTCCCCATCCCGATTGTTATAATTTCGTTGTCTGTCTGTCCGTCCGTCCGGCCGTTCGTTCTTCTGTCTATCTGTCCCCGTAATTTCGTGTAACGTCCGTAACTTCTTTATAGTATTTTTTTCGATTTTTTTAAAAAAATTATGGAAATATTTTTAAATAAAATAAATACTTATTCTTTTGGAACCGACATGTAAAATTTCCGTTATCTTTGACGGGTCACAGCTAGTTTTAAATAATTGTGACAGTTTTTTCAATAGAGATGGGATCACGGAATACGTGTCATCACAATGCTCTTACCGTTTTGAAATCAATCTAAATGCTTGTTCTATCAAAATAGGACTAGCTTGCTGGTCTCCTAGAATGGGCTAGAACCACCGGCCACTGGGTCACTAGGCGATAGATAGTCTTAACCATTAGACCAACAAGCTACTCCGATTCAAAATGTGTTTTTATCTAAAATGATTGATTGTTTGAAATGCACTGTTGCCGTTTTCGGATGCGTTTGTTTCATGATCTAATTTAAATACAACACTTTCGTTGTCTGTCTGTCGGTCCGTAAATTTGTAAAACGTCCGTAAAACTTGCTGGAATTAAAACTTTAAATAATACGAGTGTTACACGCAATCAGCGCGCGGCGCAAGCTACGCGCGGAGGTCGAAATTACACGGTCTTGAGATTTTTATATTATTATTTTATTGTATTAAGTTTTATGTTTAAGCGAACATGAATTTTTTTAAATATGCAAAATAATTAATTTTTTCACAAAATTAATTGGTTTTTTCATGTGTTTTACGATTTTGGCGAATATCGAAATTCTTTTTGTACCTTGAATTTCGAATTAACGGGAATTCCGCATAATTCGAAATTGTGTTTTTTTAATCTTATTTTCTCGGGCTTATTGAATACGCAGTTAACTTTCATTTAACCGTCTTTAACGGCATGACACACATCGAAATTCGTGACCAAGTAGCTGCATAAATATAATATATAATATCGGAATTCGTTATTTAATTATATACGGTATTATAAATTCTAACACGATTTATTCAATGAAAATATAACATGATAATAAAGCATAAACATGTATTCTAAATCATTTAAATCTTAATAAATATGCACTCTCTAAAAACAGATCATAATTGAGTTTATAATTATTGAATAATAGCGGATAGTTTCTGTAGCGCCTTTTTGGTAAAAATTTCACCTCGGTAGATTATTAGTGAAACTCATCCATTGATTTGCGATATCATAACTGTCATGTCTCGACACCTTTAATATATATAACATTTTACACTTGGCCAATTTTGACGTGAGAAATTAGACGCGATAGAATTACTTTTATTCACACATTTTTAATTTTCTGGTTTGATTTTTCTGAGATATTCTGCCGTGTTTCTATGACCTTTCTGGCCTACCATAATATCCCAAAAAACTCAAAGCAGAAGAATTTGAATAGCCGCGATACCTAAGAACATTTTTTATTTACTAATTTATTTCTCCAAAGAGCTGAAATATTCAATTAAAAGTATTATAGCCTGAGCGAATGAATTTTTCATAATCTATGTATGTTACTGTAATGATAGTTCATCTTTTTGCAAAAAATAATTCAGAAATATTGAAAAAACAATTTAAACATTGATATTGCATATCTCCTTAACTATTTAATATTAAATCAAGGTTGCTTGAACATTTTCGATTCAGTATCAAGGCAGGAATCCACCTGTAAATTTTTGCTACTAGTTATGAAACACCCTATATAAAGGTATAAAACCACACAAGGTTGTGGTTTTCACTGTTACATCAATATTCATATTGTCAATTGCAATAAAATATTATTTTTTTATTTCGATTTACAGTCTGAAAATAGGTATGTCTATATTGCTTTGCGAATGAAGAGTATTGTATGTTCTAATTTTCTTCTTCTTCCTCAACCTTTATCTCTCCAGTGTTGGATATAGACCTCTTCCATACCCTTCCTTCCTTGTCATTTGCTGGTTGTAGCCATTTCCCCCCCCCCCCACAGCGGATATATCGTCGCCCATCGCTTTTGAGGTCTTCCGACGCCTCTTTTATTTTCCCGAGGTCTTCATTTCAGAATTCTGGGAGTCCATCTTCTATGTCCATGTTCTAATATATCGCTGTATGGGAGAGAAGTATCTGATATTCGTATTGAAAATGTTTTGATGAAAGATGCGCAGCGTTTTGTGGTGATTCTAATGGGCCCTGTTGTTATTTGAGTTTCGTAAAAAATCATTTTGCACATTAAGGTAACAGTTTACAATTTTATATAGTATCATAAAGGTATACTTCCTAAATTAGTGTGAATTAGTCTGTCTCGGTACGATTCAAATTGATTGCTGATACATATAGTATGTATATCATATTGGAATTCGTTATTTAACCGGTCGTATGCCGGAGCGTAGTAACGTATGCGAATTCGGCGTATTTTACCTGTGTTTATGGGTTTTTAAAGCTTTATATTGGTTGTATCTCAAGTTTTTGAATGAATGAACGAGTTCTATTTGTCAAGTAACTTCATTTGCCGCGCAAACCGGACAAAAAATCATTCCAAATGTCGTATTTGTACTGCGCATTAATTGTGTTATTTATCTGTTAAAAAAAGTGTTTTTTTTTTAATAAAAAAGTGATAAAATTAAGTGTTTTTATATTCTTTTATTTATTTAGAACGAAAATATTGAAATACACTATCTTTAGGTGTTATTGCTTCCATGGTTTTATTCGATAAACATGTGCGTACATTTCTGACAGTAAATTTCGTTACTTATTTTCATAATTAATGAATAAGCCATTATTGTACAAGTAATTACTGAAATATAAGTAATTATTGAAGTCTATATATTGAGAAACCAGAAACTGCAACTTCCTAGCGATTATTATTGATTTTTACATGAATATAACCAACCATCACAAAAAAGTGTCTAAAAAACAGCAATCGTGCGCGAAATTGGGGGTAAACAGGGTACATTCCGCGTTACGTACGGCCGGCATACGACCGGTTAATTACATTCATTATAAATTCCAACACGATTAATTCAAACGAAAATAAAGCACAAACATCTATTTCTCTTTGGATGGATCATACTGGAACATACTACGAACTAAAATAATATTTTAATACGTGTCCTGGAACTCCGGCTGCTTAAAGCCATGTATTCACTAGGGGACAAATTGTCCCTCAACAGCATGCGCGGCATAGAGTCTACGTGACGTTGCAACGTCGTGCACTGTTCCGCGACCTCGCGCACAACATAGCGCGGCATTTCTACGTGCCGTGGCAACGTTGCCATGCGCACGGTACCCGAGCGTACTCACTGCAACATTCTGCGGAGCGTCAGTACCACGTGGTATGTTTACAAGTGAATACGCATGCGCTGTATCTGTCAAGATGACAATGCGGGGAAACGAAATCGTTCTCGAACTCATCGAGCTGTATCGATCGAAGATCGCATAGAATGTCCGTCCTTCTTTCTCTTTGCAGTTAATAATTTCGCATTCTCCTCTTTTTTCTCCTCTTACTTTTCGATAAACTCATTAACATAAACAGATACGCGGCTATCATCATAACCTCATAGGGCGATATATTTCCGTGACGTCTGGAAAACAATAATTATTTGCAAAAAGGACCTTGTTTTTAATAATATTCAATTTACTACAGTAAAACCTCGTTAATTTGAAATTGCGACCCAAAAAAACATTTCGAATTGCGCGGAACCCCGTTTTCGCCAAATGTGATACCGCAGCTGTCATCCATAACCTCATCGGACGACATTTCCGCGACAAGATATGCGAGTCCCGGTGTGTGCACGTCAATTGACCGCGTCATTGTCCCCGAAACATGAGCGTAGATGTTGATGCGACATGTCGAGCGGAATGTTTCGCGATTTGTCCCCTAGTGAATACATGTCTTAAGACAACATGGAAGCGCCACAAGAACTGTGTTCTTGGTGTTTCGTGTCTCGCTTGTTTCCATCACCAGGTCGGAAATTACAGGGCACGGGCGAAGATTGACATTTCCATTCGGATTCCGAACATCTGCGAAGTGTCACTGATCACCTCCACTATAGACTAAACAGGCCTTAAGTGTTAACGGTTGCATCTCTACGTAGCCATTGCCTTCCCTTCCGACAGCAGCGTTTACTGCGTGATTTATTTGAAAGAGTTTTCAAACAAGCCCTTTTAAAATTACAACTTAAAAATATGCTTTTCATTCAATGTTAAATAGATTAATTAATTAATAAAAATAAAACACAAATCACTTTGTTTTCACCACTATATTAGATTAAAAAATCTACATGTTTCGAGAACAATGTTCTCTTCATCAGGATTATTGTGTACTAATCTTAAAAGTTGAAACAAGCAAATATGTTACGGTGAAGGAGCGGTTGAGGGGGTTGGTGAGGGGAGGGGGGGGTTCGAGGTGTTGATTATTATGGGTCATTTGGAATGTTAAGTGGAAAAATATTCAAAATAGGATTATGCAAAAATTTCGTCTGTGTATTTATTATATTAGACTTAATATTAACATTTTTCCTAATTTCGAGTATTTCTAAATTATTTATTTTAGGTATCTTATAGTTGAAATGTAAAAATTTTAAGCCTGTGTTAATATCAAATGTATGGTCAAATTCTATTAGATGTTTTGCGAAATCAGAATCAATATTGCTAGTTAATGCTTTGATATGTTCTTTAACCCTAGTTTCAAAATTTATTTTTGTTTTGCCAATATAAAAATTATCGCAATCGTTACAATTAAGTCTATAAACTCCTGATTTCATGATAGGATTATCACTATCCTTGTTATTTAGTATGTATTTTTTTAATTTGTTACTCGTATAAAAGGCCGGCTGAATTGAGTTAGGAATACAGAAGAAGAAAAAATATTCTTCGAACAGTTAGATTAATTAATGTTCCATTATCTGTTGATAATTTTAATATTGAATTAAAAATTATTAAACAGATCGCGTTTAATAATGGTTATGATAAAAAATTAATTGATATTATGTTAAATAAAAAGTACAAGAAATTTTTTTTTAAATCTTTTGTTTACCCTTCAATTTGTGATTCTGATAAACATTGGAGGAAAATTATATTTATAAATAATGAAATTTCTAATTCAATAGTTAAAAATATTTCAAATGTTATTCAACCAGCTTTTTATACTAATAATAAATTTAAAAAATACATATTAAATAATAAAGATAAGGATAATTTTTTAAAAAAATCGGGTGTTTATAAATTAATTTGTAATGATTGTGATTATTTTTATATAGGAAAAACGTGTAGAAATTTTGAAATTAGAATTAAAGAACACTTAAGGTGTTTAAATAGTAATAATTATTCTGAATTTGCTAACCATCTTTTGGCTACGGGTCATTCTTTTGATATTAATAAGGGTTTACAAATTTTACATACAAATTATACAGAATCACAATTTGATAAATTAGAAATTTTGGAAATAAGAAAGAGTGTAAATAGTAAATTGAATATTATAAATAATCAGGTCCTTTTTGCAAATAGTTATCTTTTAAATTTATTTTCATTTTAATTAGGTACTTTATATTATTATTTTCCATATATAACTTTTTTCATTTAATTCCATATATAAATTTTGATCTATACTTCGATTTTTAAATATTATTTTTGTTTTCCTGATGAAGAAGCCATTGGCTTTGAAACATGTTGATTTTTTTCAATAAATAAGTGGTTTAAACAAAGTTAATTTATATTAATTATAATTATGTTACCACAAAATAAATTTGCTACATTTGAAGAAGAACGTATTATTTTAATTTGTACCATTCGTTTTATCCTGACAAAAGGATAATTGGCCTCAAAACATGTTGATTATTCAAAAAATAGTGCTATTATATAAAATATTTTCTTTTTATCAGTTATTTTAAATATAAATATTATCATTTCGAATAAACTAATAAATAAAATAAAACAAAGAAACTACAAAGGCTACAACTTCATGACCCATGATCAGAATCAAAGTAATGTTTGTACGATTATAGCTACTCCAAAACATACGCTCTTAAATGGAGAGGTGCTATGTATAACACAATTATATAACAAATTTTGTAAAATAAAAAAAATTTAAAAATACCTTGTGTCCGTAAATTATATATTGTGTTTTTTTTCTTTCTCAATCTATCCACTGCCGTTTTGTAATCTTTTTATAACATATGTTTATATTTTTAACTTTTGCTCCCTTAAAAATTGTTCTATAGATTCTTTTTATATTTAAATGTGTGTCTTATTATATTTTAACCTACTTTTATATGGAATATGTGGAATTGCACGAACCTCCCCACATTCTGGAATAAAGATATATTTATTTATTTAAAGAAATAAAAAAGTAAACCGCCGGGACACGATTGGCAAATTTTGGATAGCAGCGGTTCGTCCCGTTTGTTTTTTTACAATACCGGATCGCACGGATTGAACTTAGCAGAAAATAGTCGCTTAGATGTTGAGCGAATGAATAAGTAAAGAATGTTAGGAAATATATAAGAAGTGTTGACGGCACCAGAAAGAGACCGCGGAAGACATGGCGTGATCAGATACTGGAAGATGGTGCCGTTAGGAATCTCAACTCATCTCTATGAATGTAGTTGAGGCGAGAATTACCTACTTTATTGGTAATTTACTTTAAGTAAAAGAACCCAAGAACTCTCATGACTTTCTCTTAACTGACTGAGTGGAGATGTTTCAACTCTTTGAACTTCTTACATCTCAAAATATTTTATATTTTTTTAAATATAAAATACTATAATTTGAAGTGCTAACCCGGTATCAGTATATTAGACTGGTGATGAAAGGTATGGGGAAATTTGCTCGTAAACCAACCCTGTTGTATGGTAGGTTTCATAGTACTGTGTCGAGCTCCAATATTCCCCTTTTCCTAAAACCAATGAAGTATTAATAAATAACATAGCAGAACTAAGTGGCTTTTAAAGAACTTCCGAAGTCTATTACTTCCGAAACCTTCCAATCAATTATTTCGTTCGGCGGTAGGTAATTATTTGCCAATTTTCGTAAAATCAGTGAACAATAAAGACAAGTCACCAACTGTTAATTGATTGAATGTGGCCCCCAAAAATAAAGTTAATGTTTTTATTGAGTTATTGAATGTTTGGGTATTTTTCGAGCACTTAGCGAAAGGCCTTTTTAGTAAGGTCCTTCATAATTCTAACTACCATAATAAGCTGGTGGTTATTTCCAATGAAGTGTCCTTAACCCTTACTCCTTCGCCCTAAAATACTTGCATTGGACTACGGACCACAGACCCCACATATACAAAGTAAAAAAAAAAGTATACTATAATTCAACAAAATCTTTATACATTAACAAAATAAATAAAATATGTCAAAATATTATTGAAAATGTATACTGCTCTATAAAAGGAGTAAAAAATATAAATTTTCAGGCATATTCTTATGTATATGTTAAATAATTCAGAACAGCATCATGTTCACACTAAAAAGAATATTATTAACATTACAATTTATAAATACAGCGGTATCATTACCAGCTGCGAAAACTTTTCATAAGAACGACTTCAGATGTCCCTGGCATAGTCTTTTATATATAGTCTCAAATATATGAAAAGGTTTCAAATTTGGAACATATATACATTTATATATATATATATATATAAAACTTCAAAAAATTGATAATGTGTTGATATTTATACAATTGAATTGGGGAACGTTGCATTGCGTAGAGTGATCCCTTATACAGGCCTTAAACCCTGGGCGTTCCAACAAAAAAAAATTCCATACACGCTTCTCATATCGTAGCTTCGTATCTGTGAGACTTCTTTCTACAATTTATCTTAAATAAAATTAACTCTATTAATTTTTTTAACACATCATTTTTAGAATGATCTTAATAAAGAACATTATGGCGATAAACCTGAAATATAATTAGATAAAACTTGAAAATATTACTTAAAATCACTACTAGCATCACATACATCTTTTGAATAATCGCTAAAAAAGGTTTCTAATTTAGTGTAAAAAATTGACGTTTTTCGATCTTTGGATCTTGGGCATAGTTTAAAACGACAGCATCTTTTGAAAGTAATAATAAGTGCTATATGATGGTTATTTTTGCGAAACTGACTTATTCCCTTGAACGTTTTATTAGAAAATCGCGAAAATCGATACAGGTGTCAAATATGTGATTTCGCATTCGTGTTGTTTTGTAGTAATAGATTACTTCAATAATATACTTTTTTATTCATAAAGTGTAAATAGTTATTAAAACTAAATAAAACACTCACGATTTATGTTTGGAATAAGTCTGTTTTCATAGGAATTGTCACAGAATAAGACGAGTTTGCAAGAAACGGTAATTTTTAAAGTCATTTTTCCATGGAAATTAAAAGCTTTTGCAACATTAAATTACAAAAATACTGTGTAGAAATATATCAAAAAGAATACACAGGTCAAATTTGATAAAAATTGGAATAAGTCAGTTTTGCAAAAAATACCCCTTATATATACTACAGCACTTATTATTACCCTATTAAAATACTTGTGTTATTACACACGTGAGGTCAAGTTGACCCCAATACCTGCACGGAGTGACGACCGCTCACTGGTGGCTGAAGTGCAATGGGGGCCTCTTGAGTTAGGAAACTGCCAGTAGTGATAGTCAAATCGCTATTTCTAATTCTATCTAACATCGTATCTTATTCTATCAGTGATTGGTAACTAATGTATAGCTGTTGTATATAGTCGATGATTGCTCTTTGATTTTCGAAAAATTAGTTGTCAAACATTGAAGCAATCAGGTGCTAATCTCAAAAAATGGTTAATGTGTCACCGATTAAAATACCATCACCAGGAAAGACTAGTTGAAAACTTAATAATTCTAAATGCTATACATCCTAGAAGTCACTATGGGTCACTTCTATCTAACATCGTATCTTATTCTATCAATGATTGGTAACTAATGTATAGTTGTTGTATATAGTCGATGATTGCTCTTTGATTTTCGAAAAATTAGTTGCCAAACATTGAAGCAATCAGGTGCTAATCTCAAAAAATGGTTAGTGTGTCACCGATTAAAATACCATCACTAGCTACCAGGAAAGACTAGCTGAAAACTTGATAATTGTAAATGCTATACATCCTAGAAGTCACTATGGGTCACTTCTATCTAACATCGTATCTTATTCTATCAATGATTGGTAACTAATGTAAAGCTGTTGTATATAGTCGATGATTGCTCTTTGATTTTCGAAAAATTAGTTGCCAAACATTGAAGCAATCAGGTGCTAATCTCAAAAAATGGTTAATGTGTCACCGATTAAAATACCATCACCAGGAAAGACTAGTTGAAAACTTAATAATTGTAAATGCTATACATCCTAGAAGTCACTATGGGTCACTTCTATCTAACATCGTATCTTATTCTATCAATGATTGGTAACTAATGTATAGCTGTTGTATATAGTCGATGATTGCTCTTTGATTTTCGAAAAATTAGTTGCCAAACATTGAAGCAATCAGGTGCTAATCTCAAAAAATGGTTAATGTGTCACCGATTAAAATACCATCACCAGGAAAGACTAGTTGAAAACTTAATAATTCTAAATGCTATACATCCTAGAAGTCACTATGGGTCACTTCTATCTAACATCGTATCTTATTCTATCAATGATTGGTAACTAATGTATAGCTGTTGTATATAGTCGATGATTGCTCTTTGATTTTCGAAAAATTAGTTGCCAAACATTGAAGCAATCAGGTGCTAATCTCAAAAAATGGTTAATGTGTCACCGATTAAAATACCATCACCAGGAAAGACTAGTTGAAAACTTAATAATTCTAAATGCTATACATCCTAGAAGTCACTATGGGTCACTTCTATCTAACATCGTATCTTATTCTATCAATGATTGGTAACTAATGTATAGCTGTTGTATATAGTCGATGATTGCTCTTCAATTTTCGAAAAATTAGTTGCCAAACATTGAAGCAATCAGGTGCTAATCTCAAAAAATGGTTAGTGTGTCACCGATTAAAATACCATCACTAGCTACCAGGAAAGACTAGCTGAAAACTTGATAATTGTAAATGCTATACATCCTAGAAGTTACTGTGGGGTCAGCACGACCCCACGCGAGTAATTAAGGGTTGACTATGAATTATTGAACATAAATTATTTTACCGTTAAAGTTTTCGCTCTGCAGAAGGCTTTGTTAATGGCTTTACTGTGTTATGGGACAATTTAATTGACAATCAACTGCCAGTTTTCCCCTCCCTCGACCCATTGTTCGTTGCTCCCTCCCGAGATAATAAGGGAACAATCGTAGCTACCATCCCCTGATACAATAAAAATCCTGACATGAGATTCGGTGGAGCATCGTATTCAGGCTGTGTTCATTCCAACGGAAAATACAGTGGAATCAGTATCCGATCAGCGATGGTTGACTTTGTTGAAAAATGTACTTTGTATTCGTATATCCAATTCTAAATAAAATCATAAAATTTGCTTTTACAAACAGAGCATGTAAGAAAGTCTACGGATCGCGAAGCATTGTCGTATTGGAGTTTTTATTAGTAAACTTTATTCAACCAAGCAACGTTTTCTCCTTCATTTAATATTCTTGTATTGCGCAGTACATAAATTATATTTTCATTATTTGTTCGATACAGCTAGAAAATAAATATTTGATTCCAGAAAATTTAGTTCAAAAATGAACTTCTCTATCCGGTGTGTCGCATACCTTTACAGTGACGTATTAGTGTACGAGTTTGTAGTACCGTGTCAAAAGCAGTACAATGTTAAAAATCAAAGTGTGATCAGTGAGCGACATAAAACTGAGCTAATTTGCAAGTGATAATATTCTGGAGCGAATATTCTAGTGAGTTTTGATATACAAAGTGTTCATTATTTCCAATTGAAGTTAATTATTTAGCTTACTTACTTATTTTACTTACGCCGTTTCCCCGTGGGGGTAGGTAGAGAGGATAGAGCGCCATACTTTTCTGTCCTGATATACAACTCTCGCCTCATCCACATTCATTCATCTTCGCATGCAAGCTCGACGGTTGTTGAGGCTTCTAACGAGACCATCTTCCAGTATCTGGTTATGCCTCGTCTTCTGAGATCGCCCTCTCTTTCTGGCGCCGTCATCACTTGCAGTATATATCTTTCTTACCATTCTTTCTTCACTCATTCGCTCAACTTACCAAACCACCTGAGCGACCCTTTTTTAATTCTATTAATTATGCAAAGATCAGCTTTACATTCATTCCTAATATCTTCGTTCTTTACTCTATCATAAATAGAATTGACATACATACGTCTAAGGGATCTCTTCTTCACTGCATTTAGTCTACTTTCTTTCCTCTTCTGCCAGCTCCACGCTTCACTTTCATACATCAGTAAGTTGATTTTAATTATTAATGCGTCACTTATTTAACGTTTTGACGTACGTTAATTATTTATTAAATGTAGCAACTAATATGTGGCAATATGAACATACTTTATATAAATAACAGAAAGAATAAAAAAAATGATCACTCTATTTTTGTACGAGATTTTATCTTGTTTAGAGGGGAATCACGACTTAAAAGTTAATTTCACAAACATCCTATTCTAACTATAATATATAGCTCACTACGTTAGTATGAAAAACATTGAAATATTTTTTTTTAACGTTTCATTGAGTGGAATTTTCATTAAAAAAATTGAATTTATTATTTGTTTATATCTACTTATATTCATAATTATACCCACATGTTTCTAGAAAACCTTTCCATCGTCAGGGTGTTTTATAAATGTCAATATATCAAAATGAATGATGTCTTTTGTTTCTTGTTTTTCTAAATTATTTTTAAATATTATTGCTTAAGTTCTTGATTACTCACATTATTTTTCATTTAATAATTTTTTATATTTAATAATGGATACAGTACAGAATTAGTTCAATAAAAAATATATAACTAACCAATTTGTGTACAATTTACAGATAAATATATGTTAATAATAATAATGATTATTGGCGAAGAATTTTATATAGGGTGTACCAGAGCTAGAATCTAAATGTTTAAGCAACCATGAACTAATATCAATAGTTATGGAGATATGCAATATTAAAATATGCATTTTTTTTCAATATATCTGACTTTTTTTGCAAAAAGTTGAACTACTCGTATCATAACACTTACTTATGTCGATTACGAAAAATTCATTCTCCTTAATACAAGTCGAATAAAACGATAAAAACCTAGCAAAAATTAAAAAAAAATATTTTTATAAAGTTTTTATCATTTTATTTTAGTTGTATTAAAGTGAATGAATTTTTCATAATCCATATAAGTTATTGCAATGATAGTTTAACTTTTTGCAAAAAATAAGTCAGGTATTTTGAAATAAAAAATGCAAGCTTTGATATTGCATATCTCCATAACTATTGATATCAGGTAATGGTTGCTTGAACATTTTAGACTCAAAAAATAGGCAGGAATCTACCGGCCAAGTTTCTGCTGCTAGGTCTGGTACATCCTGTATATTATCACATTTTCGTATCAAACTTCAAAAAATCTACCGAAAAATATTGGACCTGCATTTTATACACATTATAATATAGGAAAACTCCTCATAAATTCAAAAGATAACAATGCAGGCGTTTATAAACTATTGTGCAAAGATTTTACAGTCTGTTCAAACCTTTAATACAGACGATTTATGTTTGAGTAACAGGATGTTTACAAAGAAATATTTTTAAATAAATTACATTTTCTAAATAATAATTAGGTATCTATTTATGAGACAACATTTAAAACATACGTACATTCCTGCCTTGATAATGAGTCGAAAATGTTCAAGCAACCCTAATATCAATAGTTATGATATCAATAGAAATTTTAATGTAAGAGTCAAAGAGCATAAGATATCTGAATAATCATGGTTTTCCTGAATACGCAAATCATTTAATAGAAAATGATCACGGTTTTGATTAAAATTGAGGACTTTCTAATTTGCACATAAATAAATTTGTATGAAATTGAATAATTTAGAATCATTAGAAATTATTAAATCATGTAAAAGTGAACAAAATATTATTAATAAACAATTAAATACAACTACTAGTCCTTTTCTAAAAAATTTTCCAATAATTTTGTGTAATCAAGAACTTCAGCAATAATATTTAAAAATAATTTAGAAAAATAAAAATCAAAAGACATCATTCATTTTGATATTTTGACATTTATAAAACAACCTGATAATGGAAAGGTTTTTCCGAAACATATAGGTGTAATTAATGAATATCAGTAAATAAAAACAAAACAAAATCTTTTTTTTTTTAAATGTCAATCTACAAAGTTGGTCAACCAATTGAAAAAAAAGAATTATTATTTATTCACAAAGCTTAACTTTACTTCCGCTAGCTTAATGGCTCAAACAGGAAAAAATGCCACGGATGATTCTTAACACAACAAAGTGCTTTAATAATCCTTTCCACTCATTTTCTTCTAGTTCTTTTTATTCTTCTACAAGAGCGTCTGAACTATCTACTTGACACTTTTACTAACTACTCGTACTTTCTATTTACGAATACTTTAAGTACAAATAAAAGACTAGTATAGGTTTAAAAATAATGTTCTTTCATAAAAATTAACACCTTACTTAAAAGAGAATTCAATTTAAAGTTAATATTTTATTTCTATAAAATAAATCTTGCGCACTATTTCCCCATTCTTCTATTCTTTCTTTGGCCGTTAGACCATTTACTCGCGTTTTGCTCTGCAAGTAAATTTTAATCGCACCCTATAAATTTCGGAGTATCCGAAATAAATCTGTGAATATACCAGCCGTGAATACCTATTATTATCACCAAATATTACGGTGTATCCCACATACATACATGAACACCGTAAAATGTTTTATAAAATATGTTGGAAATTTTTGTTTCCTGAAATTCTGTCTGTTACGTCCGTAACGCTGGAATTACAACGTTAGATATTTAGATTGTGACACGCAATCAGCGCCCAATACGCAATAGCTCAGTAAACGCGCAAGGGTCACCCACCAAATTACACGTTCTCGAAATGTTCGTATTGTTATTTTATAGATTTTATTTTTAGGTTTAAACGAATAAAGTTAATTAAAAACGTAACCCATAAAAATCAAGTTTTTATTATACTCCCTTTCTCATTTACTAGTTGGAACATTTTTTTTTCGCTTAACCTGTGCGTTGGGCTTCGATCGGGCGATACGAAAGAAGAGAAATAAAAAATTTCCAAAAATCCAAAATTATTCAATAATCCGGTTTCGCGTCTACCAGACGCGTTGAAATATTTTCATACAACTTAATAAGTTGTATGAAGAAACCATTCAAAATTTGAAAAATCCAAATTTTTTTTTTCTTTTAACGAAAATTTGATAGATCTTCTTGATCGTCGCCACGAGTCTGCTTGCAAAGTTTCAGCTCGATTGGATCACGGGAAAGGGGATTAAAACGGATCCAAGGTTTTTTCATCAGATAAGAAGACAAGCAGACGCCACGAATTAATTTAAAGGGGATAAAAATGACGCGGCCTTAATAGTTATGCAATATGGATTCCTTATCTTAAAAAAATATTTTTAAATAAATAAATATAAATAAATGAATATAACTTTATTCCAAAATAAAGAATATAGAATAAATAAAACATCCAGAAAAAATAAATTTGTACTTAGTGCTTCATTCTTTTCCATTATTCAATTGATAACTGATTTTGAAGACATGTTTTTGTGTTCTAGAAGCATCTTATCAAAAATATTGTATTAAGGATAAATCATAGAAGTCTCACAGAGACGAAGCTTTATATATGAGAAAATTGGATGTAAGTATTTTACTTACAATTTGGCTTACAACCCGTATAAGCTGGCTTAAGTGATCACTCCACACAATGCAACGTTCACCAATTCCATCGTAAGAACATCCACAAATTTTTGATATTTTGATATATGTTTCGAATCAAGAACCTTTCATGTATTGCACTTGTCTCTGCTAAAGACATCTATTGTTATTTTTTGTAATTAACAAGTTAGTATACATAGATTTCGCAACTGGTAATGATACATCTATATTTTATTTTTCAAAGAGTTTTTTTAGCAATATTCCTTATTAAATTATATATGAAATTATTACATATCTACTAGAATACACCTGAGAATCAATATTTTTAATTTTTAACTCCTATAATGAACCAGCATATTATATTAGGTCCTTACATATGAAATTCACGTTTTGCCGTACTGGCAAATTTGATCTCAAATATCTTCTCTTTGGTTAGGAATTCCAAATCCAAATTTATACAGCTATTTACTCATGTATTTGTGTTTTGAAAATTATAATTCATTTGTTTTTTCCTCAATTGTTTTTTTCTTTGCGTCACTCAGTTTACAAAATGAAAAACTTGAAATATCGCGTTATTTACGAGTACGAGTTCCACCGTAGCACCAGGCTGCAGAAACGGCTCGAAGGATTAATGATGTGTATGGCGACGGTGCCGCAAAAGAAAACACAGTGCGTTTTTGGTTCCAACGTTTTCGTTCTGGAAATTTCGACCTGCAGAACAAGCCCCGTGGACGGCCGGAGACCAAAGTTGATAATGAAGAATTGAAGGCTATTGTGGAAGCGGATCCATCGCAAACCACATCCGAGTTAGCTGCAGGCTGCGGTGTTAGTGATAAAACTGTTTTAATCCACTTGAAGCAAATTGGTAAGGTGAAAAAGCTTGAAAGGTGGGTACCTCACGAATTGAGTGAAGCAAATCAACAAACGCGCGTTGACTGCTGCGTTGCATTACTCAACCGGCACAATAATGAAGGGATTTTAAATCGAATCATTACCTGTGATGAAAAGTGGATCCTGTACGATAATCGGAAGTGCTCATCGCAATGGCTGGACCCTGCCGAACCAGCCAAACCATGCCCCAAGCAAAAATTGACTCCAAAAAAGTTACTTGTGAGCGTTTGGTGGACTAGTGCTGGTGTCGTTCACTACAGCTTTCTTAAATCTGGCCAGACGATTACGGCAGATGTCTATTGTCAGCAACTGCAAACCATGATGGAAAAGCTAGCTGCTAAACAATCGAGGCTGGGTAATCGCTCTAGGCCACTGCTGCTTCATGATAACGCTAGACCACACACTGCACAACAGACGGCTACCAAATTAGAGGAGCTTCAATTGGAATGTCTAAGACATCCACCGTACTCTCCGGACCTTGCCCCAACAGATTACCATTTTTTTCGAAATTTGGATAACTTCTTGCAAAGGAAAAAATTCAACTCCGATGGGGCAGTCCAAACCGCCTTCAAAGATTTTATCGATTCCCGTCCGAATGGTTTTTTAAGTAAAGGGATCGATGAACTACCTATGAGATGGCAAAAGTGCATAGATAGCAATGGTACATACTTTGATTAAATAAATATATTATAATAAAAAAAATCGGCTTTATGTTCCTCCCATACTAAACGTCAATTTCATATGTAAGGACCTAATATTTTAACAATATTTTTATGTAACTGTATGTTCTATGAACACAGTTACTGGATTTGTTTCCCAGAGGAATGATGAATGAATTAAGGATAAATCATAGAAGTCTCACAGAGACGAAGTTATTTATATGTGAGAAAAGTGGATGGAAGTTTATTATACGATGGCTCAGAGCTTACAACCTGGCTTGAGTGATCACTCTGCACAATACAACGTTCACCAATTCCATAATTTATGTATTATATAATTTATCCTCAATTAATTATCATCCCTCTGGGGACCAAATCCAGTAACTGTTCTTAAAACATATTTTCATATAAAAATATTGTGTTTATAATTTTCGCTATGGCTTTGTTATCAATTACAGAAACGTTTGTTTCTCTAAACTTCATAAATCATTTAATAAATCTTTACTTTATGTTTTAAAAATGTCCTGTACTATGTACTAAAGTTCATTTTGATGAATATTATTTCTCTTTGAAATAAAATATACTCCAAAATATTATAAACGATCTCGAGAATCATCCTATTGGTTTTCAATCAGGTCAGGTTAGATTGAGAAAATTTAAGATATCATTCAATTAGGATAAGTGAAGGCCGACTAGATCTAAATGCGCTAATTATCTTTGGCCACAGGACACGTTTATATACACTTTCCGAATTAGTACTATGGTGTCTCATCCCATACAATACAAATACATAACCACCAGTCTAGGTCAAATACACACACAAACGTAGCGAGTCTGCTACGTAGACAAAACAGAGGCACAGCAGTGTACATGAGCCATCAACACATGTCGATGCCGGGAGCACCGTCAGCACACGCATTCAGCCAGACTTCAAGAGATTTGTTTGTTCCCAAAACATATAAAAATAGTCGACGTCCTGTACGGGCATTTCAGTCTCTCAACTACCCCCGGCATAGGCTGGAGGCCCTGTTCCGTCGAAGTCTTTATCATTGTCTTTATTATCGTAATTATGTATAACTTTTTATTGTTTTTTCGAGTAAATAAATTAATTAAACATCCCACGACCTTGGAGAATTCCCGTTACATGACGGGTGGTGACCATAAAGCAATCTTCTCCTTATTCATCGATCACCACAAATTGGTGACTACCGACGCTCACCTTTTCCCATCAAAGTACAATTCCTTAAAATACTATGTAATCATCACTTACTTCTTTTTTGCAAAAATTGATGAAAAATCCTTTGAAAATAGCTGTATGTATGAATACCTGTTTTTTTAAATAATAAAAGCTAAGCAAAAGATCTGCATTCACCATAAATCAAACAACCCGTTCTTGCAATAATTGTATTAACTTTTAATCTTACTACTGATCAAACAAACGGCCCTTTATTAAACATTAACTGAGTTTTAAATTTTTAATATACGTCTCTTGATGAGATGGCGAACGGGGTTGGTTTATAAACTTAGCCGAGATACTTAGAAGTTCAATATTACAGAAATCTTATAAGAGCTGCTGAAGTTATCGACTTCACAAAATTCGTTATACTCCAAACATATTAGAAGTACAAAAACAAATTTCTATGTAATGGACAAAAATAGAAGGTCATTGAAAATAATTATCTGGCAAAAAATATTTATATTTTTAATAAAAAATGATGATTTATATTGCACCATTTTAATTATTAAATTTTTAATTGCGAACTTATGGTAATGATTTTTCAAAAAGGTGCATTGTGAGCCTTTTTAACTGCTTTTATTTAGCTTCACTTGTCTGGCAATCAATATTTGACCCGCTTCCTGACCAAAAGGACATCTGATATTTATTTGGTATAGAGACATATTCCTAATGACAACCAATAATCATTCATTGATTTTTTATTTATTAATAATATTTATTAAAATTTAATTTATTTTAAATTTCGTTAAAAAAACCATTCATTCATTTCACAAAATCATAAAAAATGTTTAAAATGCTGACGCGTTATTTGTAACGCCAGTTACGCGTGCCGGTGAAGATTTTTTTAAATGACTTTTTGAATGCCATGCAAAATTTTCAAATTAAAATGTGGCAGTTTTGACACGCTAAACCAAACACCCTCCGATTTCGCGATAATTTAATTTGATAAGAAACTATGTAAATTATGAGGAATTTCAGCAATTAGAGATCATTTGGACTAACAGAAACATTGAGATCATCATATTGCAATTTGTGTTAGTGTAAAAAGTAATTTTTCACATTTTAAATTAATTTACAACTTGAACTTAAATTCGCAACAAAAATGATTGACAAACCACACAAAAAAAAACATAAATTGTATCTAATCTAGCTGACAAATTTTGCAATTATTTAAAAATGAGATGTCACAAGTCCATTCAGTCATATAAAGCCCAAAAAGTTGAGCAATTTTCTTCATTTTTAAAACATCGTTAGTTTGGTAATTTGTTAATTGATTAAATAATTTAGTTTGTGCCATCTTAGGAAAATTAACATATTTAAAATACATGGAACCTATTGAAAAAATACGAGAAAAGGCGGTAAATTTTGCTCAGTTTGCCAGACGATCGTCTTAATTTAAAATTATAAACTTTTTAATTTGAGGCTGAATTTTAAAAATAAAAAGTCCGTCGTTTTTTACAGGTATATTTGATAAAAATTGTTTATTTTTTATTTTTATTATTTATTTATGGTACAAATACAGTTCTTATATATAACATATCAGATTAAACATTTTTTTTAAATACTTGGTAGTCATGTAGACCTCATCAGTGAAGAGAAGCTCTTGAGTCTGATAAGAGAGCCACAGTTCTTATTCCTTGTTATAATATATAGGTACATAATGTATACAAGTTATTTATTAATACAGTAAAAAGGTAAATTATTAAATGAAAGTATAGGCGTTATTTTGAAAAAAGCTATAGGTTTAAATGATTTATGAATTTAAGTTTGATTTTAAGAAAATTTTAATTTTTTTGATTTGCTCTGAGAGGTTACTGATACATCGTATCTCGATAGCTAAGTTGTAATAGTAATTAATGGCTTTATAAATATAGTGATGCTGCATTTGGGTTGTTTTACATTTAGGCATTATGAATTGGTTTCCATTTCTCATAAGTTTGAAATATTCCTGGTTTTCTGAAAGGTTTTTTTCTTTACATATTTTCAATATGGAAACTTGCTTGAAAATATCGTCTACGTTTTGTACTGGAAACAATTTAAAGAGATATTTTGTTGGAAATGTAGATTTTTTTTTCAGTGTTACTTTAATGATAATCCTTTGTGATATTTTTACTGAGTTTATATTTTTCTTATAACAACCTTTTTTCTAGTTTGGGATAGTTTATTTCACAGTACATACTAGCTGCATGTCGATGTTACATTCTCGTAGATATTTAATGCGAATAATATCAAAACGTGTAATTAACTCAAACGAATACTGCTAATGGCATGTAATTTAAGCTTTGGTTACAAAGAGGTTTAGTTAGATGAATTTTGATTATAGGTCTAATACATTGTTTGATTCCATTGTTTGGTATTACGTATTCAAAATTAATGTATGATCAATACCTATGCCACAAAATGATTAAATATAACCCGCTCTTTCTGGTACTTGCCGTGAAATTCAATTGAAAATATTTAGAGATTATTATTGCGTAGTAGTGATGGGTCCGCTCTGTACTAAGTACTACAATGTAGTAATTCATTGTAGTATACTTTACATATTTGTAAGTGAACTGCACACTACAAACTACCCACTTCAAACAACATAATGTTCTTCAAACCGCACACTTAAAATTGCACATTTTAAACTGCACACTACAAACTTTACACTTCACATTACATACTTCAATTTTTAAATTGAAGTGCGACGTTTCTAATAATGTGATACTTTTGGTGGATTTTTCTGCGAAGTTGATGTAGATTAAACGATTTTCTTTAAAGATCCTCTTCTCCTCATCGTCAAAAATAATTGACGGAGAATTTGATGTGGATAAAACGGTCGAAATATGGGTGGCTAAACGAAGAAAAGTTTGGAAACCTGAAACCTTCCCACATCCGGATTTGAAAATTTTTGGGATCGAGTGATGAAATCTTTGGAAACTGAAACATTAACAAACCCCTCCTCATGGATTAGAAAATTTTGGGACTAAAATTGAATGTCGAAATTTCTGATTACAGTAACAACGCCCCTCTCCCCCTTGTGGATTAAAAATTTTGGATTAATTCAATTTTTAAGTAGTCCTTCATGTAGCTCATTGAATTAGATGACAATATTTTGCTACAATTCAATGTTTGTATTACAAATAACTCATTTCATGAAGTTTATTGAAATACACGAAGTGCGTAATGTGTCGGTACTGTAACGATATTGGCCTATTAAATAGACATTGCTGAAAAATTATACGAAAATATCTATCTGCTAAAAGCTCATGATAAGGAGAAGCCCCACAATTCATAAATACTCTATAATTAAATATTTGCCGGATAAGTAGGTGCGGGCCTTTATTATTTCTTATTAGCCTTTATTATTTCTGCACGCGGGCGTGTAAAGCAGGCTTTATGTTATCTTATTTTGACGAAGCGAGCCAATCAAAAAACGGTTGTCCGCGGAACGGATTCGGCCAATAAGAGGCGTTCTAAGAGATAGACCTTTACCTTTACACGTCGGTTGGAGTCAAAAATGGCGAGAAATTTTGACTATATAAGCCATACAAATTCGAGGATCGCTTCTTCTTTCTTCAGCATCAACGTCGGCCGGAGGCTCTTGTGGAGAGAGGACCGAAATACCATCAGTGAGTCACAGAGGCAGCAACACTCGAAGATACAGCTAAGCATTTTCAATATTATTTATTTCTATTGCCTTTTTCGTGTATTCAATTTAGAACTTTCTGGATCGTAACAAATATTGATACATGTTGTGGATTGTTTTGTTACGTATTTTGGGCCTAGGGATAATTATTACTATGCGCGCATCAGATTTAATATACAAGAAATCGTAATATTGCGGCTGTGATAATTCCAGCGGGTGAATTATTGCATAACGCTTATGAAATATTTAATTCCGTCGCTTTCCATATGGAAAATCATTTAAATTTGATATTCATATATTACCAAAGATATAAAGGCTTTAAAATGGAATATTTTACTGACGAAGGGTGTTTCGTGTTTGTTTGTGGGATTTGAAATTCGGAATAATTATGTATATCTAATGTCGCGAGGTTCGGAATGTACGAGAGATTCTTCAGGGCGGATGTATCTTTATGCAAATGAATGCTATGTTATCTATACTGGCGATTGAATACACGGATTTCTATATGATTTGTATTATTTTGGGGATAATTGAGATCGGAGTATTTATGTGGTTTTGATATCTCGATTGTCAGTGTGATATAAATTCAGATCGTGCGAGAAGTTTCCTACAAATAATATATTTTAAAAATGAATCTGGATTTTATATTTATTTTATTAAAACACGGATGTGAGATTATTGGACAAGGTACATGTTTGTATTGCGTATCATTGGGCAATCGTTTTAAACACGATTTGTTCCTATCAAGTTCTTATAAAGACGTGTTTCGAATTGTATATATTGTATAGAAATAATTAATTTAGATACAGCCGGTCTTCAGCTAAGGATCGCGGAAATTTTGTACTTCTTCATGGTCTTCATGGTCGGGAGGCGAGGAGCCGTACGTCTTTCACGCTCCGTGATCTTGGGAGGCTGAATTTCGATTGTGGAAAAAGATGAAGTTAGATTTACTCGCGTGCCATAAGCAACCATACATAAGACAGGGTCGAATGTCGGAGCGCGCGTTCTCGGCTATGGAGTCTGATTAGATTGGAGAGACATCTTAGATTTGGGACTAGGTAAGGCCATCTTAACTGTATCTACCCGGTTAAGACAGGGTTTTAAAGCCAAGAATTACAGGATGGTCTGAAGGTCCTGGAGCGGCGACCCTCAAAGATCTAGGGGGTAGAACCTCTCACGTCTTTTCGGGCCCCTTGGTGCGACGAGCTCGGGCTCTGATTATGAATGTATTAACTCCGTACTCAAGGACGAGATAGGACGTTCCTCATGAACGAGAAATTATAAGATGCAGGTAGCAGTTCGACAATCAATACTATGCTCGGGACCGCTTTAATGAACGAGATCTGTTAGCAGTTTAACAATCAACTTTTATGATCGGGACCGCATTCAGGAGCGCGATGGCATTACTAACACCATCATACTCATCATTCATCACCTTTTCTAACTTGCTGTATACAGAGACCTTCGGGGTTCTCCTTTCCCGGCCAGCGAGAAACATATCAGGAATCACACAATCAACTGTAATAAATATGCTGATTTACCATCATTTAATATCTCTAGTCAATAAGACTACACCGTGGGATCAATCACATCAACTATAATTGGCGATGCTAACATGGCTCTGACTGACGCGCTCAAGGAAGAGTCTTTTCCAGTCACCCAGTTAGTTCATTCAGCCCTTTAATCAGCAGTAAACATCATAATACTCCGGCTTATGTAGCCGCAACGTGGGATCCTCATCATTTACACCAGTCAATTTGACTGCCCCGCGGGACAATATACAAACCTTAATATCAGACGCGGGATTTCTTCCTGATATGTTTGTCGCCGGGAAGCGAGGACTTCGGAGGATTCCAGCAGGAGCAATAGAGTCTCGGCTTGATCTTGGTCTGCAGCTTAGTGTGGGAGGTTATGTCTAAACAGGAGTTAACCACCGGATGCGGCGATGCTCTGGGGCCGCATCCCCCTCCCCCCTACAGGGGGGGGGGGGCATCTAGAATCCACGTTTGAACAGAAGTGGTTAGACACTTCTTAAATTTCACTTACAAAATTGTATCTTCCATTCCCTTAGAATCTCGGGCTGTGATAATGTCAGACAAAGCTTGCCCTGAGCCTCTGTTGCGCCTAGTTGTTATGAATATATGTTTACTCTTTCCACTATATACCATGAACAGATAAATCGGGCCGAAGACCACCGATCGCGCCAGTTGTAAGCATTGTATGTATGTATTCTGGAGAACCCAGCCGTTAATTTGCATTTTGAGTATTGTGTGTGTGTTTAATAAGTATAACCGTGTATTAATCGACCGTGATTTATCTAATCTGGATGACCGGCAGATCCAGTATACTATTGCATTAAAAAAAAAAATACGTAAAAAAAAAAATAGATATTGCGTGTTGTTGCGCAATATTAGCGCTAAGTTCCTATTATGTACCGTCGGTTGTATTATGCGGATACCAAGTTATACTCAGAGCGCCCTAGGCTGTATTTCGCAAGTGGTATTTATCTATCTGAATATTCCATCGTAATCGTGACCCCGCACTCAGCCGTGGAATCCGTCCACAGGTGCTAATATGAGACCTCGGTAACCAGGCGGCATCGTTCTAGGTGAAAAATCTACGTAGACATATTTATGTTCGCGACGCCGCTACCGGATGCGAGGAAATGACGGATGCGCCACCATGAAAGGCGATTTTGTTAGTCTGTTCAATCGATCGTCGTTTTGAGTCCGGCTCATATTGCGCGTTAATAATGTTAGGTTAGTTTCACCTCGTATGAATACAATGGCATTTCTTCTGCTACGCTACCAAAAGTACTGGGTAACCGCGTCACATCGAGGAGTCCTATATTACTATCACTAGACGATTACTGGCCAAATTATATGTTAGACTAAACGTAAACTTAATTCAATCACGTAAATAAATTTTAAACATAGCTTTGAGTTTGCAAAAGCAGATCTCAAATAATATATTAGACTTTTAATAAATGAACTTAAAGTAAAATCGCTTTTAAAACTTTTCTTAAAGCCTTCTCTTTTAAACTTCCCATTTAAACTTCTTTCAAAAAAAAAAAGCTTCACCCCAAATACACCCACTCAACGGGGAACGTCACAATATTCTTTAGCTATTCCATAGCGCCTCTGAACTGAATTTGAATAATTTCCTTGAAGTGCTCTAGATTGTTAAATGATAATATTGGCATTAGTAACAGGTCAGGATTATATTTGTTTTCATATTGTCTGCGAAATGTGCACACACCTAACAAGTGTAAGATCGCTTATTATTTTAATCTTGCTAGTGCTGGGCCTCTCTAAATCAGTAATTATAAAAAATATCTTTGTTGCTGGAAACATTACACTTTTATTTGAAACTTAAGTTTTTCTCTTCTTTTTGAGTAAATTTGTATAGATTTGTGTAGAGAATATACAGACACACAGACAGACGTTGAGTTTTATAGGTGTAGATAATTTGAAATCATCTTGCAAGTTCCGCCACCAGAGCCATTGTACTCATTGATTTCAGGAACAGGAACGGATTACATACATTTCCCTATAAATATCAAAAAATACAACTCCTTCCAAATGACTTCATTTGGGGTAGCAAATGTAGTTCGGAACAATTTCATGCCAACTTTCAAAATAGAATATAACAATCAGACTTATCCCCCGTATCGCTTAATTTATTTTATTTTATATATTTTGTAACAAAATTACTAAACACGTCTTTCCAATTTACAGATTCAAGACCGAATATATCACCGAGCAGGTTCTCTGTTGCCGGTGTCAGATGGCGACTACAAATTTCTGCAAATTTCTTTCATCTACGATTCATCATCAGAAATTATCTGCGTTGTGCACATAATAGTTCAGTGAAGAGGTTTATTGTAGAACAATTACAAACTTTTTTTCATCAACATAATTAGTTGATTAAATTGCTCAAAACTGCACTGGATCTCATGCCATCTGTAATCAGAGCTGATAAAACTTCTGTGGGCCAACAAGCAAGACGTTTCAATGCACCAACAATTGATGAAGTGCCATTGTTATAGTTGGAGAAAATTTGGAAGCCCGTGAAATTGTTTTACATCGCCGGAATGATCAGTTACAGCGTGTGTGTGAAACGCACCGCTCACACGATGCCCTACAATATCCCATCATATTTTGGCAGGGTGAAGGTGTTTATCACTTCTCAATCAAGATTATTGAAATTATCAAAATATCTGTACTACTAACGCCATCTATGAAATCTTCTTGTTAACCTTCTTCATTTGAATAAATTCATTAGCTGCCGTTTCGTAAAACAAAAACGTTATTTTATTATAAAGATGATCAATACCCTTTAACGTAATTAAAAATCTGAATGGCAGTGAATGGACACACACAACATTCCCAGGATCGTTTTATGAGCGAAATCTCCCATATCGGTCCTACTCATACGTCGCCAGGTTAACAATTTTTTTACTCTAAAGGCCATCTCCGTGTCACGTCATGTAAAGGGCGACTGCGACCAGGAGAGACCTGCAATAGTCTATTCACTGTATCTCCTTCACATAACACACTTTATTGTAAATTATCAAAGAAAGAAAAGAAAAGCATAAAATACAGGTAAAAATAAATCAGTAAGATAACACATAGCTAACATAGAAATAGAAAGTTCATTTAAAACAATAGATCATTGTAAAAGAGTAAATATAGAATTCTGGTGGGAAGGAGGACAGTGAGGGGACGTATGGGGAAAGGACACACTCCCTAATAGGGAGGGACAAGACAAGGATCACACTTAAAGGCGGAGTTCAAGTCTGAGCACCACAGATCCACAGTCTACAGAGAAATTACCCACAAAGCAGCTCCTAGCGCGAAATCCACGTCCTGGCGAACTCACGGAAGAGTTCGAGGTTTCTCTCATTTTTGATGAGGTCACTGTTCCGTACGGAGCCGTGCCTCACCTCCTCCAGTCCTGCAATCATAATCTCTCGCGCATCTTTCATAAACTCACAAACCCAGAGGATGTGCTCCGGCGCCTGAGCCACACGAGCGCAGATGCACCAGGGTGACGCGGCGAGCCCCAGACTATGTAATTTGCTCCGAAACTCGCCGTGTCCCGACACCAGCTGCATCGCGTGGTGATCAAGCACCGGAGGACCTCCCCTGCCTTTCTCTCTCACGGCGACTCTGGGGAGGAAGGAGAACGTCCACCTCCACAGTGGCAAGGTGTGCTATCTTTCTTACCATTTTTACATAATCACAGTTCTTATTCTATCACATAACTCCTAGTAACTGGCATCTGAGGGACTGAAGTTCACCTCAAAAACAGTGATCTCTAGCCTCTTCATCAGAGAGCTGCGAGCATTGGTTTCGCTAGCCACCATGGTCCCCAGGCGGTGAGCCCAGGCACCGGCGGCGTACGTAATTTGACTCACGTAGGTCGCATGGTAGATGAGGCGCACCGCCGAAGACCGTAGGCCCCAATCCTCCCCAAACTCGCAACCCTCTCCGAGATCGCTTTCACACGTGCAAGAAAGGAACCCGATGTGTCCATATATACTCCCATATATTTCATAACTGTTTCAATTTAAAATTTGTGCCTTTCACCTTGACAATCGGGTTCCTTTGCAAGCGACCTCGCATCATCGTTGCCACCGTCGCAAGAGGCAATTTGTTCCTATCGCACCATTCGCTCGTATGCTCTATCGCCCTGTTGCCTCACGCTCAAGTTCACTTCGACTCTTGCCTGACTACGCAGGATTAAGTAAAGTCAGGATAGTTTAGATAATTTAGGTAAAAATAGAATACTGTCTTATATTGTAAATTGATGTAGTAAATTGTATTAATACTCTAAACCTATTAACTCTATTGTGAAATCCATTTAATTCAATCAATCAAATCTCCATTACAACATCTCATTCATCCATTTTCTACCCTTCTCACGACCTTAGTCTGAATAGTCGATGAGTGAGGTGGTGTAGGTCGAATCATTCAGGCTCCATCAGAGCCTGGACCGACTTCCCCTTAAAATATATATAAATAAATAAATTTTACCACCAGCCCTATCCCTAAAATATGACTATTAATTTCCGATCTTCATTTTCCCATATTCTTATCATACAGTTTTTTTTTTAATTTTTAGACAGTCAAGTTTCATTTTTCAAGACAGTCATTTTTATCCCCTCCCCCTAAGAGAAACTCGACAAGACGCTCTGGTATTAGGTACTAGAATTATTTTTATTTTTCATCTTTTAAAATTTAATATTGTAAACAAAAAAGAAATTAAGAATGTTCTTAGGTTTTCACGGCCACTCAGAATCTTCAAGTTTGTGTTTACTGGGATATTATGCCGTGTTGTTACGACCTTTCGGGCCGACGTTTCGGATCCCATTGCAGGGTCCATCATCAGGGCTCATCAGGGATCACATCAGCGGTTTCCAAACTATTCATTATCCATCGTCTATGAGGAACCGAGTGGAGTAATTTTAATTTGTGACTATCGAAAGAATGATTGGTGTTAATTATATGATTGGCAAATTCGGAGAAATTGTTATTTTTTAAGCAGCGGCGATGTTCTTTTATGCGTGTATCGAAGTATCTGCCAAATCTTTCAATGATATTAATTGAAGAGATTTATTATTACGAGTATATTGTTACTATTTTGTCTATGAAGGAATTTTTGAAATAATTTTGTTGAAATACAATAATGATAATAAAGTAAGTAAGCAGTTTCTTTGAAAATTAAATTAATTCCGTGATGGCGCAGGTTCATGAAGGATGTAATACGAACCCCCCTCCCCCCTCCCGTCAGTCGCCAGCTGTGCCATTCATCCGAAAACTTTCATTAGTTCCTCCAAGTGTCCGGGCAACTTGCACGAACATTTCATATAAAAGCTGGATATGACTGCATTGTCTGGAATGGGCGCTGCAGTTGACGCATTTTCACCTTATCACTATAATAATTCTTAAATATTTTTGTATATATACCGCATTTTCTGAAATATACGAGATTCAACGAAAGCAATATTCTTAGGTTTTCACGGCAAATCAGAATCTTCTGGTTTTTGCCTTTTGGGGTATTACGCCGTGTTATCACGACCTTAGTGGCGTTTCGGCTCCCATTTCAGGGTCCATCATCAGCCCTGATGATGGACCCTGCAATGGGATCCGAAACGTCGGCCACTAAGGTCGTTATAACACGGCATAATACCCAAGAAGACACAAACCAGAAGACAATGAAAGCAATGTTCACAAAATATGATCTAGAGTTGTGAATGTCAACCAAAATGTATAATTTTTTTTTATACATTTTGGTTTTTATTAATATACTTCTTCGTCTTCTCCTTCTCATCATGTCGGGGTATTATCACGGAAAGCACTCTTCCAGCGCTCCCTGTTCTGCGCTGTGACTTCCTTCTCCTTCCCTTCCCCAGTAGTTCTACACAGAGTCCTTTCTCTGTTTTCCCCCGGGCCGGCTATAAGGCTTATGGTGCTGCTTTGAAAATCAATTTAGGCAGTTTTTTCCCATGTAGAGGATACATATGTGCAAGCCATTTTAACCGATGTTTTTCTGTGTGGATCATCAGATGACATCATTCCTGAATAGATCTTTTAATGTCACCCCCTCAACTTTTCCGAGATATCACAACAGATTTTTCTCTGCAAATATTAAAATTGTTGACCGTACGGCAGGGTGGGGGCTAGAATGTCGCCAGTTTTGTCTAGCTACCGAGTTTTACTTTTCCTATCATCGAGCTGTACAGTGACCCCAGAATAGCAGACCCCTTCCTTCAATCAATTTGCTTGTCCAGTCGCGCATCATTTGAACGTAGCTCTCCGAGATTTTTGAATGCAAATATATCGAGTTTATTAAAAACAAGCTGTACCCGGCATTGCACGGGTTAAGGATTAAGTTGGAAATAAATTTGTGGAGGTAAACAAAGGTTTGATTATAACGGTATAGATTTGCATCTAAAATATATCAGGGGAGGGGAAGGATTAAAATAGTAGGAGGAAATGTCACATGTATTACCCGCCGAGTCATAAAGAATATGTTTCCAAATTTTGAGTCCGATCGGTCAAATGGTACAGATTTGCATCGAAAACATATCAGGGGGAGGAAAAGGGGTACGAGAATCTGGGGGAAATGTTGCCTATGTTACCCGCCGGGTCCCAAAGCATAAGTATGCAAAATTTGCATCGAATCGGACAAACGGTGTGGATTTGTAAAGAGAACAGACAGACAGACAGACATTGAGTTTTATAGGTATAGATAACAATTTTAAAAACGAATATTTTCCCTGCAATACTCGTAGTTTGAAGCGTGTCTATATAGGTCCGTGCATTCTTATGTTATGTTTAGTTTTGATCTAATTGCATTAGATACTAAAATCTCATTATAAATCTAGCAGAAATAACATGGTACTAGCTGTGTAAAATGCGTTTCTAAATCTTGTGTTTTATAAAAACAAAAACATCGATATAATTAATAATAAACTTTGTATATAAAACACTTAAGTTTTTACACTAAGAAGCTCGATCGCTAGAGCCGGGAAATTTATCGATTTAATATCGTTCTGTATTGGTGAACATCGCAACCTTAATTCCTCTGCAATAACATAATCATTTTGTTTCATGACGTATCAAGGCATTTTATGTATAAAAAGCTTTGGTAGTTTATTATTCTATGTACTCTAGTTTCCATTTCAGTGTGTCATCAGCTGAGCGATCCTCTTCGTCTTATCTGTCAGGCTTATCGTCATTTACATATTTGATACGAAGTGTCGGCCCAGAAAAGTTAACCTGGTCAAGGGTTGGTCCTGGCTGATGTACCTGGCGCAGGCGCAGCTCCTCGTTCTCCGCTGGGACCAATGATGAGATCTGAATAGTTCAAGAGAAAACCTTGCGGAGGAAAATTATATTATTGATGGTACGTGTCTGGACTACAGCGTCTCAGAATAAAGTAAAAAAACACGTTTGTTTATTTTAATCATTCACCTTCAGACACTGAATTTCGTTCGTAACGCTGCCGAATAGAAATTAATTAAATATTAAGTTACTACTGGCTGAGCAGTTTTATCAGCATAAATCAGGTATAAAACAACAAATTATAAAAAGGTTATTTATTGTACGCAAGTTATTCAAATAATTCTCAGAAGAATAAAAATAAAACCATAAAAAAATATAACATGTGTAAAACACAATTGCTGAATAGAATGCTATTTCTGATTCTACACGAGTTGGTTGAATTGTTGTAAGATAATTAGATGTTTTTTTTATGATAGTTAAATGCTATATTTCATTGCGAGAATTTCTTGATAAATAAAACATGAAATAAACATCTTCGATTCGGCTGCTAGAATTGCTGAAAAAAAAAACCTGTATTTTGTATGATTGTGCTAAAAATGCATAGAGTAATGCGATGTTTTCCGTTGACACCTTAAAAATTAATCAAATCGTATGTTTTTATTTTATACAAACGAGGCGTACAGATTATTATAAAATTCTTTTTGATATTATTTAATGTGTAGAAATATTATGTATATATATATATTTATATATATTATTTAACACTCAAGTCACATGAAGAAAAAATAAATTCTTATTTATACCTTTATTTATGACATATAATTTTTAGGTTAGAATGCACGTATAGTGAGGAATGTGTTTAACTCGAAGGCATATATATGGCGATGTATCGTCTATATTATGATTGGTTTAAAAACGCAGTATGCAGTGCGTAGTTTTGCCATTGCTAGTTTCAATAAATAACGAAATCGTTTGAATAGAAGCAGGCAGTGGGCGTTAGCTAATCGTAGACACTAATGGCCGCGCAGCGCCGACTATCGACCGCGCAGCGGACAGTATATCCGTTAGCCAACGACAGATCTGATACCAATCACCGCGTTGCGGGTATCGGTCGCGCGGCTGCCAGTATAGCTGCCCGCAGGGCCCAGCTGTAAACAATTGGCGATAGCAGTAACAAAACGTCGTGTCGTTCATTAGTCGTTCATTATTGACTTTTTTTTGTGTTGTGTTTGCATATTTAAGCTGTTAAAAGAATTCAAGGTGTTAAAAGAATTCAAGCATAAAATAACAAGGTGGCTCTTTGGTGTGGGTAGGACAAAAAATGAGACCAATGTGTCATCCATATTAATATAGTCAATACAGTCCATATTAATATAGTCACAAAATTGTTTTGCAATGAAATTAAAGCTGTCACGTATGACACATTGCTTTCGTTTTGTAGTCTGCCTACATTTGGTAACCGCTTTGTTGGCTTCTGTTTGAATGAATTTACTCCCTATATACAATGTCTAAATGTATAATTCTCTAATATATAACCTTTTGTTTGTGTTTTATTTCTTACATACAATATAAAAATCTTATTTCTAATATTATATATATGTGTGTGTGTGTGTATGTGTATGTGTATGTATATATATGTAGATGTATATAAATATATATATATGTATGTATGTATATATATATATCTATATATATGAATATATGTGTGTATATATGTGTATTATATATATATTATATCTTGCTAATGTCCAAACTTAAAAAACTGTACAGGTAGTTGCTTCAGAACAGACATTTTCTAGTGAAGTATATGTATAAATAAATAAAAAATAAATAAATAAAAAATACTGAATTTTTTCTGTTTATTATTCAACTATTTAATTATATTCAATAGTTTACTAATTTAGAATGTACTGAATTATTAATTTTTATGTATCTCCCTTCCAAAATCATGATTCCTTTGAATTTAAAGACTGTATTTCCTATAAAATCTCGAATTCTGCACATTTAAAATTAATAATCCTCGAAGACTGCGTTAACTTTTTTTTTGCTTTTATACCTCGTATACAATATTAACGAAATTCCAAAAAAGTACGTATACATTATAAATATATAGGTAATCGACAAAATTCAAACCGTATTTTACAGGATATTTAACTTACAAATTTACAAGAGCAAATATTTTTACTGTGTTCATTTTTAGTTCTGGTATTGAAATAACTTTAAAGTTAAATATAGATTAAATGTTCGTTTTTACTCCCTTTTAACTTGTGGCGTCTGCTTGCTTGCTTTCTTGCCGTCGAAAAAACTTTGGATCGATTTTTAACCCTTTTCCCGTGATCCAATCGAGCTGAAACTTTGCAAGCAGACTCGTGGCGACGATCAAGAAGATCTATCAAATTTTCGTTTAAAAAATAAATAATTATAGTATAATTTTGGATTTTTCAAATTTTTAATAGTTTTTTCATATAAGTTGTACGGATATTCCGACGCATATGGTAGACACGAAACCCGAAAATGAGAAAGGGAGTATTGTAAAAACTTGGTTTTTATGGGTTACTTTTTTTAGAATTCAAGAACTGAATATAAATAAAGGTAAGGTGTTGTTTCTAACGCTAATTCAGGCATATTTGAAAGGTAACCATTACATAATATTGGAGTAATAACTGTGAAGTATATTTGATTTGATTATTTGAGGTCTGTTCGTTGAGTGGCTTTTTACCCATTTGGGGCTGTATGGTCAAGCCCGTTTTCTTTTGGTTCTGGTACGAGTTGACCGTGGGAATTACTGCCGACTACTTCCTTCTAATCGATGAAGATACGCATGCAATTACTTGATTTGCTCAATTTACTTTGTGTAATGTTGGATGTTTTGCGATTGCGTCTTGTGTGCATATTCTGAACCCCGATGGATTCTCATTTATTCTAGAATTGACTTTTGTAATTGAATTTAGTCTCTTTTTGACTGTTATTCAAAATTTTTTGATATATTGGATAAATAGTATATTACCTAATTCTCATTGTTTGTTAAATTAGTTTATACTACCAATATGATGAAGTGATTATCCCTCACCACACACAATAACCTTAATTCTTTTTGGTGAGGTATAACATATAATAATAAATTGATTGTAAATATTTGCTAATTATCAATGAAATAAAAGATTTTATATTTAATTATTTTAATTATTTAAAAAAAAATGTAATTTTAATGAAAAAATAATTGCATCATGTGACACTTTCATCCCACTGTCAGAAATTTTAAAATGCATATTTGATTCTAGAATAACGATGTCATATTTTTACTCCCTTTATATTAATTAACTCGTGGCGTCTGCCTGCTTGCTTGCCGGCTTGCCGTCAAAAAAAACTTTGGATCGATTTTTGACCTTTTTCCCTTGATCCAATCAAGCTGAAACTTGGCAAGTAGACTCGTGGTGATGATCAAGAAGATCTATCAAATTTTCGTTAAAAAAATTAATATTTGTAGTATAATTTCGAATTTTTAGAAATTTTATTGGTTTTTTCAAATTGGAATCATTAGAAAAGTTTAATTAGCAACGGTGGCCCGATAACGTCGCGGAATATTTTCAAAATTTGAATTACTCCGTCGATATACACAATAGGTACTTCACTACGAATGTCGAAAATCTAAATTGACTGACAAATGTTTTTAGAATTTAATCTTCAAAGCATGAAGTGTCTTATCAATGCTCAAAATATCTGACATTTTCGAAATATATTAAATTACCGTAAGTTTAGTGTTATGTTATATGTTTTAATTCGTCTTTAATTGTTGTTATATTTTACAAAGAAAGGGAGTATAAAAAAAACTTGGTTTTTATGGGTTACTTTTTTACTTCCTTTCTGTTAACTCGTGGCGTCTGCTTGCTTGTTTGCTTGGCGAAAAAACTTTGGATCGATTTTTAACCCTTTTCCTGTGATCCAATCGAGTTGAAACTTTGCAAGTAGACTCGTGGCGACGATCAAGAAGATCTATCAAATTTTCTTTAAAAAAATTAATAATTATAGTATAATTTTGGATTTTTAGAAATTTAATGGTTTTTCGAATTGGAATCATTACATAAGTTTGATTATTACCAACGGCGGCCTGATAACGTCACGGAATATTTAAAATTTGAATTACTCCGTCGGTAGGTATAAAAGCTACTTCACAACGAATTTTGAAAATTAATGACAATTGGTTCACAGATGACAGCACACTTCGGTTTTTTTGGGAAGAAATCAAATAATAAAGAGATATTTTTAGAGATTTTTGACATAGATATTTGTCTAGACGTGTTTCATTTTCGATCATCAGTCAATCAATTATTTAATTACATGATGGTAAACTTAATTTACAATGAAAGGGAGTAAATAAAAACTTGATTTTTATGGGTTAGTTTTTTACCCCCTTTATATTAACTCGTGGCGTCTGCTTGCTTGCTTGCCTGCTTGCCGTCGAAAAAACTTTGGATCGGTTTTTAATCCTTTATCCGTGATCCAATTGAGCTGAAACTTTGCAAGCAGACTCGTGGTGATGATCAAGAAGATCTCTTAAATTTTCGTTAAAATAAATTAATAATTATAGTATAATTTTGTAATTTTTCAAATTTTTAATGGTTTTTTCATACAAATTAGTAAGTTGTATGGAGATTCCGACGCATCTGGTAGACACTAAACCTGATTATAGTATAATTTTGGATTTTTGGAAGCAGTTGGATTTTAAGGAGCAGATATGTTTACATTATTAATAAAGCAATCAATAATTTATTCCGCTTTCAGAATTTAAAACACCTACCTAACTGTGGGCCTGACTATGATTTCCGTCAAAATAATTCACTTTATAGATTCACGCAACACTGCCATTGTAGCAATAATCTTAAATCAATTATTAGAAACCATGTTGTCAACTTGAAAAAAAATCATCAAATTAGTCTCTTAGTCTGCATTGTGGCAAATACCATTTAATAGGCAGAGAATTCCAGTCGTCTATTTTTTCTAATGAAAAAAATGTTTGTGGAGCTAAATCAGAGAACACAGGCAATAAGTCGTCATGGAGTAAAATTTCGACTATTTTATTATTGCCAATATCAATGAATAGGGACATGACCAGATGCGTCTGAGATTTTAGATGAGTTTAATCTCAATATCGCGTACCTATATTGAGGTTTTGATTCGGAGATAAACTCTGAGATCAGCTTGAGATAGGTACAAAAGACAACAACTTAAAGCAGCCATGCTAACTGTTCGATATTTATGTACAAATTCCCGCAAAAATTTTATCGTTAAAGTTAAGCCATGTATTCACTAGGGGACAAATTGTCCCTCAACAGCACGCGCGGCATAGAGTCTACGTGACGTTGCAACGTCGTGCACTGTTCCGCGACCTCGCGCACAACATAGCGCGGCATTTCTACGTGCCGTGGCAACGTTGCCATGCGCACGGTACCCGAGCGTACTCACTGCAACATTCCGCGGAGCGTCAGTACCACGTGGTATGTTTACAAGTGAATACGCATGCGCTGTATCTGTCAAGATGACAATGCGGGGAAACGAAATCGTTCTCGAACTCATCGAGCTGTATCGATCGAAGATCGCCTAGAATGTCCGTCCTTCTTTCCCTTTGCAGTTAATAATTTCGCATCCTCCTCTTTTTTCTCCTCTTACTTTTCGATAAACTCATTAACATAAACAGATACGCGGCTATCATCATAACCTCATAGGGCGATATATTTCCGTGACGTCTGGAAAACAATAATTATTTGCAAAAAGGACCTTGTTTTTAATAATATTCAATTTACTACAGTAAAACCTCGTTAATTTGAAATTGCGACCCAAAAAAACATTTCGAATTGCGCGGAACCCCGTTTTCGCCAAATGAGATACCGCAGCTGTCATACATAACCTCATCGGATGACATTTCCGCGACAAGATATGCGAGTCCCGGTGTGTACACGTCAAATGACGCGTCATTGTCCCCGAAACATGAGCGTAGATGTTGATGCGACATGTCGAGCGGAATGTTTCGCGATTTGTCCCCTAGTGAATACATGGCTTTAGACACCAAAAAGCATTAAGTTATGCACATTTATTTCATTTAAACTGTTGCTAGGGAGATTAAAATTTACCCACGAATAACGAACGGAACACCAATGTTCAATGGATCGACATTTGATGCACAGCAAACGAGAAGGGAGGCGCGAGACGGTGAATATCTTAGACGTGGTGCGCTTATGATGGACTACGAAAACTAAGAGATGTTTTTAAGAAACTCGTAAGAGCATACTTCTAGTCATAGTGTTACACTATTGTTAAATTAACCATATCGAAACTATGGAGTAACAGTTCACAGTAGGGATAACTAAATTTATATTGTAAATATCTACACGATGCTCATTATATATATTTATATATAAAAAGCATCGTATAGAAATTCTTAAAACATTATTTATTACTAGAATAATTATTAATGTAAACAATGGCGACCAAACCACACAATTCAATCCACTGTTACTATCCAGTGGTGACAATATTTTCCTCAAAATCCTAGATTGTATTATATATTTTAATTATTTAAAGGTGATAATTGATAATAATTATAGTACTAACTTAATAAATCGGTTTTAATCTAACTAATTCACGTGGTCTCATTTTAAGCAAAGCGTTAAGGAGCTGTTGAGAAAGTTTTGGAAAACATGCCTAAGTGGGGGATAAAATCGAGGGCAGCAGTATCCAAACATTAAAAAAATGATTAATATAAATTAACTTTGTTTAAACCACTTATTTATTGAAAAAAATCAACATGTTTCAAAGCCAATGGCTTCTTCATCCAAAAATATGAAGAAGCCATTGGCTTTGAAACATGTTGATTTTTTTCAATAAATAAGTGGTTTAAACAAAGTTAATTTATATTAATTATTAAAAAAATGTTTTGTACACACTCACCGAGGATTACTTATTTAAAATTTACTGAATTCAGATTATATGTGCCTATCCTTTCTAAGATATTTTTCTCTATATAATTATAGGCTATGTTTCTAAGATATTTTTCTCTATATAATTATAGGCTATGTTTCATATAAATTCTCGAATCCAGTATATTATAAATTAGTTATCCTCGATGACTGCATTCAATTTTTTTTGTATATTGCTGCCTTTTCTTTTCTACCCCATACATATAGAGAAATACATGTACATATAAATTAAATGTACTAATGTATGAAAGGTAATTGTACTAAAAATATCATTATGAAATATCTCTAATACTGGGCTTAGCGTGTCACCGTAAATTAATAACAACGCGAATGGCTCCTGTTATGAACGCGATACCTGTAATAATTATTTCTGAAACAGTATATTTGACAAATTATTACAAACACTTTGTCTAGAGTATAATAGAATTATCTTCCTTAAAATGGAACTGAGTTTTATCCGTTACCTGGATTCTTGTTATCATATTTATAAGTACAATATTTTATAATTAAAGGGTTTACCTTAAAATGAAATATTTCTGTGAAAAATTATATCTGTCAAAGTAAATATTACAAAAGGAACGCATTAATTTTTGAAGATGCTTTTTGGAATATTCTGCCGTATTTATCTTTTTGTCTGAAGTTTTCGATTGCAGATTGACGAATCTTTTGGCCAGAAAGGCAGATGTCCCAGAAATCTCCCAAAATAAGTTTTTGAACTGCCGTTAAAGTTTGAGAACGGAATTTATTAAATTAAAATATAAATAATAATAGATATCTATCTACACATTCGTATTCATATATTTTTGATACATTTTTAAAACAATATTGTTCTACATCGCCATACTGTTCTACAAGTAAAGGGTTGTCATGTTATGTAATCATGTGTCCCACTCAGCGGTTTAGACATGCATTGCTTAAATAATTTCTCAAAACATTATTTATGCTTTGAGAATACATTTCAAGTGAACTGAATTGAAGTATAAAATATAACTTGAAATGATAATTATCCGGTAATTTACTGGAACACATTTCGCGATAAATTAGACCTTGGTAACGTAACTACTGGCTGCAGTCAACTGTTATCTTTTCGAATATTTGTGATTGAAGATTTACTGCGTTTTTCATAAAATTAAAAAAGTATTAGATTCTCATATAAACAACTCACTATACCTTAATGGTTGTGTGGTAGAAACCTAAGGATAATAATTTTAGTAAAATTTTATAATAATCTGTTGCTAAAATAATAGTTATTTTTAATATGTTCACAAGTAAATGTTTTCATAAAAATATGAATTTATCTATCTATACATGATAATTTTTTTGTTCATAAACATGTGTAAATACACACATGTCGTTATTTATTATTTCGGGAAGTTGACTTGTCGGGGAATTGGCCTGCCAGGAAGTTAACTGCGGTCATATTGGCATTTTGGAAGACATCTAATGTTTGGGAAGTTGCCTGGCATCCGTTAAATGTAACAATGAAAGAAAAAATAAATTATAAGATGCACACCGATAATGGAAATTAGTACACAATTTCATATCATAATTAAATAAGACGGTGCCCTTTCATTTTAATAATATTTCACGAAAATAATAATAAATATAATTAATTTGAGATTTTTTGATTGCGTGAGTCTTGCTATATATATTATGGCTTTCACATGGCATACAAAAAAATTGACGCATAATATACGTAAAAATTTTAGGATACTTTTATTTTGATTTAAAGTCTAAAAGTGTAACTTATTTCACAAATGGCTTGGCTTAACATGCAAATATAAATTATTTAACTCACTAATGGCATTTAAAATTGTTGACAAAATTAATATAATTGTGGACAATACATCAAAATGAATGTTGAAAGCTGAAATGCTTTCTAAGAAGCTAGGGATAAATGAAGACCACTTTTTTAATAAAATCATTGTTTTTTTAATTATGTAACGAATAGTGGAAAACGAAAAAAGAATTGGCATACATCTATGCCTATATAAAACTCGATGACTGTCTGTCTGTTCTCTATACAAATCTACACCGTTTGTCCGATTTGACTCAAATTTTCCATACTTATGCTTTAGAACCCGGCGGGTAATATAGGTGCCATTTCCCGTTCCTCCTCTAACCCATTCTCTTCGCCAGGAATATTTTCTATACAAATCTATACTGCTTCACCGATTGGACCAAAATTTTACCTTCGGTATTTCAGACGGAAAAAATAGGCCGTATTTCTTCCTTAGATATCCTATCTATCCCAGCGTTGATTAAATGGGAACATTGTTTTAATTAGAGGCTTTGAAAAGCAATGGAACCTTTGTTTCGTCCCACAAATTTATTTTCAACTAAATATTTAACCCGTGCAACGCCGGGTTCGCACAGCTAGTATGAAATAAGCGAAGCATAAACAATACGATGCTTTTGTATTAGGTATATTAAAATATATTTTTTACGACAATTCATTTTGAATGCCGTTTTTAATACTTTATTTTCGTAAATTCACATTAAATGATAAGATATTTTTTAAATTTGAACATATTATAACTGTCAAAAAAAATAAAAATACATGGACTATCGATACGAGCGTTTCTGATAACGTTACGGATCTATTAAAAAGGCAGTAGGTGTTTTTTACTATTTTTATTCGATCTGCGGTTTTCAATCAATTTATACCGTCACCAAGAGCTTAGCGAAGTACTTAAAATATTGACGAGGAAAGCTTGTAAGTGGGTAAAGCAAGTTATCAGATAATCGGTATCTGAACAGATCTGGGCGAAATTTATTGCCTTTTGGGATTATAAAGGTCTATACTTCTTAAGTAGTCACCCCCATTGAGAGCTTTCCTTTCAAGTGGCTCTGTAAAAAAATCCTCGAGCCTTTTTTTATAATTGGACCTTTGAGATGTTTCGATCGAAATATCGAATAGATTCGAACTGGGATTGATTTGAAGTTGAAGTGGAAGTACTTTTTTATAAACAAAATTTTTGTCAAAACTCCTTGTAAGGTTTAATTTTGGCGGAAGAAAATTAAAATGTTTACTTTTATTATGTAACGAGGAAATTTTTTCATAATTATCATTTTAATAATGATAATTATCCAAAATTCATATGCAATATTTAAAAAAACCAAGAATAATTTATATATAAAAATACTGTTTCTCTTTTTTTAAGTATAAAATTTGCGTATTAATATGATGAAATGCACCACACGTTTTTACCATTTCCAAATATGTAATGAAACCATTATCTGCTTATACCTACCTACTAAATTTATACTAAACGAATTTAAATTACCTACTTTTTGCATAAAATATTTACTTTAAACATATATAACTAATTTTTAATTTTTATGTACTTATTATTATTAATCATTATTATTATTATTTTTAAATTAATTAATTATTTTTATTAATTTTGTCATGGGATGGTGCACGAATGACCTATCACTGTATGGCTATGTAAGAATATTAAACGCTTAACTAACAGGCTACAAATACTTGTATAAATATGTATGTATGCAGTGTATATTTGATATTTATCATATATTAAAATATTACATATTCACAGATTTATACATTCGCTTTGTATGGAAAACTTAATACAGTTTCCTCGACCTAAACTGGAATATGAAATATTGCTCATGAAAGCGTACGTTATTGCGTGACCTGTAAGATTTATTCGATAAAATATTTTCTCATTCAAATAATACCGGAGTATATCAAGGATCTTACGACTGCTTGCTTATATTATGTTGATCATTTTTTTGAGAATTTCTGAAAATATATTTCTGATTATTTTGAAAAAAATATTTTCTTCAAATTAACTTTCCTTATTGTTTTATGACCTTTTTGGCAGATGTTTCGGATCCCAGTGCAGGGTTTATCAGCAGGACTTATGCGTTATTGTGAGTGTTGGTGTTGTACTTGAGAATTGGCTTGCAATACCATGTCGAAAGCTGGGTGAGAACTTTGTCAGTGTTGTATTAAGTATTGGCTAGCAATAATGTGTCGAATGCTTGGTATTTCTGTGTTTATTAACACAATACTGACAACGTTCTCGTGTTAAATGTTTGTTATATTTAACGATAATGAACAATTAATTTAATATAAGAATTCTTATAGGTAATCTTCCTCTGCTACGATACGTTTCTAGTTCGTATAGAACTCTGGTCGTCTAAAAGATCTACTTTTATTTTTAGATATAATCGCGTTAGATGATTTTTTTCTCCGACGTCCACACTTTTGAGTTTTTAAAATAATTAATTCACATTATTTTTTAATCCAAAATAAAAAAAACAGTTATTACAGTCCGTTTCTTTATGGCCTTTACTGGGCTTTGAAATTAAAGAACACATTGCTGAGATGCAGAAATTACCTAAATCTGGCAAAACGATGAATTTTATTGTACCCTTCGGCGAGAGAATTAAATTGGCACGGGGCACAAATTGGAATACCAAATGTGGATGAGGCCTTGCATCTCATCGCTGAAAGATCTCAAAATAGTGATCATATTGTGCCCCAGCGGGGGATGAACTGTTGTCACGAAGGACGGCGCACAATTTCAGCTTCAGGATGCAATCTTTCAACGATAACCTGAAATTTCATGGAATGATAAATCGTTTATTCTGAAGACGACGTTCACAACAATATATATCTAACATTAAATTGAATTTTTCCACGATACAAATATTTGGAACATTACATATTTATCATGCATTCTTTTGATTTATGTTTCTTTTTTATCTTTCTCATGATTTTTTTTGGTACAGTATAATATATGTTCATCACATTATTTTATTGTATTTCAGAATCGCCGGTAAAATTGAATTCTCTTTTGTTGTCTAAGGCAGCTCAGGAAAGCCACTTTTCTAGCAAAAAAAAACAGAATGTGCCCAATATCAACATGATGAATGAAATTGGTGTTGTTTTGTGATAACAAAGCTTTATATTGTGTAAGGTATAAGTATAAATGAGTCTCTTATAAACTGAAAAAATCCGAAACGACCTTAGTGAATGTAGTAAGTGAGGAATTGGTTTCGTTTTCAAAATTTTATAAAATCTCGATTGTTATTCAGAATAGCTAAAGTTTCAAATTCAATGTTGAAGTGGACACTGCAAAAACGAGCTTTATATTTTGTATGATTAAATAAGCATTTGAAGGTAAGCTTAAATAATTTGACTTTTGGGGTTGCGTCATGTGGAAAGGAGAGGACGGAACACAATGTGATTGCTGCACACCAGACCAACAAGGCTTAGGAGCTTAAGAAGACTTAAACTAAGATGGAACAATGAAATTTTCAATTGTGTATTTGGATTGGAATCTCCCGAACTGAAAAAATATAGCTATTATATTATATATTATATATTATAGTGATCAACGAAGGAATAGTCTTGAGGAAGCCAAGGTCCACCAGGGATTGTAGAGTCAATAGTAGAGATGAAACGGATAGTGATTTGGCCGGATACCGGATATCCGGTTGCTATTTGCTGCGCTCACTTATTATAATTTTAACCTGTATATTAGAAGATAATAAAAAAATTTCGACATTCAAACAGATTTGCCTATTTGGCCATATTTTGATATCAGTAGTGATAATAACAAGTATGCCATTTATTTATTGTGTCGAATGCAAATTTCTTGTGGTGGCGAGGAAAAAAGCAGGTTCGTCCATATTTTCTGTTACATATGACGTGTATAAAAGCAAAGGCAGCAATATCCAATTTTTTTTTTAAATGCACTCTCAACGTGGAATTTGGAATTTACTGAGTTCGAGATTTTATAGAAATATTGATCTATCCCTTTCAAAATCATATTTCCAAATCACTATTCAAAACAAAGATTGCTATATTCACTTCAACCAATCAACCCCTAAGGATTTATCACGTGACTAAAAACCCGCTTCATATTAAAGTGATATTTGATATCGTTTTTAGAATGAAACGTCATAGCAAAGATTATACAATTAGCAAAAGCAGTAATGTGAACTACTTGGTAGCAATACAGCAATATCAGGGGCGTGCAGTGGGAACATCGCAGTATGACTTCTACGTAACCAGTTATTTGGAAGAAAAATCGGAATATAACATATATTTCGTTATATTTCTATCTCAATTGTTATCATAGAATACATATTTTGATATGTGATAAAAATCCGTAGCATAAATATTTGATTTTTATTTTTCTTCCAAAATATACGTTTACAAAAAAGTCGTGCTTCAATGTTCCCACTGCACGCGCCTGAGCAATATCCACATTTAAAATGTTTATTTATACACGAATATTAGAGGCAATTTTTTTAAACCTATTTACAATCAAATGCATATTTCATAGAATCCTTGAGTAGGTCACAACTGTCAGGTTGTTTTGTATTTATCTCAGAAACGCCTTAATAGGATATTGTAGCCTTTGCTTTTATACCCCTCATATACACTAGGCCCGTTTATATTTTGTTTTGAATTTATTTAGTTATTTGGTGAAAAAAAATTACTTAAACTAGGTTACCGGGTTTTGATGAAAAATACATTTATATCAACTACCTATATCGAGAGTATATTATACTGGACAGAAGAAACTAAGGCTGGAAATTCACTGCAAATGCATTTTTCGGCGTTTTTACGCAAATGTTGGTTTTTATTATTCATTTATATCAGAATGTATATGCTAGACGACAATTTTTTTTGGACGATACCTTAGATAGAATTTTTTTTTATATAAAAGTAATTAACTGAACATTATTTACAATTATTAAGAAAATATAAGCAATATTTGATAGGCCGCAGCCGAAAAATTCGTTTTTCTTGTCTTAGAAATGATCAATGGTGTACGCAGAAAACATTTTCTTACGAGTGAAAAACTCACATTATAACGATAACTCTGTACTAAAATAATTAAGAAATGTTCAATATTAATAAAGTAATAAATTTTTCGTTATCTTACTATACGAGTACAATTTTAAGATAAGTTTTATTCAGCGAGACTGAGCCATTCTAATTAAAACTTCATACTCAAAATAGCGTTTCGAAGATCAGTATTAAATTTTGTTGACTGCTTAGTTTGAATAATGATCTACTGCACTATCTAGTAGCAAAAATCCCTCTAGCAGAAAGTATGATATGACTTAGCGCTTTCTATCAGAAGAAAAATAATATGACTCCATGATTTTATTAACTTGAAAACCAGATATCATCAGAAAGAGCCCGACAGAAAGTCTTGTTGGAATTTATAAAAATGTCTTGCGATGAATCTTCCAACAGTGAAAGTTTATTGCAGTGAAACAGAAGTGACGAGATCAACTGTCACTGATCAACTGATCAACGGATCAACTGCTTAAGATACATTTCGGGATTGATTGACGAAGTGGCAAATGAAAATAATAGTCAGTGTCCGGATCAAGAAAATAACGTAATTGCAAGCGAGATTGACTATTATTTGAAGAGAGTTCGAATCTATCGTAGTCGCGACCATTATATTTGATGGCCAACTAATTCAAAATAGTATCCAAATTTGAAAAAGTGTCCCAGAATTTAGTTTTCAGCTCCTTATATCAGCGCATATACTAGCGAAAGACTATTTTCTGAAGCCGATCATGTTTACAAAAACAAGAGCAATAACTTATCCCCTAAAAATGCAAAAAAACTAGTGTTCATCTATCTTAATTTGCCATTGGTTAATTTTATTAACCATTTTGTTGATTAAATAAATAATACACAATTTTTCTATGATTGTGTGGTTTTTATTTGCCTGCAAGTATCTTCGTTTATCAATTTATTGGCGATAATTTTGTGAAATTTTCGCAATTGAGGTACTATCCGGTATCCAGCCGGATAGTAAAAATAGGCCGGATACCGGATAGTTATCGGATATCCGTTTCATCTCTAGTCTATAGTGATGATGACGACTTCCTTAAAAATTTAAAAAAAATTCGGACAATCCTTTTTTGAAAGGCATGTCAAAAATGAACGCAAATTAAAGTATTTTTACTGTTCTACTTTGTGTACAATTTGAAAATCCTCATAATGTAAATGAAAATACAATTGGAATAAATAAATCCTCTCTCTGTCTTACCAAAATTTTTGTTTGTATCATAGATATTACACCATTTAAAAATAAAATAATTCACTTTGTTATTCCACTCAATCCCAAGCAACACGATTATCTCCACCAGCTGTGCGCATCACAGAGAAGGAACTTTGCGCCATTTTAAAATTTTCAAAATAATTTGCTGATCAAAAGTGTATAAGCTTACGTATGCCGTAAATAATTATTATATAGTATTTTATGTGAAACAGTAATTTCAAAAAATATTTGAATTTTGGTTCATTTTTTGATGTTTCAAGGTAGTATAACTCCTTTACAAAATACTAGAGAAAACCCTCGTTATGATACAAATTTGAAAAAAAAATCTCTTCGGGATTTCGCAAACTGTATGTAATATGTTATGTGAGAATTTTTTTTTCTTCTATCAACCAAAACATCTAAAAATATTATTTCAACAGAAAACAAGCTTTATTTTTCCAATGAACTCAAATTTTGTTATTCAAGCATTTTTTGAATAGCATTTCGATAAATTTTTTTTTAAATTTTCGATTACCCACATATTGTCAGGCGACATTGTTTACTCGATACAGTAAAGATCATCATCATCATCACTCTTGGCACTACAACCTTTGGTGGGGTCTTGGCCTCCTCAATAATCTTCCTCCACTCATCTCGGTCTCTCTCCAGTTCCGAAGCTCTAAGGCAGAGATGTCTTTGAGGACGTTGTCACTCCATCTTAATTTTGGCCTTCCTAAGCTCCTTCGCCTTATTGGCCTTGAGTTCAGCTGGGACTTTGGTGCTTGATGCTCGAACATTCTCTCCACATGACCCAGCCACCGAAGTTTTCCCAGTTTTATAAATTTTGTGACGTTTGACTCCTTAAATAGAGTAAATTGTTGTAACGTCTGCGCCAAAGTCCATTTTCTAGAACTGGTCCGAAGATACGCCTCAAAATTTTCCTTTCAAAAACGTCCAGTGCTCGCTCATTCCTCTTAGTTAGTACCCACGTCTCAGCTGCGTACGTGAGCACTGGCCTAATAAGCGTTTTCATAGATAGAAAGAGTAAAGATAGTTTACTCAAATACATAATTGCTTTTACAATAGCTGAAATAGATTTCTTTTGAGATACCGCTCTCAAAAGGAGGCTCGGAGGAGCCAATAAATGTTTTAATTGATGGCGGGGAAATCATTTCAAAACTGAAAACTTTCAGAAAACACTTTCACTTTGGTTGCTGCCACCCGCAGATTAGATCTTGAAGATGTGAAATACGGTGACTATAGGACAATAAATCCAGTAATATTAATATCAAATTTCAAAATAGATTGCAGTTTTTCAAAGTCTATCGAACCGCGCCATAGGTACTTACTGAACATTTATATTTTTTGTTAATCCGGTTTTCTATTCGAAAATTTTATTGTATTTTATAGTAAATTAAGGGCTTTATGACAAAAGCCATAAAAATACAGGATAAGTTTGTATATCTTGATGGGATTATGATTGTTGGTGAATCGAACATTACTTTTTTTAGATAATGGAGTTGTCAACATGGAAAGAAATCACATCAATTTTTTTAGCGTAGGTACTGAAGTGTTTGTGTCATATTATGTCTTTATTTTTACGTTCAGTCTGACGAACATGTCGGTACACATCAGGCAAGGCCAGACGGGTAATTTGTTTCTGTTGAGAGGGAGTGGTAGAATGGAGTACGGTAATCAGAAAATAAAAATAAATATTTGAAATGCTCCCCACGAAGTTTTCGTTTATGATTGATGGTCAGTTTATTCAGAAAATTAATATTTTCATATAAAATATTAAAAAACTTTATTTTTGCGAGAAATATTTTAATCAAGAAGAATAGTCATTTTAGTAGAGGCCCGTGCCATGTCAATTACTTCTAGGTATTTCACATTAGAAGAATCGTACCATCGAGAAAAAATGTCAAAAGTCTGAAGTTATACACGTAAATATTAAAACATAATACACGTAAATACAAAAACTGCAAAAAATCCTGACAATACAAAAAAAGGTGTGGTTTTTTTTAATTTAAAAAAAAAATTAAAGGATCTTGAAAAGAAAAGGAAATGTTAAAATGGAATAGGCTTTCCTCGAAATATTTATTATTGTTATTTAATAAAACAATGAAATATTATCTGTTTGCTTGAAAATAATGCGTAATGATACCTATATAACATAACATAACCTATGTAATAGTTAATTTTCACCCAAAATTATACAGTGAAAATAATCCTGTTACCCAATTCATTTTGAGTTTTTTCTTATACAGACAATTTATTAGGTATTCAATTGCGGTATTCCTTGAACAAAACGCTTTAATTAATTCACAAAGTAAAAAATGCTAAATTTAAAATGAAAATAAATATGTGTACATCCGTCAACACTGTAAACATGTTAAAATTGAACAATGGAAAGTTTTGAGCAATGCCTTATATTCTAATCTCTTTTATGACGAAACTTTTCTTATCGGCTTTAAGAGAAACAGCTTCAAGTTGGCTTACAAAGGGCACGATAACTCCTCTCGAAACGATCACAATATTTTGTCCTTAATTTGCAAACTTTGTCGCTTATGTCCATAATTTCCTTCAAACTCTGCATTTTCTTTAATGACTGTTCGTGCATAAAGTGTGTTAACAGAAATCTTTTTCAACATTTAATATGTGTAGTTAGTTATATACAATACCACACACCCAAAAGTAACTTCTTTACAATAAAGACATAAAACAAACAATGACTTTTTAAAAGTATAGATTAGGTATTATAATTTTTTTATCTACATTATAATAATTCATAATAACAGGCCACGAGACCCAACTACTGCTGCTAAATAGCTAAGCTTAAATAAATCAGATGTATTGAGACCTCGCCGGGAATTGCTTTGAGAAGCCAGGATCATACCACTTGACAAAGAGGATATTGTTATTAAAATTATTTTATTTTATTAAATTGAATTACAAAAATGTGTTTTTTCATATTCACAATAACACACAGGATGGCAGATATCGGGCGCTCGTAACCAGCACACACCAGCAATGTCGACCTACTGAGCATTCATAGCACACACTAGCAATCCCGACCTACTGAGCATTCGTAGCACACACCAGCAATGCCGACCTACTGAGCATTCGTAGCACACACTAGCAATGCCGACCTACTGAGCATTCGTAGCACACACTAGCAATGCCGACCTACTGAGCATTCGTAGCACACACCAGCAATGCCGACCTACTGAGCATTCGTAGCATACACCAGCAATGCCGACCTACTGAGCATTCGTAGCACACACTAGCAATGCCGACCTACTGAGCATTCGTAGCACACACTAGCAATGCCGACCTACTGAGCATTCGTAGCACACACCAGCAATGCCGACTCATTACGCCCAAAGCACTGTGGAAGTCGGGTTTCGTCACTGCAACACAGAGGTATCCAAGAAAGCGCAAGCAATTCGCACTTCTCCGCCTTGGCTTGACCATCACCAACCATACGTCATCAATTATCGACTCTTATCGTTTCCCCCAAACATGCACATGTCCAGTCGACTCATCCAGCCATCAAAACGTCCATTCTTTAACAATCCAGCACAGGAAAACGAGCGACCTCTTCTCTCGGCTACAATTCAATAGGTGATTAACTGTGAGTAACATTTGTACCCTCACAAATCTCACACACACTTTATACGTACACTCACTGAACACACGCCACGTTCTGATAGGAGAGGATACCTCTGGGCGGTTATCCTCTCTAAACACCTCACGTAACCTGCCAAACTATTTAGGTATAAGAAATATAATAATAATACTTAATACAACTAAAATGACACAATATGATATAATGACAATTAAGTACAAAAAGGTACTAAGTAGATTATAGAATAATTGAGATAAAATAACATATTGATTGTGCATGTCTATGTTATATATCCAGTTATCGAATGTCCTCGAATATAAGAATGTTAAAATATGAATACTTAATAAACTTATTTTATCAAACATAACAACTTCGTTGTCTGTTCGTCCGTCTGTCTATCTGTCTATATGTCTGTCAGTCTATATGTCTGTTTATCCATAATTTCGAGTAAAGTCTGTAATTTCATTCAAGGTCAGGATCAAAAAAACTAATTAAACGGCCGGAGATGGGGCTCGACCCCGGGCCAACAAACCCGAACCGGCCGCTTAAAGCATGTTAATACCGCCGCCTCTTCGTGGACAGACAATAAGATACTATAAATATATACTAGGGTTTAGCAAAGACGCGAAACATTCCATTTTCCACTCAGCATAATCGCTAATGTTTAAAATAGTACCATTAACTGCCGACAGGGGAAATATAAAAAACATGTTTTGATAAAAAGTCGTTATTACTATTTCATGTGTGTCGGCTATACATAAGTAAATACTTATTCTTCATGATCCGGCCTATAAATAGTAAATACTGAAATAAATAAGTAAATACTTATTATTAATATAAATTAACTTTGTTTAAACCACTTATTTATTGAAAAAATCAACATGTTTCGAAGCCAATGGCTTCTTCATCAGGAAAACAAAAATAATATTTAAAAATCGAGTATAGATCAAAATATTAAAAAGTTATATATGGAAAATGATAATAATAATACTTATTCTTTAGGAACCATGTTAAAGTACCGTCATTTTTGACTTTTGGGTTGCAGCTAGTTTATTTACGGTTACTCTCCAAAAATCTATTCAGGAAAGTAGACTTTGGGGACAAAAGCAACTCAACGATCCAGATGGCCTTTCAAACAGAATGCAGGAAATATCAAGTCAGTAGAAGAGTGAGTTTAAAGATAGATGGCTCAAAAATTAAAGTAACGATAAACTGCTTCATTGATATTAAATTTATTCATGTTAATGGATCTCAGCTCAAATAAATCGATTATTATGTCTCCATACGATAACAAATTTTCATAGTAAAAAACGTATCTGAAGAGATTGAAAAACAAAGCCAGGCTGTGCATTCACATCTACTGTGTCCAAATCGAGAAGATTTTAATCAATTGATACTTCCAGTACATACTGCAGCACACCCTCATCTCGTCTACATCTCACGTATGATTGGGAAACATAGATTATCATCAAGAGAGGGGATAGATGTATGTTGGGCGTCATATACAGGGATATAAAAAAGGAACATGTGAATAGTTGAACAGAATAGAGTAAAATAATTGTCTTCGCCAAGAAAAATACGAAAAAATGGTTGGGCTAAATCGTTCGGAGAACGGACAGTCATTGAACAAACGCGTATCATAATAATACTAGCTGTTTGTACCCGGCGTTGCATGGGTTAAGGATTTATTTGATAAGAAATTTGTAGGGAAAACAAAGGTTCCATTGTTTTGTAAAGCCTCTAATTAAAACAATGTTTCCATTTTATCAAGGCTGGGATGGATAGAATATCTAGAGAAGAAATATGATCTATTTTTTCCGTCGGGAATATGTATGCAAAATTTGGGTCCGATCGGTGTAGATTTGTACATTAAATATATCTGGGGGAGAAGATGGGTGAAAGGGAAAGGGGATGGGTTAGGGGGGGAGGGGATGGGTGGAGGAAATGTCGCCTATATTACCCGACTGGTCTTAAAAAATATGTTTGTAAATTTTGAGTCCGATCGGTTCAACGGTACAAATTTGCATTAAAAGTATATCAGGGGGTGGGAGAGGGGTAAAGAGAGAGAGAGAAAATGTCACTTATGTTACCCGCCAGCGCTTAAGTATGAAGTATGCAAACTTTGAGTCAGATCGGTCGAAAGATACAGATTTGCATGGAAAATATATTAGGAGGGGGATAAAATAAAAGGGGGAGGGGGAAAATGTCGTCTATATTACCAGCTGGATTCTAAAGAAAAAGTTTCCTAATTTTGAGTCCGATCGTTTAAACGATACAGATTTGTATTGAAAATATATTAGGTGGAGAGGAAGGGGTAAAAAGGTAGGGGTAAATGTCACCTATGTTACCCGCCTGGTCCTAAAACATAAGTATGCAAAATTTGAATCGAATCGGACAAACGGTGTAGATTTGTATAGAAAACATACACAGACATTGAGTTTTATAGGTACCTACAGATATTACCCTACACCGAGGGAAAAAACCGTGAAGTGACGAAATCTGCGGAAACACATGATAGCGAATAATCATGAACACAGAAACGTGCGAGACACATACGAATTCGTCCGGTAGTGCATCGACGATGATAATGATGATGAATTTTATTTTGATTACATCAAGGTCGGTTTTATTGAGCGCACCGGTCATCATAGCGAAAACTTTGCTTTCCCAGAGCTGTTATTCGCGTGTTTATCCCATTGTATTATAGCTGCCCTCTATTATGCAGAACTGAGTGGCGAAAGTGGAGGGCCGATATGGGAGCTAATGCTCATAAAACGGCCCTGGGTATGCGATGGATCCCTCTTACTGCCCTCTCATAATTATAAGAATTAAAATTTAAATTAAAAATGTGGGAAGATAAATTTCAGAATAATACGAATGAAAGGCTAAAAAAACCCGAAGATTGGCTCTTTCCTCAAACACCATGCTTTAAGACTTAAATTTTGTGTGCTTACTTAAATGTTTAAATTCTTTCCAGGCAACATTTTAATTTCCTCAGTGTTAAGTACCATTGAGAGATTTATTTAGGCAGTATAATCTACGAATGCGTAAATCCGTATTACACAACATTTGATTAGTAGAAAACTCGGAAACGTTCTCCGATGGGCGATAGAAGGCGGTGATGGAGGACACGCGGCCAGATTTGGTAGTAATCCGTCCCCATCCCAGGGCTGGCCGTAATAACGTTCACAAAGTTACAAATAGTGGAAAATAAATTGGATCACAAGGGGGGGTGGTAGAGGGGACTAGAATTATTACTGAGGTGAGACTGAACGAACCTTGAAGATTGGGATAAAGTATTCGGTGAGGAGGTGTAATCCGATACGGGTGTGGATGAGTGAATCGAAAAATGCCTTGTTTGAACGTCTACAATCTAGTTCTATACGTATTTTCGATTGAAGGACTTAAACAAAAGTAATCTTTTTATACGAGCATTTTTGAAAGATGAGAAGAAATATGAATAATTATTAAAATTGTACTTTTGATAACCATCGTTGCAATTATGGATGTTTCACAACCTTATTGAATAGTGTATTATTTTGCAAAAAGTACTCGAATACGGTTTTGTTTGAATGTTAGTATATAAGGTAATATTTGGTGGATTTATTTATTTATTAGAGCGGTGATTACTTTATTTACGATTAGTTTAGTAAAATAATTGCATACATACCAAATGCAATTGTTAAACAATTAAAACGCTGACATTAGCTCGCGATGAAATGGTGTAAGTGTCGTGTTTGTTGAAAATGTATTTTTTGTGTTTATTGCTTTAAATGATGGGAAATACATGTTTCCTTATTTTTGTTTGGTTATTTTTGTTCAGTTGGAGGAAAATCCTTGAGCGCGAACCTTTTAATGCTGATTTACTATAGTCGGTACGATGCCGGAGACTACATCGCACCACGCAGGTAAATAACTTTCACCTGGAACGACCACTAAAAATACTTTAAAAATTTTCTGACGTTTAAACATCAGCGAAATATTTTTGTCACCACAAAATGCTTTCCAGATTTAGTCGTCCGAGAATTATAAATTGACTGGGATAAATAAGTTTCCAGGCTGTCGTTCATTAATTGGGAATTAAAAAAATCATCCATTTTAGTAAACGTTAGATTTCTTAGTAGAAACCTCAAAGAGTGTATTTTGTTGAATTATTATTGTACTTTATTGTTAATTAGATATTTTGAAATAAAAGTAATTTTTCGAATTAATTGATTACATATTTAAATAAACAAATTTTGGTGTCAATTTTAATATAATTCAATTCATCACTCAGTAAGCAGAATGGCGACCTTAGTTTTGCGAAACTATTTATGCTGAAAACAAAACATTTCCGTTTGGACGTTACCATTTTATTGGGACCCACGCTGTGGATAAGGGTAAAAAATCTGCACAAAAAGATCCCACATTTCCTGTTAAATTGAACACGCCAGGTACATTAAAATAATAACTCTTTTTTTAGAACGGTTCTTTGAGTTTAGTAACTTTCTTTCAGATAAACATTTATGCCATCTGTCAAAGTTGGTAAATTAGTTTAAGGTCCGACTTTAAGTGACATCGACCTTCGTTAAGTGAGCAATAAGAGAAACCCAAGGCTTGACTGAGCGACATCACGGGCTTTTGTACCGTTCTCACGTAGTAAGTCTGATCGAATCGCCTTTATATCGCCAATAACATTTGAATGAATGGCTAGCAATAATTTTTCGCCGTGCTCAACTTTGACAAAGATTTTAGGATTACTGTTTCTGAATATAAGTTTACTCAAGCCAAATTTGCGATAGAAAAATAGATTTAAAAAAAAATCATTTTTTATTATGTAGGATTGTACATATATTAGGTCCTTACATATGAAATTGGCGTTTTGCCGTACTGGCAAATTTGATCTCAAAAATCTTCTCTTTGGTTAGGAATTCCAAATCCAAATTTACACAGCTATTTACTCAAGTATTTGTGTTTTGAAAATTGTGATTCATTTGTTTTTTCCTCAATTGTTTTTTTCTTTGCGTCACTCAGTTTACAAAATGAAAAACTTGAAATATCGCGTTATTTACGAGTACGAGTTCCATCGTGGCAGAAACGGCTCGAAGGATTAATGATGTGCATGGCGACGGTGCCGCAAAAGAAAACACAGTGCGTTTTTGGTTCCAACGTTTTCGTTCTGGAAATTTCGACCTGCAGAACAAGCCCCGTGGACGGCCGGAGACCAAAGTTGATAATAAAGAATTGAAGGCTATTGTGGAAGCGAATCCATCGCAAACCACATCCGAGTTAGCTGCAGGCTGCGGTGTTAGTGATAAAACTGTTTTAATCCACTTGAAGCAAATTGGTAAGGTGAAAAAGCTTGAAAGGTGGGTACCTCACGAATTGAGTGAAGCAAATCAACAAGCGCGCGTTGACTGCTGCGTTGCATTACTCAACCGGCACAATAATGAAGGGATTTTAAATCGAATCATTACCTGTGATGAAAAGTGGATCCTGTACGATAATCGGAAGCGCTCATCGCAATGGCTGAACCCTGCCGACCCAGCCAAACCATGCCCCAAGCGAAAATTGACTCCAAAAAAGTTACTTGTGAGCGTTTGGTGGACTAGTGCTGGTGTCGTTCACTACAGCTTTCTTAAATCTGGCCAGACGATTACGGCAGATGTCTATTGTCACCAACTGCAAACCATGATGGAAAAGCTAGCTGCTAAACAACCGAGGCTGGTTAATCGCTCTAGGCCACTGCTGCTTCATGATAACGCTATACCACACACTGCACAACAGACGGCTACCAAATTAGAGGAGCTTCAATTGGAATGTCTAAGACATCCACCGTACTCTCCGGACCTTGCCCCAACAGATAACCATTTTTTTCGAAATTTGGATAACTTCTTGCAAAGGAAAAATTCAACTCCGATGGGGCAGTCCAAACCGCCTTCAAAGATTTTATTGATTCCCGTCCGAATGGTTTTTTTAGTAAAGGGATCGATGAACTACCTATGAGATGGCAAAAGTGCATAGATAGCAATGGTACATACTTTGATTAAATAAATATATTATAATAAAAAAAAATCGGCTTTATGTTCCTCCCATACTAAACCTCAATTTCATATGTAAGGACCTAATATTTAAATATATATTAGACAATTATTAGTAATACGTTCCAGATATACGCGATACTGTGAAAAATATTAGTGAGTCGATATTTCTCGCCTGATCTAATAATTCTTACAACTACAGCAGCGTTTTATCGGAAGTGTTCACTGAAAGAGTTGTCTGGGATCGTGCCAATACTGCCTGTCTTTCTACAATTTCCATAGATAGAATTTTCCGAATAAGTCGCAGATGTAAATGAATGTATTCGAATGCGCGAAGTGGTAATACTATTTTTAAAGCCAGACTCGAGACAGTCCGCAAGAGTTATGTAAGAATTTATTGTCTTTGAATTGAAACAGCTGCGGGTTGCATGCGAAAAGGAATTCCTTAAACAAGTATATCATCGTCATTGGCAATGTACCTCTAATTAATAAGAATAAACCGACATTTAAAAGTCCTTTGACTTAGTTAATTTTACTTTATAATGAATAACATTTTAATTGTGAAGATGCAATTTTTAAAACATACACAGTGCATTGAAAAACTGAATGAAATAAAATAAATTTAATGAATCATTTAGAAATACGCAAGGAAAAAAATCATTAAAAATGTTTTGTTTTCGTCGGCATTCGAACCCGGAACATTTTTCTTCGGGAGCTGCGAGTAAAGATTTTGCTCTGTTTAATGAAAAATTGGCTTATGTCCTCATTGTAACGATAAGTTTCGTCACAGGGAAAATATTCCAAAATTAAAAAAATAATATATATCTTTCAAGAAAAAGAACTGCACTGGACATAATTTGCACTGGGATTAACCTCGGCCAAATTCTTTCTACAAAAGAACACCTGCAAGAAAGATTTCCGGCCGCAGAAAACATTCTCCAAAATTATAACAAAAAGTCTAGGCATCATGCAAATTACGCCCTTAACGCAAACACTTATAGGGTCATAATTCCTTATCACCTAAAAAAAATCTATTGTCACTAAGCGAAATCTTGACAAAAAAAACTAACACGTGTGAGCGAGCTCCAGTTAACAAGGTAATAATTTCGGGGCTCTAGGTAACGACAAACGCCCTTCTATCTCGAGGTATTATCACATGTCACGCCACCTTTGAGGACAGACCATGATACTCCAGTCCCGACGCCTCGAATGTAACAAGTAAATTCTAATTTTAGATTCCGTATTCCCAACGGTCAAAATATAACATCATTTTTCGGTCAAGTCAGACCCTTTTAAAATCTGCGTGACATTCTCTAGGGATGGGTCGTCGATGTATTTACCGTCGACGAAACGAGACCGTCCACGTCCATCCATCGACGAGACGATCAACTAGTTGAATTCGTCAACTAGTCGACGCGTCAACTTCGTTACGCGGACGTTCTATCTAAACATCGGGACGATGGTCAACTGTCTACGGTTCGACGCGACGCTTCTTGACGGCTCAACCGTTGGCTATTTTTATGACGTTAATTTTTAAAATTTAAAGAAGTTCGAAGGAATATAGTTTCGGGGAAAGTAAAACCGCTACTTGTGCTTATATGTAAAAAGAAATATTTTATTATTTATTTGTTTACGCACATTATAGGCTTTTACATATTGTTTTATATACTTCTTTCTATATATAATAAAGAAAAAAGTAGGTATACACAGCAATATCAGTGTAAGCAGTAAAATATTAGTTCAATAAAAAATAAAATAATTAAACAGAATTGTTTTATTTTATACAGCGCAAAATTGGGAATTCACCGAAACGTCGCACGTGCACATCGCACAAATCAAGTAAAAAATAATAGATAATAGCTTATTAAGCCTATCTTACCCTACGCATGCATTCAAATTTCAAGTCTCTGTTATAGTTCGTGTACAAAGATCTGCACTCTATGGTCGTGTACTTTAGAGTTGAAATGAAATTACCCGTCGAGCTGTCTATGACGTATATGGCGTCTACAAGTCGACAGCGAGAGATGAGAGAAAAATAAACGGAGACGTTTTGTCTTGCTCTCGCTCGTTGCTTTGCACGAAGTTGAATCTCGAATCGTCCACCGTTCACGGCGTCCGCCGTCCACCGTCTACGAATTCAACTAGTCCATGCGATAAACGTAAACCGTCGACGCGTCGACGCAACGTCAACGGTTGATTTCAACTAGTCCGTCCATTCAACGCCCATCCCTAACATTCTCCTTCCGGCTTCGGTTTAGGCAACACATTCTGGTTGCCAACACCGTCGGCGAGTCCTATCTAGAGCCCGCCACACGTACAATAATTTCACTGTATAAAGTATCATCAAGTGACATCTTGTCGAAATGTGATAATAATAACAAAAGATTGACCGTTTTCCCCAAATTAACTAGAAGTGAAAAGTGCTGAACGAACATATTTATTGCCTTCTGCTTTCCACATTTTAATTACAAATAATCTACCTATCTTTCTTCGTAATGATATAATTTCTGATAAATGTTATTGTTTTATTAGTGTTCACATTTGTGTAATTTGTACTATTCGTAACCAAATTCTAAATCATAACTTTGAACTATTTTTTGAATAAACTAATTTTAATTACAGCATACCATATATCTTGTTTCCTTTTTCCTCGACAGCAGCACCACGACCTGTAGTAGAGAAAAAGCCTAGAGAACCCGACTGCAATCTGAGATTTTATAGAGAAATACTCTCGAACTGAGCTAAGGGCGAGAAAATATTCACTCTACTCTTTCCTCTCTTCCAAAATCCAGCGTCAGTAGGTTCGAAACTGTTATACAGTTTCGAGGAGTTTCTTTCAAACGGACGTATCCCTGCATGCAGTCCTCACAATAAAGGGCGGTAACCTTACCAGCACGTACTTCCACCTGCTTCAAACATCTTTTAGTCATTTCATTCATATAACCCTTACATCATGTATGCATTTAGACTCTTTACAAATGACAGTAATCAAATGTATTATTCCTTTTTCAAATAGCTAGTAAAAAATAATAAACTAAGATAGGTACATAAGTTTGCTGAAGAAATTCTAGATTTGTGGCCATAGGTGCAAAACCCCCACTCTCAGTATCTTTTGTTTTGTTTGTTGAATTGTTTAGTATTCAAGATTATTTTTTTTACATATATCTACCTATTGGTTTTATCTTTTTGAAAACGTTATATATATAGTCTTTCCAAAAATATTATTATCTGAAACATTTTCTCTTCGAACTTTCTTTATTCATGTGCAATCTTTATCAATGTGCAAAATAAAGAAAGCTTTTTGATGATACTTTTTAAACAAATACTTTAAGAGTAAATGGACATTTGATAAAGAAGTTGATTGAAAGTACGTTAAGCTGTACATTTAGCAAAAATAATCTAAAACTTTACATTAAATTGATTCTCCAGACAGCAAAAATGTAAATCTTGTACATTGGGGCCTTGAAGTGGCGTCAAAAACATTAAAAATGGGTTGAGAACATACTTTTTAAGTGGATTAATCCATAATATTTCGCTTTTAAAAGTTACAAGTCCATCGCTCTTTATTTATTTCATGTTGAATTTCCAAAAAAGATGTTGAGTTCAAGTTTTTAAATATTTTAGGTAATCACAACCATATTCTTAGCGGCGAGCGTTTCAAATTTCAGTCAATTTCGTGGCGAGCTATCCTCTGATTGGTATAGTTGCATAATGACGTTTTTGCTTTCCACTTAAGAAGAGTAGTGGTTCTGATACCCACAATTTTTTTATAAAGACAATTTTACGACATGTTATGGTTCGGATAAATAAAGAAAAATAGGTAATCAAAACAATAAAAATCTGAAAACTTAAATTTCTCGGACATGTGATGAGATATCCTTCGAAGTACGAGATCTTGCATCTCATAATGCAGGGAAAGGATGGAAGGTCGGGGCCCTGGAAGAAGAAGAACAGCATGGCTAAAAATCCTTTATTTCGGGTTACACCGGGCCGCAGTGAATTAGGTGACAATAGCTAACATGATAGTCGACGCCCATTAATAAATGGCAAAAATAAGAATAAATTATATGATTTAAGTTCAAATGATTTTTTTTTGTAATAATCAAGATCTTACATAAATGCTTTAATATTTATTTTGGTATATTTCTTTCTGTTTTATTTAAATTAAAAAAATGTCTTGAGATATTATTTTCTTACTTATATTTATGAAACCGAAAATCAAGGTTAACCGTAATTTTCCATATCTGAAAACCTAAAACCGCGGTATCTCAGTAACATGGTTTTTCAGAAACCCTAGAAGAAACATTTAAATGAACTACGCAATATTTGGGCTAATTTTCGATTATTTATTATGACTGTCAAATTTAACAAATTACATCTGAAAGTGATTTAATTTACAACCCTCAAACTTATTCATGTAATTTTGCTTCGAATTTAATTAAATAGTTTTGACATAATGGAAAGCTTCCGCTGTTAACTGAATGAAAAGCATATTTAATTTTGGAAATACAGAGTTCAGTAAGTTTGCGATGAGTCTTTCATTGAAGTTTTTGAGATTTATCAAAATATGTCCCTTACATATTTATGTATTTTCATACATCATTTAAATACAGAGAAAATATTCCATTTCTTAATAATTGTTTTTCTATGAGCTTTTGATGTTAATAAAGATTAATTATCTGATGTAAACATAATTTTCTCCTTTCTTAACTTTGCTTATTATATTTGAAAAGCTGCTTCTAAAACAAGTCTCCATTTTCTTGTTCTTGTATATTTTTGTACAACGGCTACCTATTTGTTGCAGAATAATAAATATATTGAAGCACACGAATTTTGATAACAAAAAAATACTTAAAATTTTAGAATACATGACCTTCTTTCGAAACTCATCGAATTTTAATTTCAAGATATATATGTATTTATAATCAACGTTATGTTTAAATTCTTTATTTCATTTTTCATCATCAGTCATCTGCTTACTACGTAATACAGAAAAAATGTATTTTAACCCCTTATTAGCTTTGCCGATTTAAAAAAATATCATTACAACTGTTTCGTACCAGTGCAAGTGTCCTACGAAATAATTAGTGTTGCCCTCTTCCTGTCCCCCTCACACCTCCTTGCCGCTCCGAGAGTAGTCTACCTAGCGGCTGTAAAGCGCGGTGCTAGAACAGCGAAGTTTGAAAAGTTCGTAACTCGAATTTTTTCGTATTTCTAATAATTCCCGTGCCTGCGAACGAAGATGAAACAATAACATTGTAGAGTCCATCTCCTGCAAGAAACAATCGGAGTCTTGGATGAACGCGTGTCGGATTAGTCCTCTTTCCCAGTCCCTGTCCCTTTCTTCTTCTTCCAACAATAACATAAAATTACATGGTTCAAACGAACAAAATTCACGAGCAAAAATAAACATGAAATCGATAGGCACCTACCTATAAAACCTAATGGCTGTCTGTCTGTTTTTTATACAAATCTACACCGTTTGTCCGATTCGACTTAAATTTTGCATATTTATGCTTTAGGACCCGGCGGGTAGCTTTGGTGACATTTAACCCCTCTTTTTTACCCCCCCCCCCATGAAATATTTTCAATATAAATCTGCACCCCTCGACTGATAGGACTCTAAATTTGGAAACATATTCATTAGGAATTAATGGATAATATAGGCGACAATTTCCCTTCCCTCTTTACCACACCCCCTAGATATATTTTCTGTAGAAGTATACACCGTTTGACCGATCTGACTTAAATTTTACACAGGTATTCTTAGGGGATATATTATAGGGGATATATTATAGATATTCATAGGGGACATTTCCACTTCCACCTTTACCCCCATCCTTCTGACATATTTTGCATGCAAATCTGTACCGTTCGACCAACCTGACTTGCATATTTATTCTTTAGGACGGGGCGGGTAATACAGGCCACATTTTCCCCTCCCTTCTACCCCCCCTCCCGATACATTTTCTGTTCAAATCTACACCGTTTGACCGATCTGACTCAAATTTTCACACATAGTCTTAGGGACCCGGTGAGTAACATAGGTGACATTACCCCCTCGCCGTTTACCCCACCCCCCACCACTGATATTTTCCATGTAAATCTGTACTATTTGACCGATCTGACTCAATATTTGTATACTTATTCTTTAAGACTAGTCGGTATATAGGCTACTTTTCCCCTTCCCCCACTTACCTATCCCTCTCCCAGATATATTTTTTGCATAAATCTACACCGTTTGACCGATTGCACCCAAATTTTGCATACATATTCCCGACGGAAAAAATATGCCACATTTCTTACCTAGACATCCTATCTATTCCATCCTTGATTAAATGGAAACATTGTTTTAATTAGAGGCTTTGCAAAACAATGTGATCTTTATTCCCGCCCTAAAAAAATATTTTCAACTTTATACTTTACCCGTGCAACGCGGGGCACGAACGGCTAGTTACAAATAAAGTTTATATTCCAAAAATTATAACTTCCAAATGTTCAAATAAAAATTACGGTAAACTTTTTATCTTCTCCTACTGGCAACCCCGGAAGGAAAACGGCTGCATGGGTCAACCAGTTTAGACCTGCTCTGTATATGAAAACAGAATGGGTCTAGACTGGTTGACTCGTGCAGGAGCAGCGCAAGACAGGGGAACATGGAAATACCTTGTCGAGTCTCTGGGCCTCCGACCCTACTAGGACAAGGAAATTAAGATGATGATGGCGAATTTTTATCTTAAAACATTTAAAATTTCTATAGTCGATGTAAAACCTAAAACATTATAATACGTGTTCCGATTTGAATGTAGCCCGCGATGTAACCCATGTTTATCGTTTCAATAAAGAATGGAAGTTTCGGGAGCTGAGTTAAAGAGTGACTAAATAGCTTACTCACCAAGTAGATCACGTCTTCAAGGAAATATGTTTCTCCTCGATGGTGGTGCTCTTTGTCTTTAGATTTGTAGCTATCGTCAATATTGAAGGATTCTGAAATTTTAAAAAAATATCATGAGAACCGTGAAAAGTCAATTAAATGTGCAATTTTCAGCATCTAGATTAACAAATAATATTAAGAACATGCATGTTTAGAGAAAATGAATATAAATTTTTGGTATTCGCAAAGCTTACATTTTATAATTTTTAATAGTTTTTTAACTGCAAAATAATGCAATATTTTTACTTTTTCGTAAATTTAAATATAAGAATGGTTTCTTTAAAAATATTTTATTCATGTGTGGGATACAAAAATAAATAAATGCTGTAATCGAGGATTACTCATTTATAATGTATTGATATATTTTTATTGTATTGATTGAGATATTTTAAGAAAGCTTAGCCTATTAATTTTTAGGAAACATGATATTGGAAGGGATTCATACATAAAATTAGGAATTAAGAACATTTTGAATTAGTATCTCGGTGACTGCATTTAATAAATTTTTAAATTATTTCGGATACTCCTTCCTTTACTTTTATAACCAACATGTAATATAAGTTTCTACTTTTAAGTCTTTCATAATTACCCAGCAGATCTATTATTACCCAGCGTAAAAAAATCATTTCGACAGGAAACTAGTGCCATCTTTTGGTGAGCTCATTAACTAATTTCCCATTTTCAACTTCGATTAATTAATTATTATAGATTAATTGATTAATTAGTAATTTTGATATATTAATTGTTCCTGACGGGAACGCACAAAACTAGGGGGTGATTCCACCGCCCCACGGTCAGGCCAACCTGATGGAACCGATATCGCAGATTCTCAGACGAAAGCGAGATCGTATAAAAATTCGCTGAGAATCTTAGAGCGGTCCAAAGGCTGAAGCAGGAGTCGAGTAGAAGTCGCAAGTAGATCTGAAGGTGAGCAGGAGCAGAACTGAATTCTGGATTTCTTTGTCACATTTTTTATTCAATAAAATCATCAGGGCCCGCACGCCCAGGCGCGTTTTCAACGACCAATCAGAGATTGGCATTTCGAGAACCGACAACCCCGACCTCTGTCGGACGGCGGGATCACTACTCATGATTCGAGTCGCAGCTCTATGAGCAGTGGTCCCGCATTCAAAATATCAATAAACATGTAACCAAACATTATACTATAGCTATTTCATACTATTTTTATACATCTATATTTTATCTTTATTTTGTTTCATTAACAAATGTCTCTCAGCTCGTCCTTCATGGAGATAATCGGTAAAAAAGTAACCCATAAAAACCAAGTTTTTATTATACTCCCTTTCTCATTTAATAGTTGAAACATTTTTTTTCGCTTAACCTACGCATTAGACTTCGGTCGGGTGACGCTACGAAAGGGAATAATAAAAAATTTCCAAAAATCCAAAATTATACTATAATCAGGTTTCGCGTCTACCAGATGCGTTGAAATATTTTCACAAAACTTAATAAGTTGTATGAAAAAACCATTCAAAATTTGAAAAATCCAAAAATTTATTATTTTTTTTTAACAAAAATTTGATAGATCTTCTTGATCGTCGCCACGAGTCTGCTTGCAAAGTTTCAGCTCGATTGGATCACGGGAAAGAAGTTTAAAATGGATCCAAAGTTTTTTCGTGAGACAAGAAGACAAGTAGACGCCACGAGTTAATATAAAGGGAATAAAAAAATAACCCATAAAAACAAATTTTTTATTATACTTCCTTTCTTTGTAAAATATAACAAAAACTAAAGACGAATTAAAACATATGACATAACACTAAACTTGCAGTAATGAAGATGGAAAAAATTATAGAAATTTCAAAACTTAATTGAAAAATCTTACCAAAATCAATCAATATATATAAATATATACATATATTTTAAATGTTTTAACAATACCGTCTTGATTTTTAATTTGTATAAATTAATTTAACGTTTCCTTGTCTATATCATATTTACTAATCTATATAATATATATATATATACATGACAATGCCCCCTACTTTTAAACACGAGAATTAAATTCTCTTTTAAAAGTGGGTAAGCGGTAATACAAATGTGTATTAATTATATTATATTTAATACAGCCGCTCTTAAGTTTGTACATTTATCAAAATATTTAATAAAAAAATAATAGCAATTTTTGTTGGTAAATTTTGATCCGAAGTCTTTTTGGTTAGGTTTGATTGAACTACACAATTTTCTAACATGGCTGAATATGAAAACAATCTTTCTAGCTTAATACAGAATGGACCAATAATATTCAGAACTTTGCTTAGATGGTTTCATGCAACGGGGCAAGGTATTATTTTCCCTGTACAGTGATGATACTTAGACACTTTCCATAAACAATATTCAACTCCTGTTATATAATACCGCTCTCGTGTCAACAACCACAAATAACCATAAACCATTATAACAATAAACCATTACCATATCGTGTTATTTGTTCAATCTTGTTATAAATTCACGGGTTTTCGTAGAAAAAAGTGATTGCACTAAGTGACCCTTCATTTATTATTGGACGACTTTGATGTATTATCATAATTTTATATACATGGAATAAGTTAGTAATACAAACGAAACACAAATTTCATAAAAAAAAAATTACCATGCGTAATAAAGGGTCCCTATTACATAAATGATGTCCAATTTTGGCGCAAGCAAGTAAAAAAGCAGTTATTTCAAGTTTAAAACGAAACATTTTTGACACAAGAAACCATAGAAAATTATCCTTCTTATTGTATCCGGTGGGAAAAAGGCAAATTTTGTGTTAAAAAAGGAGATTAGCTCTTGAGAACAATAATCTCCTAAATCAAATTCACGATGATTTTTTCTCAGCTAATGCGGGGCATTCATTATATTGCATTGCAAACCGCCGCGCCATCTATGGCGTGAAGTGTCAAAAATGTATCATTTTTAAACTTAAAATAACTACTTTATTATGCCAGAATTTTTTTTTATGAAATTTGTATTTCGTTTGTATTACTTATTATCCATATATATAATGCACTAAAAAAATAACCTTTTGAGAATCATCGTGAGAAAAGGTTTTTCACACACAATATTCGATTTCTACATATCTATTTCACTTTTTTACATAATCGACATTCACTTCGAAGTACTTTTCGTAACGCTGCACCATACTGTATACTGCCTGGGAATTGAACCAGTTGACATCGGCAGTCTTAATTTCCTCGCAGTTTTCAAACCATCGTCCACCGTTACAAATACGTATATGATATGAGTATACATGTTTTCTAAAGAGAAAATGTAGCAATATGCCTTTTTTTTCGTAACCAAAAGATGCTGTATTATGATAGCGATTGATTATTTTATCCTTCATAATTTGAACTAATGACTATTCATTTTTCATGAAAATTTTCATTCCAGGTGAATTATGATTTAAAAAGAGTGTACATAACGAAATGAAAATACAGTATCTCTAATAATATGTAATGCGAAGAATTCTTTAATTTTTTCTGCAATTTACCCAGGTCTTGCCGAGTTGTAAAAATTTAATGCGAGTTGAAAAAAAACTGTGCGTAACGAGTTTACTCTCCCTTTTTTCCATTTTGAATTAAACATAAAAATGTACAAAAATAAATACTTGTGTTGAACATTTTCAGAGCCATGAAGAATTCTCGTCTTTATTGTGAATACTGAGCACTCCAAAGAGAAAAAATCCATTGAATTGTAAGATTTTAAGAAAATCTGATAAATGAAATTTTTTACTAGTATTTAAATAGTCATTTGTTTATTTTATATATTATTATATATTTAATACGAAATAAATAAATGAAATAAAGAGAAATACACAAATATCAAATAATAAAACTGAAAAATTAAATGCTGGAACCTGGATTCGAACCCCGGACCTCTGTGTTTCGCGCACAGCGTGTTACCAATTTCACTATTCCAGCGACTTAACAAGTCGTCAATATTTGATAGTTATATGTTTCTCTTTGAATTATGAATTCACTTATATATATTATTCCATTTTTATTCGGGAAGTGGGATTTATTCTGGGATAGTGAAATTGGTAACACGCTGTGCGCGAAACACAGAGGTCCGTGGTTCGAATCCAGGTTCCAGCATTTAATTTTTCAGTTTTATTATTTGATATTTGTGTATTTCTCTTTATTTCATTTATTTATTTCGTATTAAATATTAAGGGACTCGTTTCCTTAAAATAAATGAAAAATATGTATGTAATAATATATATCCTTATTATATATTATATATATATATTTATATATATATGTTATTTATATTTTTCAATATCAAATAATAAAACTGAAAAATTAAATGCTGGAACCTGAATTCCAACCACGGACCTCTATCTTACGCGGACAGTGTATATATATATATATATATATATATGAAGAACTACTTTCTGGGGGAACCCGCGTCAAACAGTCCTGAAAAGGACTTTTAAACTCCTGACGTTTTGAACAGGTAACACTGCTCATTCTCAAGGGCCTCTTATTTTGAGACCTGTCCAAAACTGGACGAATAAACCCGACTGTTTGGGGAAAGAGCCAGAACAAAAGTGAATTAAAATCGTAATTGGTGCTAAAATTTATTGATTTTTATTTATTTGTTTAATAGCCGACTTTGGGAACGGGTAATTACTTTACTAATTGGTTTTTCTATTATTATTGAATTTTGTGGGTTAATTTTCGTTTCGTTTTAAAGTTGGGTTTTTTCCAGGAACTGCAGTATTACATGTGTTTGTCTCTAAGATATTAGTCCAGGTATTTGGTACTCTTATGGAATCATTTCAGCTGTTCATGTTATTTTTATGAATGAAAATTTCTATTGCTTTTTAGTATATGCGCGATGATTCTATGTTAAGGTTAGCTATGGTATGTATATTATCAAAATATGTTTTGTGGCCCTCGGTTAAAAAATTCTGTACTAAAGATGAAGTAATCTTTTTATTTTTGACATCTACTTTATGTTCAGCTACCGGCGATGGTATTTTTCGATTCGAACGACCGATATATACTTTGTCATGCGAAGAACAGGAAATTTTATACACTCCGTATGATTCCAGAGGAATTCTATCTTTGGGGGTTCTTAGTAAAAACGATATTTTATTTTCGGTTCTAAAAATAGTTTTAATATTATTTGTCTTTAGGAGACGGCTTAATTAGTCAGTAGTTCCCTTAATATATGGCCGGAAAGCTATCGAAGTGGTTGGCAAATCCGGAGTTTTGATGATTTTGTTTCGATTAATTGCTTTGTTTATAGATGAAGGAGATCCAGCGGCGTGAACAACTGGCATCTCCGTGAATTTGGTCCAGGAGACTGCCAGTTAACATGAAACGGATAATTAAATAAAAACGCTCAGTATTCGAATCAAGTAGCGTTCGATCTCTTTCTTAATTGTGACGTCATGATGTTACAAATGTTACAAAACACTGTATTGTAAATCTCGTATTCTCATTTATGATAGGTCATGTAAAGGCTGTTATTGAGTATTTTAAATGAAAATTTATATAGACCTAGTTAGCGGCCGAACTTCATATTATTGAATAATCAGTTAGAAGTACAAATAGTCAAGGTCTGATAAATTTAAATTGTAAGAATTATCATTCTAATAAATTGTACAACTAATTAAACCTGTTTTCAGTTCCCCGTGTAAGTCCAAGATCCAGCCTAGTAATCTCATTAATTGTATGTATGTAAATAATTGAGCTATTGAGTCGTTATGCGTTGTATTCTGATGAATTCCACGATCACCTAACCCTGCGTCTCATGCAAAACTCTGGCTAGTCGGTGAGGAAGATATTGTTTATTTAACTGCGGGTACTACATTCAATCATACATGTAATACTCTTGTTTCGGGATGAGGAAGCTCCAAGTAAGGACTTTGTTCTCGTAAGTATTTATTCGGTGACAATAACGGTTTAGACAATAGTTTGTACAGTAAGATGCGGTCTGAATAACAATCGTAGTAAAAGAGAGAGCGACTCGACATTCACGCGCCCTTTTATACATTCTCTCTCTCTGTCATGCAGTCTCTTTCTGGCGTCGTGACATACGTTCCTCGGATCTATTACAATATATAACCTTCCAGATTGTCTCTCCAACATAAGTGGGGCGAGAATCTGGAAGCATACCCAGCGAAAATAATTAACCTCCCAGTTTAGCGCTCCATAAGTCGTGGGCGAGAAACGGGATGCACACTCACAAAAATAAATATCCTATATATATATATATATATAGTAAATTGCATCATCATCATCACTCTTGGCACTATAACCCTTGGTGGGTCTTGGCCTCCTCAATAATTTTCCTCCACTCATCTAGGTCTAGTGCCAGCTCTCTCCAGTTTCGGAGCTCTATGGCAGAGATATCTTTGAGGACGTAGTCACTCCATCTTAATTTTGGCCTTCCTAAGCTCCTTCGCCCTATTGGCCTTGAGTGCTTGATGCTCGGACATTCTCTCCACATGACCCAGCCTCCGAAGTCTTCCCAGTTTTATAAATTTTGTGACGTTTGGCTCCTTAAATATAGTATAAAGCTCATTGTTGTGACGTCTGCACCAAAGTCCATTTTGTAGAACCGGTCCGAAGATACGCCTCAAAATTTTCCTTTCAAAAACGTCCAGTGCTCGCTCATTTCTTTTAGTTAGTACCCAGGTCTCAGCTGCGTACGTGAGCACTGGCCTAATAAGCGTTTTGTACACTAATACCTTGGTGGTTCTGGACAGCAGTCTGGATTTTATCTGCTTTTGTAGGCGGAAAAAACAGCGATTTGCGCTCACTATGCGCTTCTGGATCTCCTCTGCAATATTATTGTTGCTTGTTATCAGGGATCCTAGATATGTTAATCTTGGTACTGTTTCAAAATTTTGACTTCCACACGAATGAGTTGGGATTTGTTGGATGCATCCTACGGCCATGTATTTGGTCTTCTGCTGGTTTACTATGAGACCCATGTTTTTGGCAGAACTTTCAAGATTTATGAAGGCATTACATAAAGCATCGGGAGTTTTCGCAATTATGTCGATATCATCAGCGTAAGCTAATAGTTGCACAGAATTGTCAAATATCGTTGCTCTTATCTCAATTCCTGAGTCACGAATAACTTTTTCTAAGGCTATGTTGAATAAGAGGCAGGCCAATCCATCTCCTTGTCTCACCCCGTGGAGAGCTTCAAAGGGCTCGGACAGATCACTGCCAACCCTGACTCTACACGTTACTGGGGACATTGTTAGTTTCACCAGATTGATCAGCTTACGCGGTATTCCAAGCTCACTCATTACATTGTACAATGCATTTCTATTTATGCTATCATACGCGGCCTTGAAGTCTACAAAGAGATGATGAGTTTCGACATTGTGTTCTAAAATTTTTTCTTAGATCTGTCTCAAGGAGAAAATTTGATCAATGCATGATTTGCCTGGCCTGAAGCCGCATTGGTAGTTGCCAATGATTTTCTCAGACATAGAAGATATAGGCCTCTTCCTTATTTTTCCATTCTTTCCTGTTGTAGGCTAATTGTAGCCATTTCTTTCCCCTCACAGCGACAATATCATCGGCCCATCTCTTTTGAGGTCTTCCAATGCCATTTTTATTTTTCCAAGGTCTCCATTTCAGAACTCTGGGAGGCCGTCCTGCCCATTGCCATTTTAGCTTCGTTACACGATCCATGATATCTACTACTCTAGTTCTGCGCCTAATTTCGTCGTTTCTGTCTTAGGCTTACTCCAAGCATGGATCTCTCCATGGATCGTTACGTGCATTTGAGCTTCAATCCATACGTCATCACTGGCAGTATGCATGATTCAAAGGCTTTTCTTTTTAGGCTAATTGGGATCTATTTGTTCTCGAAGATATGTTTGAGTTTGCCAAAAGCAGCCCAGCTCATTCCTATTCGTCTTGGCAATTCTGCTGGTTGGTTATCTTTACCATCAAGTATATCAAATACTTCATGACACGTTAATGCCTGCGCTAGTAAAACTTCTGTTAAATACGTGTGTTTTGTAATTAATTTTTATGAGTAGTTTTTTGTTCTTGTAGTTAAGACTCTCGCTTAGTGATCCAGTGGTCAGTGATTCGAGCCCGATTTCAGGAGACTAGAATTAGTCCTGTTTTTATAGAACAAGCTAGACTTCTTACATCTTATTCTAGACATCTTACTTTTTACTAAATGAAGAACAAGTTAGCTTCGTTTAGTAAATAGTAAGATGTATTGATGTGTTACGAATTCCGTATTCATATTTCTGTTTTAAAAAAATCTATGGATAGAAAATAGATAAAAAAGGCGCGCATGAGTTCTCGTATTACATATTATATTATGTATTTTACAGAAATCCAATAACCGTATATTAACAAAGCAACAAAGAGAAGCTTGATGGTTAGGACTCTCGCCTCGTGATCTTTAAAGGTCGCAGGTTCGAACCTCACTCTAGACCAGCAAAACACTCTTTTTTTCATAGCACAAGCGTTAATCTTAGCTTGAAAATAGTAAGAATATTGATGTGACACGTATTCCGTGTGCGCATCTCTATTTAAAAAATATTAACTCAAAAAATATACTGTTAAAAAACAATAATTTATGGATAAAAATATAACTTTATTGAAAAAAATATTTTGTGCAATATTTAAATATTTAATTGAAATAAAGCGGCCATCAAATATACGTTATGTTTCACCAAATCTTAATCTCGGACATAAATTATACAAAACAGTTGAGAAATTCTTTTTACTTTATTTCAGAATCAAATCAAATGAAGACAGTATTAAGGTTATTTATGACCAGTTATATACCGAAGGTTTCGCCGTAAATTCATTTAATTAATCTGGATAGATTTAAATAAAAATATTATGAAATCGAAGGAAAAAAAATTTGTCATTTAATACAAGTATAGTATAGATATCGGTTCCATCAGGTTGACCTGACCGTAGGGCGGTGGAATCACTCCCTATTTTTGCGCGTTTCCGTCAGGAACAGCTGGTATCAATGAACAAATAATATTTGCTAGCAATTTTGAAATTAGTCATTAGCATTAATTTTTTTTAAGGAGGCTGGGTTTCATTTGTTAAAACCATTCACCGTAGGCGGATGAGCATTCATAATTTATTGTCAGATATTCACCAGAGAATGTGAAAGTTTTTTGGCATTAATTGATCCTTAGATAATTAACACAATCTTCATGGAATATGTTCGAATCAGCCGTAGAAGAAAAAAAGCTGTACCAAAATGGATGTAATTTGTGTGAAAAACCACTGTGCAACGAACATGTCAAATGTTTTAGTTTGATATGTTTTAAAAGTAGCATCTTTGAAAAACTCAACGATAGTAGAAAAATATTTTTTTTTGTTCTTTGAATTACTTTTTATTTTTTATGAAAAATAGCTGTATCAAAAAAAGTTTTTCTTCCATTTTTTAAATTTCGTTTTTGAATAATTTTCTTCAAAATTAAGTAATAAATTTTGCCATTTATGATGAAAGAGTGTTTCATTTATCATATATATATTTTATTTAAAAACCAAATGAAACAAACTGATAAGCAATTAAAGAAACATGAGAGAAACCTTCTACGTGCCACTAACGGTGTAGGTCCTGGGGATGCCACTGCTCCCGGATTAAATATTATAAATAACCGAATATTTCTGCCATTTAAATTTATTTCTACATTAGTTATTCAACTACAAATGTATACATTTTTTTGTAAATGTATTTAATTACAATTTTAATTTTTAGTATGAGTTTTAATCTAATAAAGGGACCATTGTTCCCGAAACATGTAGGTACATAAATATTTTTAAAAAAATGTGATTTTATAGTATTATTTTTATAAATATTTATATTTTAACAATTTTTGTCATTAATTTTTGAGATAAAGCTACTTGTAGGTACTATAATTTTGGTCCCACAATCATAGGGGAAATACTAACCGGCAGACAAAACAAACACGAACCTATCCAGTCTGCAGTTTTTGCCCAGGAAATCATAAACATATTACCATAACATCAGACTCTACTGAAAGGTCATGAAATCTTTAATTATGAAACAATAACTTAGGGATACTTTGGAGCAGGTCTATATTTATAAAAATAAGCCTGGATTACCAGTTAATAACCTAACAGCGTGTCGTTTCTCCGTAGGCGTAGCAACAGCGTTTCTCTCCATTTCAGATTCATATATTTATATTACTGTGTCGCCAAAACACTAACAGCCTTCTCATCAGTACCACCACCTTTTTTTAATAAACTCGAAATCCAACGATGCAGAAAGGGATGGAAAGTCGAAGTTAAACTTTGATCAATTCACGGGATGATTTGCTGAGAGGAACTGGTAAGTAAGTAAACACTTCCATTACAGTTCCGGGATAGGGTGGGATACCACCACCACAACGAATCTTTGAAAATACAAGTGTGTAAACGTAATAACGTCGGCTGAGGGCATGCATAGCGAATATATTTCAATGATGTTTGTAGCATCAAAAACACAACTCAATTTCAATGTTAACGTAAAAAATATGATTTATAGACCCATAAGTTATACTACATTGTGTGTTTGGTTGGAAGAAATTGGCAACTGTCAATAAACCCGCCATTATTTTAATATATATACAAAAAGCGAATAAATAAAAATAATAAAACAAGAATGTTTTTTTATTTTTACCTATTCTTTTTATTTTCTTTGTTGAATTTTTCACGCTTGAGCATATTTTTCTGTGGATTAAATATACATAATATTACAAATGAGCAGTTTGTATTTCAAATAACGTGATTTCGGATTCTATTGTAAAAAAACATCCCAACAAAAAGAATCATTTCAAAAGTTGAATTATAAATTATTCATCCCTCTCACGTTGGTTACGTTATGACGGCGGCCTCGTTCTTAGCTGATCACGTGCGAAATATTCAAATGGCGGGATTCTTCCGTAATCATACGATACGCTTGTTCATATATTTTCTTATTAGTTCCTCCAACAGTAGCCAAAGGAGTTGAACAAAGGAGCTACGTAGATAAAAAGAAGATTAATTACGTATTTTTAAAATTCAGCGAATTCTCTTGAGGTACCAGGTGGCTAACACGAGTCGCGATGACTATTTTAAAGTATTTAAAGTATCTGGATGAAGAATATATTTGAGATAATATCTATAAACGTATTTTTTTATTTTTTTTCTATTTGTTTACAGAGAACTTTTAATATTTTGTAGAAACTTTAAAGGTCTCTCATTAACTGTGATAACTCTCATAACTATTTTAAATACTAATTTTATGAAGGTATAAGAATTCTAAATGATTATGGAATACTTCAAAGATATTAATCATTTAGATTTTAGATAGAATATCAAAAAATTGCTTTTCTCGAGACAAAAACTATAATTTAACAAAATAATTATATTATAAAAATGAAGTTTTTGATTAAGTCCTGCAAGGCAATAATCCGGGTGTATGTACTCTTTGATGCTATATTTTTATTTATATTGCATATAAGATATCACATATAATAGAGTAAGGATTTCTGAACATTGCCAAAGATTTGAAAATTTTGATAAAAAAAACGTTTTGGTGAAAAGCCGACTTGGGTATAAATTGTGAAGATTTTTAAACTTTAAATTATAGCTAGTCATTGAGTAATTTAATCACACCCCACTCATCTCATAAGTTTATACGCTAACTCTTTCAGATAGAAAGATTCTGATGGATTTGATATTCCTGTAAAAAAATAATTCTACGTAGCTGCTTATTTTTTGTAGTTTTGTGGATAACAAATAAAAAAATATAAAATTGAAATTACTTCTTTCAGAATAACGTGTACATACGAATATTTTTAATATTTTCGTTATTTCATTTAATATACTTAGTAGGTATATTCCATTGACTAAATGTCCAAAAATTTCTTATTTATCAATATATTATTTTAAAGTTAATCTTACTTGGGACCGCAAAAATAAATAAATATTATCAACTAATTACAAAAGATGGATGTTAATAAAAACAAAAAAGGCCGCTGAAGATAAAATGGAACCGATTTTCAAAAGTGCCACCCTTCTTTCAGATCGAGATTTTAATCCGCTGAAGTATTATTAAAAAATAATTGAAATGGCTTAGGATGACGCACACTGCCTACAACGATATTATTTTGAAGTGGAGATTCTTGTAAGGTTTGTAAAATTCCTGGAAAGTTTTATTAAAAATTAAATCAAAAATATGGCGATGCATCAAATACTTGATTTATTTTTGAAAAGTTTGAATGTGTTTTTTTTTATAAAAAATGCCTCAGGTATAATTTGTTAAAAATATCAAAACAAAATGAGCTCGTGGTGACATTATTAATATAATTAATAAGAATACTAGCAGGAAAGCAATCGGCTTCGCCGATTGCTTACTGCTAGGCCCTGCGGGCTGCTATTGTGGCCGCTTCGCGGCCAATGACGGCCGCTCCGCGGCCAGCCATGGCCGCTGCGCGGCCAATTGTATTTGCTGTGCAGCAAACACAATTGTTTACCTATGCCTACGTCAGCCGCTTCGCGGCCAATTGTATCTGGGAAATTTCCATCTTTGCTATTGTGGCCGCTTCGCGGCCAATGACGGTCGTCCCGCGGCCAATTGTGTTTGCTCTGCAACAAACACAATTGATTTCCTTACTGTTACAAAATTAATAGAATTTGATAATTGGCCGTATTCTGAAGTAAGCGTTAATTCTTTTTTGTTTATTGACAGTTACTGTATAATATTGTGATGCTGTCAACTCTGAGTTTTTAAGTTTGGCTGGTTTAAAAATAATGAATTCATCAACATTGAGGAGAAAAAAATCAGGTTTTATGTCTATGGTAGCTGTCAGTGACAGACAAAATTTCAGTGAAAAAATCAGGTTTTACTGTCTATGGTAGCTGTCAGTGACATACAAAAAATGAAACAGCTCTCGAATTCTTATTTGTATTTATTTTTATCGATAAAATTACAGCGTCTTATTTATTAATAAATTACATAGCATTTTAGTTTAATGATTATTGATAAATGAATGTATTTTAAAAATATATCATTTTGTAGTCCATTTCACGACCATCATCTTTAATACTATCCACATAATAAAATGTAAAGATTGGACCTTCTAAACGCCCGAGTACATCTTCGTTAATCAATCGAACATGTTCATTCTTTGGACACAGTATCGCTCGTTTACTCATTAGGGGAACATCCGCTATAGAATGTACTTCATTATATATGCTTTGAACAACATTTTGACTTACACTTTCATTTGGAATAAGCACTGATGACGCATACTTTCCTTCCACAGGAGGCAGCTTTCCATCGCCTAAATCTAAAAGCCACTGTGTAAATGAATTTTAACCTTCTAAAGCGGGGACATTAGTTTTCAAATTGAAAATAGTAAAATTTTTCCAATGTTGGCTGTTTTTAATAGATGTCGCTACTAACTGACCGCGAGAAGCCCTTCGAGAAACTGGTAGAATTTGTCTAGTCGCCGCCCAAAATGATTACTTTATTGCCAAAAATATCATTATTACCCATTATATCGCGCAGAGTACGTTCAATTATATCTAAAGCTATAACTGGCGCCATCGGTGCTTCATCCCAGATGATAACATCAGCTGCACTTATAATTGCACGGTTCTTGGATGTCACTCTGCATGTTGTGTTATTCTATAAATCAAGAAGTAAATTAAAAGCAATGTGACATGTACGTCCACCTGGTAATAAAATTGCTGATATTCCTGTCCAAGCAACAGATAAAACTTTCTTAGATCTTCCTCTTCAAGTATGTATAATAGTCTTATAAAGGAACGTTTTACCTGTGCCACCAGGACCTTCAATAAAGAAACATTTTTTTCTTTCAGGTACATCTGAAATTTTTTACTTAATATACTGTCGAAAGCACAATGTTGTTCTCGATTGAGTTTTCCAGCCATCTCTAACCCTAAAGAACTTTCTAATGCTAAATTAATATCAACCACTGCATTATAAGTATTGCTGTAATCTGGTCCCGGCAAACCCTGTGATGTGCAAGAAGAATTTTCATTTATTAATGCCTTTTGAATATACAAAAGGGAACAATTTTGTGCAATTTCTGCAGTAGCACCTTGACGGCTAAAGTCTTCTGACATCAAATCTTTGAAATCGTTCCACAGCTGCAACGGATCTGGTGGGAGGAAATGAATCATTAATAAGACAAATAGGTCACGAAGAGCTTTGGGCATCATATACGTTGAAGCTTCAGCCATGCAACGCTGCCATTCTCCAATATCATCGTTGAGTCCTAATTCTCGTACTGCATCACGAAATGTAGGAAGTAGACAACCATTAATAGTCCGCAAAGATTCAAAGGACGTAGCGCCAGTCACTTGTAAAAGAATAAGTCTTAAATGGTATAATTCTATATTTCTAGGAGAAACGGGGGACATGCGACCAATAATCTTGTCCCCGCCACATTGCCTCTTCTTCCACTGCTTATTGCTAGAAAAAACATAGAAATTAGTTAAATCCTGATACTTAATATTACTTGGTTAAGTTTAAACCATGCATGCATTGTGTTGTATTATTTAAGGCTGTAGAGTCCAACCAAATTCACCTGATGAAAATAACAATGGAAAAACCATCGGATCTAAATGTTTTGATAACATATTAATACGCTGGAGACCTCCTACATTCTTAGGGTGAACAGCAAAATCTACGTTTGGCGGTAACCTACCTTCGTAATCTGCTACATACACAATGGCGACTTCATTATTATTAGATGGAGCATTATACCTTCTTTGGTCATCTAACGAAGAACGCGTAAAGAGTAGTTGAATATTCCGCATCTGGCCCCCGTGCTCTGCAACTATAGATTCTTCTTCCTCAACCGCTTCTTTCAACCTTTTGTATTGGAGAGCATATGGACTTACACGACGGATGACATTATCAATAGTTTCCATTATATTTTGTTGACATCTAAGGTTAGACGGATGGCTCATACGTACCCTGACTGATTCATCCGCATCGTAAACATATAGTTGCGCATATGCCGGCACCTCTCCATCACTCTGCAAACTTCTAGACGTTCTATGATATACTTCACCTGAAATTTTTAAACAATACGGGCCTACTCCTGGTATGTCACTTATTTGCACTCCGAAAGATGCAAATGCATTAGCACAGTTGTACTGCACATTTAAAATAAGATTTCGCATTTCTTCCTTCAGCATACACTCTTTTCCTAGCATTTTTACGTTCCCGCTGGTCAGCATTCCTTCTTTCACATTCCTCTTCTGTTATGTTTGACAGTCTACGTCTGGCATTTCTTCTTTCATATTGTGAACTCGAATCGCGCATTATCAAATTGCCGGTTTGTGATGTTGAGTCTTCCATTGGAATTCTGAAAAATAATAATATTTATGTATAAATATGGAGAAAATGACACGTAAAATGACATTCGCGCCACGCGCTGTGAGTCTTTTGAGGTTATATGAGAGACGTTATTACGTTAATCTAAGGTTAAGTTCACTTTGCAGTTTAAATAAAATATAAAGCGTAATAAATGTTTAATAAATAAATGTTTTGAACGTTTATTGAAGCAAGATTAATGCAAAAACAATAAAAAGAAAAGCGTAAACGTATACTTACTGTCAATGTCATAAAGCGTCATTCTGTGGTATGACCAGCACAAAAATTCGTTGACTGCAATTACGTTGGCTGTTTTGAATACACGGATTCCACGAAAATATTTTAAAAAATCTATAAATTCCGATATTTTAATTTTCGATAATTTGGATTGGGATGTTTTTTGATATCAGTTTGTTCGTATTCCTATATTTTTTAATCTTTTTAATGTACTCTAAAATGTTTTTTTTTAAACTGGCAACAGAAATTATCAGTATGCAGAAACGACATTGGTTGGAGTAATTAATATATAGATGTTAAATTATTTGTATGAACATGAATTATTTGCCAATGGATCTTTGATATTGAAAGGAACCCACATAGAAAGCGTAGTAACTTTGCCAGATATTTTTTCGTAATTGATTAATCAAATACATGTTTTGACTTAATTTTATTATTGGTGCTTAAATTTATACTAGCAAAGTATTTTCTCTAATCATCTTTTTTTTTAAAATTAGTACCTATAACTTTAGACATCTAATCTAGTCTAATCTTCCAGCCTTAGAACAGTAGGCAAGCTTGGACCTACTCAAACATCAATCGACTCAGAGAAATGAATTAAAGTTGTAACTAAAATCTGATTGTGAAATATTTTTTCTTATCCTCCTTTATGAAAAGTAGGACAATTTTTTTTATGTCCAGAGTAAGTGAAACTATCACATCACTGTAAATATATTGTTAATATTTTTTTTTACCCATTCTTATTTTTTATAAAGTTTTATCTATAGTCTGCTTCGATTTGCACTAACCCAGTGCACTTGGTACAAATAAATTTTATTATATAAATATGGAAAGAGATTTAAGTCCATGACAAAAAAATGCACTTAAATTGATTCAGTAGTTTTTGAGTCTATAGAGGACACACATACGAATATTGCCTTTTATATATATATGACAAATTATTTTCTGGGGGAACCCTAGTCAAATAGTCCAGAAAAGGAATTTTACTCCCGATGTTTCGAATAGATAGCACTATTCATTCTCAAGGGCCTTCTAACTTGAATCCTGAACAATGATCCCGGATGAGTAAACCCGACTGTTCGGGGCAAGAGTACTCGTCCGGTTTTGGGCAGGATTCAAGATAGAAGGCCCTTGAGAATGAATAGTGCTATCTATTCGAAACATCGGGAGTGTAAAAGTCCTATTTAGGACTATTTGACGCGGGGTCCCCCAAAAAATAATTCGTCATCCGTAAAATCTTAAATATAACACACACATATATATATATATAGGTCACACTTTAATCGAGATCCACATCATGCTCTGAAGGAGCTCACGTGATCTGACCTGGTTTCTCCCTCACCGACTGTTCAGCGAGATTATGAGACTAGGGTTCATTCGTGGGTTCAATCTGTAATTCGAGGGTGGTATCGCAGATCTAGATTGGACAAATGGATTTTGCATCAGGGGAACTGAAATTAGATTAGATTATTAATACAATTTATTACAAAATTTACTACATAATAATGAATTACATTTTTACCTATAGCTAGCTTATTCCTAGCAAAATTACTTGCAATTCGGCCGCTAACTGTTCCTGAATTTGGTATGATGCAATATTCACTAATACCTAAACCTTTCAATTTCAACGTTGGAGTTCGTGAATTTATTACATACTGCTTTAGAACACAAATATTAATGATGATGATGTTGACGTGCTGCCGAAGCTCCGGTGCCAAGTGAAATAGTTTATAGGAGCGTGATGTTTCTGGGACACGCTCCAAGGTGGGAACAGCGCCATCCTGGATGTGATCTTTGCACGAATGCCCAGGGACATCCCTGGGATTGTTCGGTCTCTCCCCCCGCATCCATTCTCCGCGCATCCTTTCTCTTCGTCTCGTCGATTCGACATTGAGCAATTGATTTGTAAAAAGTTCTGTGAAAAGAATATACAACAATATCAGTAATGCATCTTAGGGTCCGCTGATCTCACGGCTGGAGGTGCACAATATTGTATATTACCGGGTTAAACCTGACGTTCTTAAACCCTTGGTTGTTGATGAGTAACACGTTGCAGATGGAAGAGAGCGTTTCTTCCCGCTTAAGTTTAAATAAGCTCATATTACTAGGGATGGGACACTTCTAGTGTTGTATAGTACTCTAACCTGTCGCGATTCTACGGTAATATAATCTTTACTTTTCTATTTAATAAATCTTACTTTATAATATATATATATATATATCATATATAATATATATATATATTATATATATACATATGCATACATACTTAAAGATTGCATTTCAGTAGGGTTTTCAAAATAATTCTTAAATTTCAAATTAATATTTTAATTATGTTGTAATATAATATAGTTAACCAATTGACAACTAAATCACTTTGCATTCTACTGTCAATATTAATCTTTTTTTATTGTATTGTAATTTAACAGATGTGATAGATTTTTTGAAAAATCTGTAATTTACTAACTACGATGTTATAAAAATTTGTATTTTTGATATGTTTATATATATAAAACTTCACATTTTTTTATTTGTGAAATTGGTGCTAATGATACTTATATGATATGTTTGTACAATGTTTATCAATTCATCACAGGTTTACCCTGTTATATATTCTATGAAAACCTGTTACCTGAAAAAATGATATTTTTATCTTAAATGTCATAATACGGCATTATATCTGTCATTATTATTTTTTATTATCCTGTATCGAAAATGGGGAGACTACATGTCATTATTTATGTATTTCTTCATAAAAGATGTTATTATACAAAATACTGTCTTTTTGTCTATATCTTGCATCTCAGTTTTAACAGTTTAGAGAAAAATGTAAATAAAATCAAAACTAAGTTCATAAAAATATAAAACAAAAATGTGGACGTTTATTCCCCAATGTTGTAACACTGAAATGATTCATTATTGTATTGAGGACAAGTATCAAGCCATAATATACACTATCAATATATTAATTACCCTAACCTATGTCGTACGTTTCTGCATTTGGATGATGATTTTTATTTGTATACAATAATTTTGCCATGGTGCCCATTGGGTTGTGTGGCACAGCGGATAACACGTCTGACTGCAGATCAGAAGATGCCGGGTTCGAATCCTGGCAGGATCGATTTTTTTTTTACGGTCGAGAATATTTTTTTTGTTGAAATTTTAATTACAAATAATTTTTTTATGTAACAAACCAAATTAAACAAAGATTATTTTTTTATAATGTTGTATAAAAGTAATCAACACTGCGAGAAGAGAAGAGAGTAGGTACCTACCTATCGAACTATGGTTTATTCCGCTCTGACTTATTAATCGGTTAGAAATTTTGAATAAATACTTTGTCTTAATTATATCTAAACTACCCGTAATTAAAAGTGGGAATTTACCAGATACAATTGACCGTGAAGCGGCTGACATAGGCATAGGTAAACAATTGTGTTTGCTGCACAGCAAACACATTTGGCCGCGAAGCGGCCACAATAGCAAAAATGGAAGTTTGCCAGATACAATTGGCCGCGAAACGGCTGATGTAGGCATAGGTAAACAATTGTGTTTGCTGCACAGCAAATCACTGGCCGCGGAGCGGACATCATTGGCCGCGAAGCGGCCACAATAGCCGCCCGCAGGGGCTAGCATTAAGCAATCGGCGAAGCCGATTGCTTTCCTGCTAGTACTATATTATTTTCAAGTCTTAAGGGGTTACGTGTAGTCAGAGGCATGAAAAATAGACATTTTCAAGATCTTTTTTGAACAGTTTTGTAACATAATACCAAATTTTTACACTATATTTCAAGTAACTAAACTGAAATTTTAAAATAGAATTATTAATACTGGACCACCATTGACCACCAGTGTCCATCAGTACTTCTTAGTGGTTTATCTAAATTTAATGAAAGGAAAAAAAAAGAGTAGTTCACTAGGTTTTCTTGTGCTTAATCAAAGTTTTTTTTTTCAAATTTAGCAATTTCTTTGAAAGTCAATGAAAGCTCAATTTTCAAATTGAGTTAAAAAAAAATCCTTTGATTAAGCACACGTTTTAATGCCTTAAATATGATGTACAAATTTTATTTATATCTGTCAAATAGTTTTTAAAATATTGTGGACACAGTTTTTATTAACATTTTTTTGAGAAAAACGCGTTTAATGTTTTATATATAAATAATTCATACAAATACAATTTATAAAATTACTTATGTAGAGTCATATATTTCTGGCCTATGTAATACATCTTTTGCTGATGTGTAAGCCTCCAAGATGTCGATTTGTTTTGTCTACGTCTCATTCTGCTTTCTCGAGTGACCTCATTTGCACATTGGTCAGCAATCTTTATGTGCTCTATATCTATTTTATCAACATACCGGTATGCATTAGGCCTACAATTTAATCTTATTGCATTGGCAATCATTAATATTCCTTGCATACCTTCATGACGTCCCTTTATAAATTTTTGAAAATTATTATAATACACACACAACTATTTATCGACTGCTCAGTTTCACTGTCACTGAAATACTAACACTAAATCAAATTTCAGTTAACCTAACGTGGTTAAAATGTATGTATGGAATGAGACTTTTGCTTCAAGAGGTTCACTAGAAGTGGCTTTGTGAATTTTAAAGCATTGTGAAAATGCGAATACCCAAAAACACATAATAGCTTATAGCGATACTTGTTCACGCCAAAATCGTAACATCAAAATGGAACTAACATGGTTAAACATAGTTTTAATCTTCCAATAATAATATTAACATTAATATTAATATTAACATTGTAGATGACAAATTTTTAATATCGGGACAGCCAAATGATCATGATTTCAGCTTGATAGAAACGAGACTAAAAAATACGAATTACTTATACATCTCTGAACATTATTATGAGTTATATAGGACAATGTAGTAAACATAAATCATTTTCGGTTAAAAGAATGACACATAAGGATTTTGTTTCAACAAAAGTGTTAGAAGAACCGACATTAAGAAGAACCAAAAATACCACAGGTGTAGGTATCTGTCTCTTGGCTCATAATACAATGGATGCGTTTTTGTAAAAATGCCCCATGTAAGATGTTTTATTAAACTACTTTGGATGATGATGCCCACTTCCATAGTTTAGCCTTAGACAAAAAATATATGAACGTATTGCCTTACTTCCATTATACTGGCAGATCAATAACTAAAGAAAATTTTAAATATATGACAGATTTGCTACATTATATTCCACCACTTTACTAAAAATATTTTAAAAATCTTAAAACCTAAATTTGTACTTCCAGAGAATAAAAGAACATACATGATAATCAAATACTTATCAAAAGTAAGCATTACTAAAAATATTTCTTAATAAAAATTTATTTTAAATGAAAAAGAACTTTTTTAATTGTGTTAGTCAATTTTAATACATTTCGTTAATTTTGAAAATGGTCTAAGTCATTTCAACCGTAAATTGAAGTGAAAATAAATTTATATGTGAAAATAAATTATAAATCTAGCACATTATGTGCGTAGTATAAAAATATTTTTTAATTAATTCAAACATCAGTTATCTCGAAAGGAAATAAACATGACTTAGTCCACTTTCATAATTATGGTCTCATATAAAGAATTTATAATGTATATTTTGTTTTTATGAGTTAAATTATTTCATTAGTTTTATGATTTTTGATGAATTTCACAATCGCATTGTAAATAATAAAAAAAAAATTTTTTAATTGACGAGATTTTACTGCAAATAACTACCCAGTTTCCACTTTTTTATTACGAATATAATTAAAAATGCTTTCAAGTAAAAACCTTGCAAAAATTTAAAATATAATTTTTTACAAGATTTTTATCATTTTATTTGAGTTAAATTTTTCTTAATGAATATAAGTTACTGCTGTGATAGTTCGACTTTTTGCAAAAAATAAGTCAGAGATATTGAAAAAAATGCAAACTTCAGTACAAACACCTGTAAAGTTTTTGGTACTAGATATGAGACACTCTGTATATGTCATATGAGACACCCAATTTATTTAAATGTATGTCGTCAAATTCGGGCTTACGTAGGCACTCCGATATTAATTTCTCAGATTTTTGTGGCATATTGGCAGATAGGGCCAAACATTGTCAACACAATATTTGATCACAATAAAACACTAGCCCTATGATTAATCCTGATGAGTTCGACTTTTACATCAGCTTAAGATACCAGAAACGGGCATAATAGTCCTAAGGAAAAAGTTAAATTATTTTACTATTTGCACACAATCATGTATGTACATATGTACCTATATTTAATTGTCTCAATCTTATTTTCAGACTAATATAGGCTGTATTGAATTACCTGATACGTTTATTATATAAATTTATGATTACATGATATGTTTATTTTATAAATTTACGATTCATATGTTTATTATATAAAGCTAAAATAGCAAGATCAAAATTATTATTAATAGTAAATTTTTTCTGTTTACATTTAATCATTAAATATAACATTTATGAAACAACTATTTGTATATATTTGCCATACTTTAAGTTTATTTATTTTTTTACCATATACATCCTATAAATCTAAGTTCTTAATATGTAAATTAAAAAACAGATTAATAAATCTAAAAGTACAAACCTATGTTTTTTTAAATTACAATATAATGTCTGATATAATCAGTTATTAGAAATTGTATTTGCCACTAGATTTAATATGTATTGTGTACTTACTTTTTACTGTATTGTACTTTGTAATATAATTCATTATTTGACTGAAAGTTATTAGATATATAAATATGTTCATTTGTACAGTAAGTATGAAAACTTTTGCCATCTGTATATCTATTTAACTTTGCAAAGTTTATTATACTCCCAAAAATAATTCAATATGAAATAATAATGAATTGTTGTCAATATTAATGTTATGTTGTACATGCATTATTTATAAAGAATATTGTGTTCTGAATTCCCTTAAGAGGCCCCAGTACACGATTTTCGTATTTGCTCTCGATTTTGCTAAATTTAACGTAAACTTATTAAATCATTTTGCAAAACCCATACCTAAACAGGCTTTTAATCAATTTTATTATGATAGATCCATTTACTCTTGAAGCATTTCCTTAAAAAAATATGGACAAATATACTGTTATAACATCAAAAAAATTAGAAGCCCCGATACACTATTTTAGTTTTCATGCAATAGTGTTATCTTTGGTACACTAATCTTTTATATTATTTTTTAAATAAAGACCATATACTTTATTTACAAATTGATTGTATAAAGTTTAAAAAAGAAGTGCTATTCAGACATTAATATTTTTCAACAAGTTGTTAAATACATTGTTTTAAAAAAGACAAATATTAAACTTTTTTTTACCTATATTGCAGTATCCATAAAACCATTAAAACATCGATTATTTTAATTAAATTGTACATGTGTACTAAGAAAATTTCAATATCATTAATATAAAAATATTCAAAAAATTATACGTCATACTCAAAAATTCGAATTAATTAAATCGTATAGTCTGTTAGGGTCGTGCGCGGCGCACTGGGCGCGGGGGGCCGCGCGCCCGGCGGTATAGGTATGAGGTATAATTTTTTGAATATTTTTATATTAATGACAGTGAAATTTTCTTAGTATGCATGTACAATTTAATTAATATAATCCATGTTTTAATGGTTTTATGGATACTGCAATATAGGTAAAAAAAAGTTTAATTTTTGTCTTTTTTAAAACAATATTATTAACGACTTGTTGAAAAATATTAATGTCTGAAAAGCACCATTTTTTTTTCAAACTTTGTACAATCAATTTGTAAATAAAATATATGGTCTTTATTTGAAAATATATGAGATTAGTGTACCAAAGATAACTCTATTGCATGAAAACTAAAATAGTGTTTCGGGGTTATAATTTTTATGATGTTATAACATTATATTTGTTCATATTTTTTTAAGGAAATGTTTCAAGAGTAAATGGATCTGTTATAATAAAATTGATTAAAAGCCTGTTTTATGGGTTTTGCAAAATGATTTAATAAGTTTACGTTAAATTTAGCAAAATCGAGAGCAAATACGAAAATCGTGTACTGGGGCCTCTAAAGTTGTTATTGTTAACTAAAAAGATGAAGTACAATAAAAAATCTTCAAGTTTGTGTTTACTGGGGTACAATAAAAAAGACTTTTTTTTTTATTTTGTCTTTCATTTCTTTAAAAATTACATTACTTATATGGACTCTAGGTGTTCTTATATAATCACAGTCAGACTTAAGGCTGGACATTCACCGTAAATGCATATTTCGGTGTTTTTTTTGAACAAGTGGATTTTTTTACATATATATAATATATATCTCTATATAATATATATATTTATATATATATATATATATCATACACACACACACACATGCATACATACATATATGTATATGTGTGTGTGTATGAATGGTTGAATCAAATTACGCACTAAGTACCATGACCGACAAGTTGAGGAAAACAAGATATAGTGAATAAAAATGTCATATATAAGTTTTTATGAGATTTTTTTTGAAAAATCTATACTATACATCCTACCTGTCTTTTCTACATAAAAACTAGAAGAAAAAGTTTTCTGTGTTTCCTGTAATTAACCACTTCTGTGGTCAACCTCTTGGAAAAAAGTGGGTCAGAAAAGGCCACCTTTTTTTTTTTCAAAAATATAATAAATCAGTATACAATACAAATAAACAATATAAGGAAAAAAATGTAAAACAGTTCAATTTCTGAAACACATTTATAAATATACGTAATACGTAAATATGTGAATACATACGACACGATAATACAGCACACAAACTAACTGGGCGACGAGTAGCTGGGGACTAATTATTGTTCTTGAAAGATCAAAATACAATACGTGTCACTCAACGCGCGCGGTGCATTCTCTAGACTGTTGGGGGAATGACCCGAGCTGGATTCGGACAAATCACTATAAAAAGTTTCGTGTACGATGTGCCTGAATCCAGTTCGGGCAAATCACTGTGTCAGCAAAAGACCTACCCAAATTGTATTCGGGCAAATCATTCAAGGGGTTAAGTTATGAAATATGCATTTCAAACAACTCCCAAGTACCCAGCGCTCTTTCCTATGAAAGGCACTAAGTCCAACGTCTGTGTAGTTTAACATTAGGTAAGTATCCCAAGCATATTCAAACAGTATCCCTTGTCCGTAACAAAATACCGGATGAATGTTATGATGATAATGAAATGAATGTTAATAAATCATACCTCATTTACTGGTGGATTTTTTGCTGGAAAGATAATCCGAGTTATTGATGTATATTCTAGGCCTTGTGTTTTTTTTTCTTTTATTTGTATATATATATTTTCTTTATAATACCTTTTCCTTGATGTTTGTAAGGGGAACTCACATGACGCGTACCCTACTTGGTCAGCCATTTTCATACAATCTGAAGTTAGTGAACCATGGCACTTACTGCTGTTTTTAAAATAATACGCCGTGGTACTTGGCGAAGTCGCGATATTGCAGGGACATAATGCATTACTGTGGTTATTGGCGATGTCATATAGAGCTGTAGCGGTACCTGTACAACCCTGTGCCATGTACCTATCGCCCGACCCAGAATTTTGTTTATATTAACATAATAAAAATCTCCGCGATATAAACAAAAGGGTCGAGCTACGGACTTGGCGACACCACACCAGTCGGGCTTCTGCCGTAAGATCGGGCAGACTTCCGCGCGTCATCTATTTCTTTGTTCGTCATTACATAAAATATTACTTGTACACTTTAACTTGCTTCCGGGGCCCATCTCCAGGAAGAAATAAACAGTAACTGCATATCGCTCTTTCATTCCATCGACCTACGAATATTCCCAACAGAACCAACCTGCATACTTAGTTTGAAAAATGAAATTTTGGTACTTAGTGCCGATTTTACTGCAACCATTCATATATATGAATTGGAATGGATGGAATATATATATATATGAAATATACAAACAATATACGAACACGGAATACGTATTACATCAACATTCTTACTATTTTCAAACTAAGGTAAAAGCTTATGCAATGAAAATAGGACTAACTTGCTGGTCTGGATTGAGGTTCGAACCCGCAACCTTTGGATCACGAAGCGAGAGCGACCACAAGACCAACAGACTACTCATATATAGAACTTACAAAAATTTAATAATGTGTGGATGTTCTTACGATGGAATTGGTGAACATTACATGGTGTAGAGTGATCACTTAAGCCAGCTCGTACAGGTTGTAAGCTCTGAGCCTTCTTATAAGAGATTTCTATCCACTTTCTCTTATATAAACAGCTTTGTCTCTGTGCGACTTCTATAATTTGATTAAGTAAGTATATGATATACTACAATTTCAGATTCCCCCAAATCTGTTTAGACTTGTCAAATCCACAATGACATTTTAAGTGTTCATATCGCATAGTGTCCACAGAAAAACCAAAATAACTTGTGCGTCCGTAAAAGATTAATGATCGAATACCCAGGTTAAAGGAAAAGGAGGCCTAGGCTGAGATGGGAGAATGAAATGAGAAGAGTTCAATTGTTTTTTTTCTAGAGATGATATATTCCTGTTATACTATTTGTTTCTTCATTTCCACTAGACTTGACAATTTTCAAGTATTCTGTTAAATTCAGAAATTCAATTTCCAACTTCTCATTAAACCTATCTTAGAATATGTGTCTATGGTGTAGTATTGTCCCCATACACGAATCAACAGATAAACAGCATTGAAAAAATACGACGCAAATGCTTACTGTATTTTACACAAAATGAAAAGTTATGAAAGTCCGTGATATGTACAATCAATACAAGATGAATAGTTTAATTAGTCGCAGACAGGTGGTCTACTTATCCTTTTTCTACAAAGTAGTTAACAACTTAACGGACTCTCCGGAAATTCTCGGTCACTTTGGCCTTATTTACTCAAGGCTTATCTAAGAACAAGAAGATTACTAGACGTCGAGAAATAAAGTAAAAATTATGTTTTCCATGAGCCAAAAAAATTAATTGCTCTATATATCTATCCAAAAAATAGAATAAACATGCTTGGTAAACCAGCACGCCCCAAAAACCAACTTCTTCAGAGGCTCTTATTCCTCATTTGTGGCTAATTTCAAAAAAATTACTCATGTCTTTATGTATCTGTTACAGCGAATTTGCATTTTTAGTGAGACTACACTTTCACTAGTAGAAATGTACTTTTCCCGGTCGGGCAGAGTCTGGGCAGTGAAAACATCTAAATCAACGAATTCTCAGATTCACTACACATTATCCGTGAAAATGTATTTTGTTTACGAATGCGCGCAATATTCAAAGCATAGACAATATATATCGGTGAAACTATCAATTTGTACACGTAATTCTTAAAGCGTAGAAAGTATAAAGGCGGCACTTCACTAGGCGATTTTTATTCATTTTGCGGTCCTATTTTAACTCCTAAATTAAAATAGGACAGCGGCACCGCAAAACGAATACGAATCGCGAAGTAAGGTGTCGGCTGAAAGATCGCGCACTCGGGTTTTTTATGATATCTGACGACTGCCGGAACAAAACGAGGTTATGTCACCATGTAAATATTGGGGGGTTAAGGGAAAATTTTTATTAATGAATATGTATTTTGTCAATTAAGTTTATTAAATATGTTTTTTTTATAACAATACAACAAAAGTTTATTTCTTACAAATATAGAAACATAAATAAACATACACCTGGTATTATTAATTTTAAACGAACCTTTAAAAGTGCGTCAAGTAACAAACACTCGATGCGAAAAATACAAAAATCAAAGAGATTCTAAGTCATCATTTACGTTTGAATTCATTCAGATTCTTCCGCATTTCCAATTTTCTATCTTTTTATCAAAAATGTGTAATGTCATTTGCGTTTCTTGTTTGCGCTGTGTAAAGTGGGTGGTAGACGCACAACATGAAGTTGATATACCGGAGTAGGGGGGGTGGGGTCAGAGGTGATATAAAATCACGGTGTGGTAAACCGGCCGGGAGATCTCAGATCTACGTATGCCGGCGGTTACGCCCTCCCCTAGGTACAATCAAAACGTCAGGTGACTGACTAGGACACTGATATCTCGAGGCGGGTGAAGGGATATAGAAATAATAAAATCGAAACAATTTTACAAGTTTCTATATTGGGCAAAGTAGCAAATAATCTACATAAAGCGAGGCAAAGTGGTAGTCGGTTTACAATTTAAATTAATCTTAATCTAGAGAGGGAAACAAACTATTAAACAACAAAATAAACAAAGCACATACAGAGTCTTATCTTAAAGTCAAAATGGGTGGTGACGGGAAGCCTTTTTTTGGTAACACTAGGCGAGCGGGAGAAAAAGTCTTTAAGCTGGTAAACCTGTTTGCGGAGGACGTGATGGGTGTCTTCTTCGTGCCGCTTCTTTCGGTCGGCGGCGGCTTCTGCTGGTCCTCCTCTGTGGATGCAGGCTTCTTTTTACGGCTTCTGGCGTCGTCGGGGTACTCGTGCGGTCGTCGGCAGAGCGTCACAGCACTCGGTAGCGAATGGCGGTTGTTACCGTTCGACTTTCGCTCCTCCAGGAGTTGCTAGAGTGATCGGCGATGCTGTTTTTACGGGCACCGCTAGAATCTCTAGCTTCTCCACACTCAACTCAACTCAACTCAACTCAACTCAACTCGACTCAACTCGACTCAACTCAACTCAACTGCCTTCTTGGCGGCTGGCTTCGCCTTATATTCTCTCCCCGGCGACCCAGGGTGCGGTCGCGGGGGCTCGAGGGGAAGCCTCCAGTTGGTCTTTCGCCGATTGGCTCCTTTGATGTCCGCCTCCGTCGTTCATTCGTCTCTCTCGATCCCTCCTAGGTCCCGATTGACGCTATTGGTTACTGAACCCAATGTTGCGTCCGTTCCGCCCCCTATTGTTCTCCCAGTTTGCGGCTAATCTCGATGCTTTTCTGGTATGTAAGCCTAAACACTTTGTTATTTCACGAACGCTTTGTTCACTGTTCATATCCCTATCCCGTCACCAAAAAAAACATTGCAAAATGAATTAAACTTAAGGAAAATATTACAGTACAAATTGGCAAAGGTGGAAAATTGAAAACACAAATTCGCATCAACGCTTATTACCCAAAAAACAAAACTGCTTACATATACATACTTAATTAAATCGACATGCCAGATAGACATATTTTTATCGACCAGTTATTTCTGCCATTATTGACTAATTACATGGGATTGAACGTAGGGTTTCATTAGATCACAGTAAAATTCCTTAAGTATGCATTACAATATCAATCTTATTATTAAGTGTCAGTTTGATTCTTACAGTAGACCTCCCAATATTTAACGTTATTTATACATTACATCATTACAGGTCAATCCTTATCATTAACATTGATTTAACGTTATTTATACATTACATCATTACAGGTCAATCCTTATCATTTACATTGATTATCTTCGATGCCTCCACAAAATCATTATTATTTCTTTTTTTTTTTTCATATGATAAACCGAACGGTATTTAAAATTTACCACTACGCACATTCTCTTCCTTTCTTTTTCTTTTTAATTTTTTTCTTTTAAACAATGACAAAATGTACTTGATACTTGGTTTTATCTTTTAATTTTAGCTTAAATAAAACAAGCTATCGTACTTCTTAGTTGGACCAAACATAATTGTCAATATGTGACATAGAGATACAAAACAAAGGGCTAAAATTATACAGACATCGTGGCATTTCTTAGTGAATCAATTAACATAAAAACTTATTTACATGGGATACATGCTTCAAGCGGGTCCCCTAATGTTAATGTTCTGTATACATCTTTGTAATTTCTTTTGGGATTACAAAGTACATGAATTTGCATCAACGCCACTTTCCCAAAAGGAATGCTTACATATACTAACATAATCAAATTCAATAAACATTTTTTTTCAAGAAATTATGTTAAACCTTATTACTAGAAGAAAAATTAAGAAAACTTGGCGTAAATTAATTAATGTAACATTATTTACACCTAAATAATGAAAATTCTTACTTCAATATGTAAGCTGGATTGAATGCAAAACATTTTTTTTAGGACTTTCATTATACTAATCATTATCTTATCAAATCAGCTTTCTTATAAGAATATAAGAAAAAAATAAAAATAGAGAACACTAAAAAAATTATATAAGCCACATTCCACCAGGCAGACAATTGAAAATTTTCCAAACAAGAATTATTTTGAAACACTACCAATAACGGAAGTCCCTACTACTGGGAGCTTGAATAACTAATGACAAATTAACATTATTCTTAAAAATAATTAAAACTCACAAATTAACATTATTCAACTAGGTGTAATACATGAAAACATAAGACATGAAAGCCTCGATCTAAAGTAATATTAATGTTTATTCCAACACGGCATTTACTTATTTGCAATTAATTAAACTATTTTGTTTCAACCCCGTGTGCTAAAATTCATTCTGCAGACAGATTTCAAAAGACTAAAAAGTCGGAATCTTATATCTCGTCAACCGTGTTACATCTTTTCACGAGATAATATTCTATTACATTATATACTATATATTACATCAATATCAAACATCGTCGGCAATAATACAATCAAGTTTTTTTCCTTTTATTACGATCAATACATTTTTTATTATTTGCTTCAAGTTAGATTAATTCGGGATGATCTCGTTATTATTTCAAATTGCAATGTCCCGTTCATTTCGGTGCTTAATAATAGAATATAGAATAAATGAGAAAACCACATATAAAACGAGTAACATCCACCTGCAGAGGTGGCCTGGGTTATCTAAACTATCATTACCTTACTTAAATTAAACATATCAGTTGCTCATTAATTAGGTACATATTACATTGATATTATGATTCACCACTTTGCCTCAATTTCTAATTCGGCCTCTACCTTCTTAATTGATTGACCCCTGTTATCTTTATTGATAATGACCGCCTGGTCGTGCGTTGCGGGATCCTCGCGCCCTTATAATAATAATATAATTTATACGATCCTACATCTCGCGGAGGGTGTCGGCATGTGGGGGATCGGTATGTCAGCGCTTTCTAAAACATCTCTATTGTCTGTCGAGGACAATAGTAAGTTTACTGCGACGACTTTCGGAATTATTATCATGTTTTTCTAAAAAAATGTCTTTCCCAAAACAATGGCGACTTCTGTAACAAAACGCAGCTTTCTAAATCGTTGTCCCATGTGTTCGCATTTGGCCAAGATGTTCTTTCTATTGTTTAATCGGGGTTAGAGATATACGTCCCGCTGCAAGAAAAGGTTTACCGTTTTTTACCCTTCCAAGATGTTACTTAAGAACAAAAGGTTGCGAACGTATTGTCCATCCTAACAAAAGGCCGTGCACTCTTAATGTCTTCGGCGATGCCCAACGCCCTCGGCAACCCTAACTTTCTAATTTCATTGTTGCGTATATTTTATGGCAGGCTATCCTAAGGGCAATCGTCCGTCGCAATGTTATTTTTTTGAACAATAGGTCACATATTTCGTCCTCGAACAAAAGATCGAACATGCCGGGGCTGTTCTGGCTGTGACCACATGGCGCGTGATTTTCGAAACATGGGCGCTTTGATTTCGGTATTGCCCTAGGACAAAATTAATAACCTGGTTCGCGTCATATTCCGGTAAATCAAAGTGCGCGGTTTTTAAGTTCGCAAACTTACTCGGCTCGACGTCGGTGACAGACGTGAAGCTTGCTCACACCGTATCATTTTTATGAGTTTAATCGACTGTCTTTTGAATTATAAGATGATCAGAATATCGTAAGTGTTCGCGATTAAAATTTTAAAAATATATTACGTTTTAGTTACCTACCTAAACTAATCCAGTCCAGAAGTGTGACAGTTCGAGAAACAGAACTATCGCCACAGAATAGAGAATATTCTATCGCTCAAAGGATAAAAATTAGAAATACTGTCGCTATGTGGTGACTTTGGACTAGACTAGTGTAGAATGAGACACAAAACGCAAAATATATTTTGAAAAACTAGGTCCATGCGCCATTAGAATCTTGTTATAAAATCATATAATGAAGAATCGGTGCAGCCGAAACTTTCAACTTTCAACACTTCAAAATGACTATTTTAATAATATCCGTTACCTACATAATGTTCATATGCACGGAAGAAATTAATAATGCAGTAAGAACCTTGTTCACGCAATAACTTATTAAATTGTTATTCAAGGCCCGGTTGTTTGAATTTGGATAAATAAAAGTTCGTGTAAAAGCATAGATTTTTACGGAAACTGATTTCAGACTTGTCAAATTTAATTTTTGACAGTTCGGCAGACAATAAATTCACTACAGTACGGCCACTCTATGATGGCACTTTTGACGTTTAGACTTACATGAAGTTTCGTAATTAATGACAGCTAAACATTGGAGGACAAATGCTATACTTCATTGCGCGAACGCCAGAGTAGTGATGTCCATCAACATTAAATATGGAATGAACGAAATGATTCAAAATGTTATAGGATATTGATTGCCTGCAAAATATGCGTAGAATACGCAGAATAAGTATCCAAAATAACACAACAAATCTGACAGATCGATTGTGCCCTCTAAATATGATCTTTTTCTATGGCTTTATTAGAGGGCAAAGAAAACGGCTACAAAACAATAAAAGACGGATCAGACCGGGTGATGTTTTTTTGTCTCTTTTTCTCTCATGTGTCGCCATATTGTTTAAAGTGAGTAAGCTCTATTTTACCACGTATAAAGGTTTGGTAAAATGCTTTATTATCCCTCTATATATTGTAGATACTCTAAGGTTTTGACAGTTTTGTTTTAACGTTGTTACGGAAAGAACGAATATGGGCACCAAGTAATACGATTACCGCCTTACCATTGCGAATACAACCCAATTGAATTGATATGGGCTCAAATCAAGGGATATGCAGCAAGGCATAATACAGAATCTCCATTTACGACATCAAAAATGTTAAAATTATTAGAAGAAGCTTGTCAACGTACAACTCAAAGAGACCGGGCTAATGTAGTGAATAGAACCGTGCGACGAATAAAGGAAGATTACGAAAGAGATATTAGAATCGATAATATTTTAGATAATGATATTATAATTAATTTAGGAAATGATAGCAGCGACGATAGTTCAATGGAGAGTGATAGTAATGGGGATGAATCAGATTGAAACATTCAAGTAAATATTTTTATCTAAGAAAAATGTGTTTTATTATTCTTCTATAACCTTTTTTATGTACAAAGACTTTCTCAACTCACACCGTGCGACGAATTTTTTTTTCGACTGAATTTTTTCGTTAATGATTTTAAGTGTGTCACAACACTATTACGATCTGTCAAAAATGCCATCTTACGATGGCTCGAGCATAGTAAGTAGAAGTTAAAATAGCGATGCGCGATTATGAGTTATTTTCATAATCGAATGATTAGTAATCGAATGATTTTCATAATCGAATGATTAGTAATCGATTTACGAGTTATCGATTATTTTTGCGCCCAAAAAAAATATGACGGTATACTTAAAAAATGATGTATACTTTATACTATGTCTGCAAAGGTAATAACTTATAATATTCGTAAACCTTTAAAAAAATAAATTTTTCAAAGGTTATATGAAAACCGGGGTATGTTGTTTCATTAATTAATGTAAACCGGAGTATTCCTAGAAAAAAGATTGAGTATTTTTTGTTTCTATAAATATCGATAATCAAATCGGAATATTGGAATGCTTCTAGTAGACCATAAATAAAAAAAATACGAATGTATGCTATGTCTGCAAAGTTAATAAACTACAATATTTATAGCACGCTTATGGATATTTAGTTTGAAACAACTGTTTCTGTGAGATTTCGCGTAACCTTGAGGTCAAACTCAGTTTAACCCAGGATTTACACTTACTTTGTTCTAACTTGAAACATCCAGGCCTTAGGGTCGGTTGTTTCAAGTTGGATTAAAGTAAGCGTTCTCTTAAAGCATAGATTTTTACGTTCTCCACCAATCAGACGATCCGTTTTCGTAAAAATTTATGCTTTTATCGACCGCTTACTTTGATCGAACTTGAAACATCCGGGCCTTAGGGAGGCTTCGGTTTAAAATAATTTATGCAAACAACATACCCCAGTTTTTGTACAACCTTTGAAAAATATTTTTCAAAGGTCTATAATTTTGCACATGGCAACACGTCATTTAAACGTCATTTTAAATGTTTGACAGCAGTTTAAATTGTTTGTTGACAATGATACAAAGTAAGTATTCATGGATTTAACGATATTCAACAGTTTATGCTGTTAATTAAATGGTAATAAACACTGATAACAATGTTTTTTCAGAGAAAGCAAGCAAATTTTTCGACAGATGACGTTCATATCGTCAGATCTTACTTCTGCACTACGCAAAGAATATAATGCATACAGTCCGACAGATTTTCGAAATAGGTTCGAGAATATGAAGAAATGCGCCAGGAAGGTTAGATTATTGATAAAATTACGTGTTTTCCTACATATTTAGTCTTTGCGATTACAATTTTTTTTTTAATTTGATCTATATTGTTTTTCTTCTAGTTTTTCTGTTTATAACCTTTTCTTTGTTTGCAGGTAATAAAAGCCAAAATGACTCCAAGTGACATACAGAGAAAAAATTATAGCAGTTCAGACATTTTCAAAACACTACTGAAGAATCGGCAGGAAATTCACGAAGTTGTTTTGGAAAGGCATAAAGCCAAAAGAGATATGGCTTCATTTAATTATAATTGAAAGTTGTATTTTTTTTATTAAAATTTTCATTTTCCTGTTAATACTTATATAAAATACAATAAAAGAGTTTGATACACCGAATATATTGTTTTATTATTTTAATTCCGCAGACGCCTTCTGTTTCTGCTGCCTTCGACAAACAATTTTCCTTACCTTTCCTTGCTTCTCAGTTCCACATGGCCAAACCATGCGAAAACATTGGCAAATAACATTGAAGTTCGTAGTCCAGTGGCCATGTCACTGGCTACAAGGCTTGGTAGTAAGCTTCCAATATGAACGGACGTGCTCGCACTGCCTCTCGTGATGGAAATTTATTAACAAGGCGCCCAGAAGATGCCTGTTGCGATTCAGGCGAAACGTCGGTTGACGAATGATCCTTCTGAGGACCAGACTTTGACGCGGGTTACCCGCAAAGAAATTAATACTAATATATAATATTTTCTCTATACTCTCACATTTTGTGGCCGTAAGTCAGTACAGAATAAATTCCATATGCCGGAAGTATGCAAAGTAATTTTATGTGCAAAAAACATGAAAAAATGACAATTTTTTCTATAAAAAATATAGTGCCGTTAAAGTATGCCTAGTAATTTAAAAAAAAATTGTAAGTCTATTCTTCGCAGTTACTTTTTTTTCAATTATCACAGAATAAACTAAACATCACATATGAGCTATATTATACAAGGTGTGTCAGACCTAGTTCACAATATTTCAGTGGTAGATTCCTGCCTATGTTATGAATCGAAAATATTCAGGCAACCCGTGACCTAATATCAGTAGTTACGGAGATAATTAACTTCAAAGTTTGCATTTTTATACTCATATTTTGCAAAAAGCTGGACCGTCATTAAAATAACTTAAAACAAAAATTAAAACTTTCACTTTAACTTATAAAGATTGCTATGCTTTAACACAAGCCAAATGATTAAAACTTTTTTTAAAGATTTTTTTCAGAAATTAAAGTTTTTTCATTTTATTTGGCCTATATTAAAGGGATTGAAATTTAAATTTTTGGTATACATATGTTACTTGAATGAAGGTCCAACTTTTTTGCAGAATATTAGTCAGAAATATTGAATAGAAAAATACAACTTTGAAGTCGATTATCTCCGTTACTACCTATTGATATTAGGTCATGGTTGCTTGAGCGTTTTTGACTCAACGTAGGCAGGGATCTACCTATGAAATATTGTGAACTAGGTATGTTACATTCGGTATATGCAGCGATGATAAGTTGATGCCTATTAGTTATCGTGATTTGAATATGAATATTTTTGTAATAAGTTTTATTATTTTTATGATTCTTCCAATATTTTCATTAATTTTATGAAAATCGCGGTTATAATATTATTTAAAATGATATAAATAATGTAGGTACATTGGATGATATTAAAAGTAATTATTTTTATTGTCCTCAAAAAATAAGAACAGAGCTAGGTACGCCAAATTCAATAAAAATATGTCTTATTTATTTAATACACCACATTTTCACAGCGTCATGTTAATTCGTTATTCAAAGCCAAATAATTAAAATTTAACATACCTATTTTTTCAAAATTGCTATTCTTAAAAAAATATATGTCTATTATTTTTAACTCCCTCTAAAAATCGAAAATTCAACGTCTAACAAACAATAATATTATCGCTGACCGCGGCGAACATCGGACCGAATGATCATTCGAATGATTTCACTCGGCGTTGACATTAGTTACTAATTTTATTCGAATAGAATTAGTAACTGAGTAAATAATCGAATTAATAATCGACGCCAACGGCGAGTGAATCATTCGAATAATCATTCGGTCATCAGTTACTAATTCTATTCGAATAGAATTAGTAACTGAGTAAATAATCGAATTAATAATCGACGTCAACGGCGAGTGAATTATTCGAATAATCATTCGGTCTGAAGTTAGCCGCGGGCTGCGGCAAAAGACAAAAGACATACGTTCACCAACATTCACTCACATTGTAAGGAGATTAGACAAAGAAAGACAATAAAAACTCTTTCCTTGCCTATGTTAAGAAGTTTTCTTGGCGTCACATCGCGCAGTGCTAAATTGATATTCGAATGATTTTAATTATGAATGATTTTAATAATCGAATTATTCGAAACATTTCAATAATCGAATAATTCGAGTTATAATAATCGTAATCGCGCATCGCTAAGTTAAAATATTGTATTCATTTCTATTGGTGAAAAACTCTTTGAATATGATAAGAATGACCTTGAACATTATTTCTCTAAAATGCCAGTGAATGATGGACTCACTAGAAAAACAGATTCACTGTAACATATCCATTGATGTGTAATGCCGATTGGCGTATATAAATAAATGAATAATAGATTTCAGCAAATTCTTTGCAACTTTGTCTCATCTCTTCGGAATTCAAGGTTTCCACGCGAAAAAATAAACCAAATCGATAATTCTAAGGTCGGCATACTAAAACAGATAGTCAAAAAACACTTTATTTTTTCATATACTAAAAATATAAATTTAAATTAATACATTAATTATTATTGTGTAAATGGATATTAATTTAGTACACCCAATAAATCAATTAAAATAAATTAACAATTTAACTTTTTATTTATTTTTTTATTGTTCCTGAAAAGTATGATCTTTTGACTTATGTGTTTTAATCTGCCAACCCTAGAATTAATGTCTTTGTACGAATTCAATTGCTGTTTTAAATGCACGCTCACGGTATCAATTATGGGAAAAGAGGTTTCTCTCTCCCATACAGATGGGCTGACGGCGCCATAAAAAATGCCTGGCATGAGCTTCTACCTCTTGTTCTTTGAGATAAGTCCTTGTAGTCAGATTCCGGATTTTTCTCTTTGGCAGATGATTCAAAGTAATCAAATTTATCCCTCAGGTTAATGATAAAATCATCAAGTGAAGTAAACGGTTGGTTGCAACGTTTAGTTGCAACGTCCATTGTTATTTTTCTTTCTGAAGATATTTACTTGTTTTGTATATTCTATTATATATGAGTCGTTGCCTACCCAACAACCATTGTTTTTAGTAGATTTGAATGCCAATATATTCTCTAAGCTCAACCCTACATTTACAACATTAGTTTACTATCATAACATGTATCAATCTGAAGTTATTGCTAGTAAAAAATTAACTTGAGTTTCAAAACCTACCAAAAACCAAATTCACTGTCCAACCAGTGAGCGTCATTGAAATGGTGGCCATAATGTTAATTAGACCAATCATTAAGTACATTTCACTTAATGGTCGCAATCTGTTTAATTGTGTTTGGTTGTTGACAGATTTACTTACGATTCCAATTTTTAGTTGTTTATTTGTTGATTTCACATTATTTAAATTTTTTTAATGAATTAATGTTTTCTCCTATTGTACCTGCGCACCCATTGGTAAAGGCAAAAAACATGTAAGGAGACCAGAGGAGTGGAAAAGAAACAAAGAAAAAGTTATAGGGTGGGTACTCATACTGAACGACTATCAAGGGGTGCAATTTTAAATTATGTTATGAATTATTTTTATTCATGATGATAAACATTGTGAGGCGCAAAGTGAAGCAGATGGACCAATTGTATGATTTTTGTTCCAACAATGTACATCGATACAAATGATATATTTAGGAATTACTTTCCGGCTTTTTATTTTATTTTATTTTTAAGGTGTTCAAAGTTTCTTTCTCAATAAATTCTTCTAAAAATGTTTTCTGATAAAATAATTCTTCTTTCATCTTATAATTTTTTCCAAATCTATTTTTTTGTACTTGTTTAATTACTATGTATTTATAATAAATTTTATTTTTGCATAATTGTATCATCCGTGTTATCAAAATATGTATGTTTTCATTGTTTAATAAAAATCAAAAACTTTTAATAATGTTTACCTCTCTTATTTTTAGCACTATATTTGACTATACACCTGATAATTCAACAGATATATTTGTCATTGCAATTCATAATCTACCTAAATCCAAATGCCTGAATTTCAAAAGCAACCCAAATCTATTATTTGGTTTCAAAATGTATTTAACGCCATTTTAATAGTAAAATAACTCAAGTAATCTAAATGCTTCATTTACGTCTTGTTATTTAAATGTTTTATATAAAAATACATCAGAGAGAGAGAATGGGGTAAACAGGAAGGTTTGTGTCATCCACCGGGTCCTAATATGTGTATGCAAAATTTGGGTCAGATCTGTCAATGGGTATTCATTTGTATAGAAAACATATCAGGAGATGAGGGCGGGATAAATGGGAGGGAATGTGTCATCTGCCGTGTCCTAATGAATATGTATGCAAAATTTGGATCAGATTGGTAAAACGGTGTAGATTTGAATAGAGAATAGACAGATAGACAGACAGACATTGAGATTTATAAGCATAGATTAAAAAAATAAAACAAATATTAAAATAATGTGAATGTCTTCTTTGTTTAATAAAGAATTCAAAAACATTCTACTTCATCAAATTACCAATTATATTACACTATACCCCTGATAATGCAATCAATATATTTACTTCCTTGCTGTTCATAATCAACCTAAATCCAAATGCTTACATTTCAAAAGCGACCTTAATACACAGTTGGGTTTCAAATGGTACTTAAGTCCATTTTGATGTTAAAATGTTTAAATGTTAAAATAACTCACTAAATATATAAATTTCATTTACTTTCATGTTATTTGTATGTTTTATTTTTGATTCCTTATTACATTAGTTTTTTTTCATCTTATTTAAGTTATAAACAAGATGTAAAAGAGTTTTACTTGATTTGCCAAAAAAATAACCCATGGCGTTAGGTAGGTTTTGATACACGACTCATATGTTTCCATATGTATATATATTTCCAATTTCCATTACTATTTTTATTTATTATATTTATTCATACTTTTATTTTATTTTTATTTTATTCAGAATTCAAACCTCTTATTTGATACAAAGAAATAGAACATATGATATATTAGGTCCTTACATATGAAATTGGCGTTTAGTATGGGAGGAACATAAAGCCGATTTTTTAAAATTATAATATATTTATTTAATCAAAGTATGTACCATTGCTATCTATGCACTTTTGCCATCTCATAGGTAGTTCATCGATCCCTTTACTAAAAAAACCATTCGGACCGGAATCAATAAACTCTTTGAAGGCGATTTGGACTGCCCCATCGGAGTTGAATTTTTTCCTTTGCAAGAAGTTATCCAAATTTCGAAAAAAATGGTAATCTGTTGGGGCAAGGTCCGAAGAGTACGGTGGATGTCTTAGACATTCCAATTGAAGCTCCTCTAATTTGGTAGCCATCTGTTGTGCAGTGTGTGGTCTAGCGTTATCATGAAGCAGCAGTGGCCTAGGGCGATTAACCAGCCTCGGTTGTTTAGCAGCTAGCTTTTCCATCATGGTTTGCAGTTGCTAACAATAGACATCTGCCGTAATCGTCTGGCCAGATTTAAGAAAGCTGTAGTGAACGACACCAGCACTAGTCCACCAAACGCTCACAAGTAACTTTTTTGGAGTCAATTTTCGCTTGGTGCATGGTTTGGCTGGTTCGGCAGGGTTCAGCCATTGCGATGAGCGCTTCCGATTATCGTACAGGATCCACTTTTCATCACAGGTAATGATTCGATTTAAATCCCTTCATTATTGTGCCGGTTGAGTAATGCAACGCAGCAGTCAACGCGCGTTTGTTGATTTGCTTCACTCAATTCGTAAGGTACCCACCTTTCAAGCTTTTTCACCTTACCAATTTGCTTCAAGTGGATTAAAACAGTTTTATCACTAACACCGCAGCCTGCAGCTAACTCGGATGTGGTTTGCGATGGATCCGCTTCCACAATAGCCTTCAATTCTTCATTATCAACTTTGGTCTCCGGCCGTCCACGGGGCTTGTTCTGCCGGTCGAAATTTCCAGAACGAAAACGTTGGAACCAAAAACGCACTGTGTTTTCTTTTGCGGCACCGTCGCCATACTCATCATTAATCCTTCGAGCCGTTTCTGCAGCACTGGTGCCACGGTGGAACTCGTACTCGTAAATAACGCGATATTTCAAGTTTTTCATTTTGTAAACTGAGTGACGCAAAGAAAAAAACAATTGAGGAAAAAATAAATGAATTATAATTTTCAAAACACAAATATATGAGTAAATAGCTGTATAAATTTGGATTTGGAATTCCTAACCAAAGAGAAGATATTTGAGATCAAATTTGCCTGTACGGCAAAACGCCAATTTCATATGTAAGGACCTAATAATAAATAATATTAAGCCAATTATATGAATGCACTTGATTAACCTATAACACTATGTATTGTAAACAACAGAATAAGGAGACATATTTAACAAATTCAATAAAAAGATCAACGGATGAAAGAGTTTTTTAAAAAATATATAAAAATACATTAATACATGAAAGTACGGTAAATTTATTTCCAGGGGGAGAGGAAGGGGAAATGGATTTAGTAGAGGGAAAATGGGATAAGGAATAAGATCTGTGTGATAAGAATTATGTAATTAAGTTTAAAGGAAGGCCGTGTGAAGTTACGCAATGTGTTAAATGTGTGCTCTGATCTCAGTGTTTGTCGTGTTGAAGATGTCGAGTTCACTGAAAAATGTGTTAAAATACGATGAGGATCTGTAGAAGAATGAATTCTGTTCAAAGTTTGTATGGCCCATCCCATGGAGTTTATATACAGGAGTGTCATAGAAATTTAAAAAAAAAGAAGCTGAAAATGAAGTAAACAATTAATCAGATAGTTGAAAATGAAGTATAAGAAGAAGAAGAACAACAATAAAGCAAAATATGAATCAAGTTGTAGAAGAGAGTACTGTTATCATTAATAAATAAAGACATTTTTTTTAAATTTATCATTAAAAAATATGCAAACCACCCTATACTTTTACAATATGAAGTTACATGCTCTCGTCTTGACTTCTAGAGAAACACTGGCAACTATATTGGTTTATTTTGCCGACACTATTGGCGCATACAGCGAACTAACACAATCAAAGCGTGTATGTACATTGAATTCCCGAATGGGCATTAACACATAAGTCGTCTACATTAAAGATTTGAACAGACTGTACATCAGTGTTGCATGTTACATTATTTTTACATTTTTTACAATGAATTGTTGATTCGAATATTGAGATTTTTGGATACTTCTTGAGGTGTGAAAGGAATGAAAAATGTTTTTTTCCGAATTAGCTGTTCGAGCCCGGTGTTAAACCGGTTAAGTATTAAGTTAAAAATAAGTTTGTGGGGTAAACAAAGGTATATATGTCCATAGTTTTATAACGTTAAATTTCAATTAGAAGGGGGTCATTTAACTTAAGAATTGACATTGTAAATACTTCACTATATATTCCAGAGAAATCTATATAAGGTTGAGAGGCCAGTTTTGGCCAGTTTAAGATATTTTTTGCCAACTGTGCATCACTACGAACTTAAAAATAGTCAGAATCGATTTTTAAAAATTTACCCATATAGCACATTAATTACTCTTGAAAATGTAGAAAAAAGTATATAAAATTTAATATAATTTAAAATAGAAACATCAAACTTGAAATGTGTCCAAATGTGCCAGTTCTGGCCACTTTTATCTAGTTTTGGCCATGTCATTGTGACAATTCTGGCCACTTCAGTTTTTATAAGGTTTTTTAATATTTTGAATAAAAATAAAACAAGATACTTAGGTAAGTAACTATAGGAAAATTATGAGTTTTATTATAATTATGATCTTGTCGTGCCTATAGCTAAAGAATGAGGCAACTTTTAATGCCAACCTGTACCCGACAGATCAATTTGGAAAGATAAGAAAGAAAAGACATTGTCTAGTGAAGCACCTACCTTCATTTATTTGTATAAATAAATTTAAAAGAAATAAATAAATAAATAAAAAATAAAAAAAAAATTTTGCTTGTAGTTTTATGGGATATTCTGCCGTGCGTATCTGACCTCTCTTGCTGACATTACGGATCTCATTGCAGGGTCCATTATCAGGGCTGATATTTTAATAATATTTTATTATAATAATATGTTATTATATGACGGTACTTTTACATGTCGGTTCGATTCGGTAAAAAAAAAAAAATTAAAAAAAAATCTTTGAAAATTTATTTTTTTCGAAAAAAAAAGACTATAAAAAAGTTAAGGACGTTACACGAAGTTACGCGCACGAACGGACAAACGGACAGACAGACAACGAAATTATTATGATTGGGATATCATCGTAAATACCTAATTAATTATGTTTTTTCAAAAAAAGAGGCCAAAACTTCTGCACTTTATGAGCCAGTTGTGGTCATATCCATGGCCAAAACTAGAACAAAAGTAAGATTGCTGTGCCAGTTGTGGCTATGTGGCATTTTTCTACTTAGAAACAAAATAAAATATGAAATAACCTTTAAACAATGTTCCTAGGACTTTCATTCAATAGGCTAAATTGATTCACGAACACAAACATAAGTTCTTCTTCAAATGTAGCAAATTTATTTTATGGTAACATAATTATAATTAATATAAATTAACTTTGTTTAAACCACTTATTTATTGAAAAAAATCAACATGTTTCAAAGCCAATGGCTTCTTTATCAGGAAAACAAAAATAATATTTAAAAATTTTGATCTATACTTCGATTTTTAAATATTATTTTTGTTTTCATGATGAAGAAGCCATTGGCTTTGAAACATGTTGATTTTTTTCAATAAATAAGTGGTTTAAACAAAGTTAATTTATATTAATTACAAACATAAGTGATTAAAAAGTTATTTTCACATTACTCATCCACGGGCCCTTATTGTTTTTGCTAAGAATTTAATAATTTTTAACGAATGTCACCAAGAAGTTCAACCGATACTCAAATAAAGAAAGTACAGCTGTTATTTATCAAAACAAAATACAGTTTAAAGAATTGATCGGCATACATAAAATAATAAATATATTTTCATAGTCTTATTTATATACCGCTGAATGTCCAAGTAGCCAAAACCGGCCCATCAACCCTATTTAGAAATCCTTTATGTATTTAGAAATCCTCTGTATAATAAAAATATTTATTCCATATTCTGAACTTATTTTTCTATTAAGGTATCCTATTTAACAATATTAAATTTTTGTTATTCTCTTAATCAAAACTAAATCTCTTTGATTATACTTCATGTATCCATAAACCGTAAGATTTTATTCCTTAGGATCCCATGTATTTATTCTAAGTCCGAGGGGAGTGGTATGAGAAAGGGAAGTGACTTCATTCTAACTTTTGTGTGTATTATCATTTGTGTGAAAATCATTTCTTGTCACCAAATCCTATACAGTTTTAAAAAAGATTCATTCTTGAGACACGAGAGCAAAGATGAGCACGCATACACGCGATTAGACTTGGAAAGGTTGTGACGAACCCATTGACCCAATTTTCCAGTGGCACGCATATGTCGATGAATGATTGAATGACTAAATCCAAGTTTCTCTACTAGTTCCTGAACAGTTATGATGGAAATTTGTTTTACCAGGCTTTGCAGGACTTTGGTTCATATAATTGAAAAAATCGCATGCATTAATCCAATCCAACAGCAAAATTTATAATGTACATGATCCACAGTAAGTAACCACTAGAGACGTAGAAAATCAATAGATTTTACAAACGAAGTTAAGGAGGAAAAACTATTTCTGATCTAACTCTGAACAGCAAGATCTAGAACTTATATACCCCATATAGAGCAACCACTGAAGAATATAGAAAATCAAAGGATTTTGGTTCAGAAAGGAAGCTAAGGAAGAACGTAAGCAAGATTTAAAACCCAGTATTGTCCTCTCATCCTCTAAAGACAGCAACCAAAGAAGAAAACGCAAACCAAAAGAAAGAAAAGGCGACCATGTGACAACACTATTTGATTCTTTAATTGACTTTCGAATTTTGGTACTACATAGTTTCAAGTTGTTCAACAGAATATCGTTTGAAGTTCGAGGGTTCACTGAAATTGCAGGCAGTACAGCCACAGCTACAGACGTTGTAGATCCATATTTACCGTGTGCAATAGGACTTCATGCTTTACTGCTTTGGCTCGATTTACACTTGTCGGGTATTTTTCTTGCTATTGTGCAATAATCATTTATTGTATAAGAACCGGAGTTTATATTTTCGGATTTATTCTAATTCCTGGTAATTAAATGCAAATTACAGAAGCCAATGGTTTATAGCATCGTTTAATCTCGATGAGTATTTTTGATCTATATTATTTATATGTATTTTTTTTACTTGTTTAAAAATCACCGTATAAAAATAAAACCCAATAAAGATACATAGTATTTATTATATTATTCAACATAACAATATTTCTAGTGATAACAAAACTTTTTAGTCAGAAAAAATTGTTTAGGTATAAACTCCAAAATAAAATGAAAGACCAAACATATACAATGTGTTATTATTTAACATTGCAAGGGCAATCAATCATAAGATCGACAGTTAGGCAAATAATTTGTGTTCCTCTTTTATTCATTATTCATTTCATCAAAACTGTGGCATCCATCATTTTATTGACTACACAAATCTTCAATTAGTAAGAGATTTATGTCTAATTGATTACTTCATTATTTACAATTTAACCTCGGTCAGCACTGGCAGGAGAGGGGTAGCGAATCAGTCGGCAAACACTTTCTAAATCTGCCAATAATTTGTTAATATTCTTCAATCTGTCAAAAATCTACAGCAACGTGATACCTAATGGCATAAAAATATACAGCAAATGTCGGCCATTAGTATGGAAAATACTTAGTTGACGTATACTGACCGTTGCCAAATATCCCCCCACCATCCCCCCACTTCCAAGAGAGTCGACATGTGTGCACTAACATCACCTAAGACCATAGACAACTATTTATTCTAGAAAGTTAGACAAACAGAAGTCATTAAATTATAAATATTTATTCCATTTAAACAACTTCTGAAGAGGTTTAAATTCACACAACTGATGAACAAAAGATTAGAGGTAGTATAAATAAATCACTTTGATAAACATGAAGAGAGTCGTAAGTATCGAGACGTGGTATATGTACACGGCGGACTATGAAAGAGCTGAGTTCAAAGAATCCCATAGGAGCATAATGTCTCATCCTGTCACAGAGAATGTTTCGGTTCGAAAATCATGTAAAAATCTCATCATGAGGGTGGTAGTAACTTTTAAAATTTTATTGATGTCACTGTTTATGTTATGAGCATGTACTGTTTTTGCTTCGGCAAAATGGTATCAAATAACTTTTTTTCTGTAATATACTCATAAATAACTCTACAAGTTTGGTATAGGAAGTAAACTAGAATAGCAGAAACCGATCTGCGAAGCTGTATACCTATTAAGTTGTTCATTCAATAATATTTATTAAGTCACAAATCACCAATGGCTTTAAAAGCTTTCACATTTTAAACTCCACATCTCGAAATATCCTTGAGAGATTATTTTAGTTAACTTTTGATATGTCTGAAAGCCAAAAAACAAGCGGTTGATTGATTGATATCAGAGAATATTTTGACACGATTCATTCTTCTACATACTATCTACCATACTCTCAAATAGTCCTGACAAACTGCCGATGAAAAAATCTTACACATTTAAGAGGTTAAGGCAAATTATACTTTGTCAAAAATCTAATTAAATTTTTATGTAAACAAAATTTGTACTCTTAGAAATTGAGTTATTGTTATATTGAAGTAACAATCCTTAAATGAGTATAGCCAGTCCTCGCATGACGACCAGGTCTTATTCGAATTGCTCGGTAAAACAACCAGCTGATTATTAATCACGCGCCATCTCCTTGACTTTATTTCTAGCATCGAGACGTTTATAGTATATTAGCCTTTCTTTGCGTCTTGATGCTGCATCAAAGTAAAATGGTACTCTTTCATTTGGTCGATATCCTGTGCTATTATCACCACAATTTTAGTTTGTTTTAATGTTTCATTAGTCATAGATCATTTATCTAGGCATGACTTTACTCTCAATTTTTGAAGAAAAAACTCGATGCTTTCAACTGTTTGATAGAAATCGCATTTAGAAGAATAAAAGGTTTGTTTTTTAACACTTAATAATAATTAATTTATAAAATATAAATAATAATAATTTTACATTCATCCAATATATTTTACGGGTGATTTATTTGGGGGTATATTATCTGTCTGCATATTGTTTGACATGTTATAAAATAAATGCACCGGAAGCAGCGATGGCCAAATCATTGTTTTAACTTGTGGTACAGTTATTAGAGATTTGTAGTTGATTGGATTAATGATTGGTAACTGAGATATAACTATTGTCTAGTATGGTCGCTCGTCAAATTACGAATGATCAGTTACCAATAATTATCGATACAATTAGATTAAAATCTCAAATAATGGTTACTGTGTCACCGGTTAAAATACCATCCCTAACCGGAAGTTCATTAGACATAAATACATGTTGGCAAACAAATAGCAAACGGAATGATTGGTTCATCCTTTTACAACTATTTCCTTTTTTGTCACTCACTGATTATTTGGAATTCATTATTGCATTTACAAAATTAAAACATTTCCAATACACATGTTCGCAATTATTACATTTATTTATTAAACACGAACATATGTGTGAACGTAAATGTGCTTGTCATATACCAAAACACGTGATTTGTGTGAATCATTTACTGCTAAACATTACATTTTTAACACTTTATAAAATAAGTATGGCTAAGGAAACATTTAAAAATAAAATTATACTTTAAAGAGTTACAACATTTGAATTATTTATATGATAGGTACATTCTTGTAGTTCATTATTTTCGCCGATTTTTCTCTCGACTTTCGCATTATAGAATTTTGATTGTGTGTGCGAAGGAAACTTGTGTATCAATAAACTGCGTTTAAGAATACAATAATAAATTGCTTTTATTACATTTGCAAAGATATTTGACTAGATTAATCATAAATTTAATAAACGTATTCAGCGTACACCAGCGCACAACTGCTTTAAAAGTAACTATTATTACAGCCGAAAAGTCGTCTTACAGATTACCTCTACCAAACTTTACAATCGTTTACATCTTTACTTCAAGAATTACTATATACAATTTATGTACGCTTAAAGAGGCAACGCTATTACAATTAATTACACATCATCTACCAACCAGATACCTAATTATGAAAGCACTTACAGGTACGTTAACAAAATAAGTTAAACTTGTTCAGAAGTATAAGTATTTGTGATAACTGCCAGTGTTGTTGTTATATCAAAAATAAATGCTCATCCACAAGGATTCATAACAGAGATAAAAAACTTAGTTTAAAAGCTGACAGTAATTCACGAGTGGACCCTTTGTTAACGTCCTTATAATAAAACATTTTTTAGTTTAACACATTTTCTAACATTATTGCATTGGTTAGAGCTAAATATAAGGGAAATATTCTGAAAAACATAGTTTGTACATGCTTTCAATGCTGGTACAAAGAGGGAAATTTTTTAAGTCGCAACATTTTTTCAACCAATACTCTGAAGTACTTGATTGCAATAATTATGATTTCATAAGAGTTACTACTTCTTCACTTGATCGTCTAAAGGCTAAATAATTACAGTGAATGAAATACAACCAAAGCCCTATAGTAATAATTAAAAATAAGTACAAATGTAACGAAAATCGCTTTAGTCCAAATATAAAATTTGAAATATACAGTAGTCATAGGCAATTAAGGCTAGTGTCGAAGGTTAGACATTAGATTTTTAAAAATTTGATAGAAGTGACACATCTTCCTAAAAAGAGATTGATAATGTAAATGTTTAAAGTGTATACGTGACAGAATAAATTGCACTAGCGTTTATAAATGATTCTAAACTTATTTCAACGTATAACAAGTGTTTTATAAAAAATATCCAATGTTTGTTTAAACCTACTGATGAAAGCACTGAAATGCCTCGGAACCACTGTTACAGAACAATAATATACAAATCCGACACAAGAACACAAAGGCAGTAGATTTGTAAGTCTTTGGACAATCTTTCTTTCATCAGTCCATCATAACTTGTATACACGTAACAGGAAAAGAATGTATAAACATTTCGTGATATTTTTATTAAGAAAATATTTGATATAAACTTGTTATTTAATAATTGAAGTACAATGTAGAGTTAGATGAAGTTTGACGAAAGATGACTTTAATGATTATTAATTTATGTTACGTTTGTCTTACAATCATTGGATGTGTACCTATAATAGTTTTGTGCCTTTTATGATATACTGAAATCTACTAAATAAAATAAACAAATATTTTAAAAGTTACTTCTTTAATACACATACCGTGCATAAGATGAAAATATTTCTATTGCACGAGAAAAAAGATTGATCTTTATTAAACATGGTCACCCATTTAATCCTAAAGGCCCTTCGCCAGAAGGTACTCGGCCTTGTTTGTTCAGTCAGAGAACGAGTCCTCTTTAACCTACATTTAACATTAGTTCAACATCAAATGCAGTAAAAGCCTAACACGCACGATTCATAGGTTCGCACGGTTCAAGATACAAAATTATTCTTCTTAATTTCCTATCTTTAAGATGAAGTCTGTGAAAGAACACAAATACTGAGTGATTTAACGACTTTTGAAGAGTCTTTACATTTCAAAGGTAACTTGAAGATCCCACTTGTTAATACTATGTACCTACTAATAGTTTCAAATACAATTTTAAAATTATTATAAATATTGTACTAATATTTAGCATCACTGAAAATTTCTTCGAAATATAATCTAGCCACTGATATAGAGTTTATTGAGATACAGATAGTGATTTCCTGTATACTTAAAATATTAAATGGTGGATGAGATTTTGCTTGCACGTCACGAAGATTTGACGGTAAACTTTCATGCGCATCAGTTGGTCATTTTGCTCTGTGTATAAAATACAAAACAGATAATGTATGACAGTCTCGAGACAAGTCTCACAGTGTACACGCATTACACGAAAAGAGACATATATTCTGTAAAATACTTTTTGATCACCATTTAAAATTAATAATTATTAAGTTTACATATATTTCAAAAATGAGGTCGAATGTATTGCGGATTGTCTGCTAGGAGACAAGAAGACTCTAATTTGATCTGAAGATAATATTTTAATGATTTGTGACTGAGTTTTTGATTTAGATCATTTAATACTTTTTGCATGACCTATTCCTATAAAAACATCCACATTTCCAAACATCACCAGGTCTCGAAGGATCAATACAAATATTTCACGGAATATGTACATTTATTATTTTCGGTACACATTGATGATGACTGTCTGGTACATTTCTCACTGTAAGCTATATCGATCGCCATGTCGAGTTTTGTCTGCAATTGCGAATTATGTATATGTATTTAATTAAAGATTCATAATTCTTCTGTTTTCTGTTCTAGGACTCCTAAGACTGGGATTTATTGTGGCAGTTCTCTTAAAAGTTATCATTCTGTGCTGTTTCTGGGAGCTTTGAAAAATTGACACTTTTCTGTACACGCTATGTCGGCCAACCTATTGACCCAATTTGGTGAATTTTAATTTCAATTGTACTATATTTGTTCTTCGCCTCATGTTTTGTGTTTCCGCTTTGCACTTTTCATCGCCTTAAAGTACCAGATCAGTCGAAAGAAGTTTTAAAGAAAGCACAAACATATTTATTATAGAGTTTTTTGATTACATTGGCCGAGTGTTTGATTCTGGAAATGCTTAAAATAACATCGCACATAACATATTTTTTACTTTTCTAGAATAATGTACAGTATAACCTCGTTAATTCGAAATTCAAGGGACCTAAAAAATTAATTTAGAATAATAGGGGCCCCCGTTAATTTGAAATTTTAGGTACAAAAAAAAAATCGAGGAGCAATTGTGAAATTCGCCAAAAATCGTAAAACTCTTGAAAAACCGTTAATTTTGTTAAATTTATGTTTGTATTTAAAGAAATCACTTTGTAAACGCAACATTTATTGTATTAATGCAAAGATCGCGGCGTTTTGACATATTTGCTGTCCTCACTTGTGAAATAAGTTTTGATTCCGCCTTTTTTCTTGCTCAAACCAACAATGCACAGTTACTAGAAATACTATTGTCAATAAATGCGTGAAAAATAAGATAAGTCACTAATAACATCCTACAAAGAAAATTAAACATTTTAATAACACAAACACAGTGATTAGAAAAAAAAATCAAACTAAAGACAAATTTTCAAAGGAAGCAAACACTTGGTGGTGATACATTATAATTAAATAAATAAAAATAACTTTGTTATACACCACTTATATTTATTAAAAATCCAACCAGGTTTCGCTACTACCGTAGCTTCTTCAGGGATCTTAACCCTGAAGAAGCTACGGTAGTAGCGAAACCTGGTTGGATTTTTAATAAATATAAGTGGTGTATAACAAAGTTATTTTTATTTATTTAATTAAAGACAAATTGATCAAAACATGAAAAATAATTTAAAACGCGTTTAGGTATGAAGATTAGCGCAAATGCCGCAAACCAAACTGTCTGCGCATATCAAGGCAGCCAACTGAAGAAAGCATATACAGGATTCCCTAATTTTAGGGATCGCGACACAATACGTATAGAAAAGGGGAATTCCATAAGGTGCCGTGTATTGATTGCGAAATACGCCAAGAATCGTAAAACTCACGAAAAAGCCATTAATTTTGTGAAAAATGAAATTTCAAGAAATCATTTCGAAAACGCAATGTTTATAATGCTAATAAAACGATCGCGACATTTCAAAGTACCTGATATTGACATATTTGTTGTTCTCACTTGCGAAAAAACTCGAAATATTTTTTCAATTTCGTCAAATTTAAAAAAAAATTCGAATTACGTGAACCTAAATGTATTGATTTGCGGCGCAAGGAGCTAAAAAATATTTCAAATTACAAATTACCGGGGTTTTCGAATTATCAGGGTTAATTTACTATGAAATTCATAATTTGGGACTTTTGAAAAATTTCGAATTATGGCAAATTTCCAATAATCGGAGTTCGAATTAACGGGGTTTTACTGTACCTAGGAAATTTAAGAATCTTTCATTTTGGAAGCACGATTGCTTAGTCAGCAATATGTATATAGAATGTGTAGAAAATAAGTATATTTTTAAATAGTTTTTTGGGTGGATTGAATGTAATAATGCGCAGACAAAGCAAAGCCCAACTTTATCTCCGAATTAATGAGCAGTCAGCCTGGCTTCGTTCATTCGCAAGTTATTGATGAGACTAAACACTCGGATCAGGAAACTCTGAAAAGCAGAATCACTGTAAAATCAGATAACTTATTATTTACTATGAGAATATTTTACACTCGATGAAAAACTGACAAACATTGATTAAATCGCATTCAAAGAAGAATTGACAATTATTATGTACAGATAAATTAAAGTATATACACCGAAAATCGCCCAACATCATAATATTAAACAATTAATTAAAAATAAAACTACACTTTTAACAATAATATAGAGATTTTGGCGGATTAAATATTTTCAGTAGTAACTTAAAAAAAATCACTGAAAATAGCATTAATATTATTAAAAAATATCATTTTTGGAAATAAAAAAAATATTACAAAATTGCACATACACGATAAGCTTTAAAAAGATACAGTGTGTGATACATGGCCTAGAAAACTTTGAGGGAGATTTAAAATCGTCTCAAAATTGAAGTTTGATATATCAGTCCGAGATTTATAAAGGAAGAACCAATGCTTGAACTTGTCCTCGACTAGTTCAAGCATTGGACTCCTTAAGATCTTGAAGTCTAGCGAGTTGGTGAGGCTCCAGCTCATCCGGAATACTCGCCCTTCCTCCTTGCACCTGCTTAGGAGGAGACTGGATCCCATCTTCTTGGTTGGGGATGGTTTCATCAACGGGCGATTCACATTCCATTGGCTGATGTCCAGGAACCTTGGGCTTGCGTTCGGGGCTCTTAGTGTCGGAAATCTTGGGTGAGGCAACATTAGGTTCAGACGCCACAGGTTCAGGCGCTTCTTCTCTGGGTTCGGACTTTGGCTTGCGTTTGTCTTTTTTTTTTTTGCTGACCTTCCCGCCTTCTTCAACTTGTTCCCCGTCTCCTTCCTCAGACGGGAATTTTTGTTCTGGGTCTTCTATCATAGGGGTGGCAGCTGTAATTACAATTTGCGCTACCCCTAGCCCAAAATCTGGCTCAGCACCCTCGGGTACTTCAGCTTCTCCAGTTTCTTGGTCGACGTCCTGGAAATAATCAAAACTTTCATAAATATTTCGGTTTACAAAATGATTTCAGTGATTTCACTAAATTAAAGTAAATAATAATAAATTACAGAAGTCTCACAGAGACAAACCTATTTAAATTAGAAACGTGTATGGAAGTCTTATATGCAATGTTCCAGGGCTTTCGATCTGCGTGAACTAGCTTAGCTTAAATCACTTTACACAATGCAACATTCACCAATTCCATCGTAAGAACATCCATACTTTATCAAATTTTTTAACATTGTATATGCAGGGTGTTTCATAGCTAGTAGCAAAAACTTAATAGGTGGATTCCTGCCGTGATAGTGGGTCGAAAATGTTCAAGCCACTATGACCTATTGTGATAAGCAATATCAAAGTTTGCCTTTTTTTCAATATTTCTGACATATTTTTTCCAAAAAGTCGAACTATCACTACAGTTACTTAAATTGGATTGAAAAATCATTCACTTTAACATAAGTCGAATTAAATGATACAAAAATTTTAAATAGTTTTTTTACAAGGTATTTTATCATTTTACCTAGTTTTATTGTTGTTTTTGTATTGAAGTGAATGAATTTTTCTTAATCAATATAAGTTAATGTAATGATAGTTTAACTTTGTGCAAAAAATAAGTCAGAAATATTGAAAAAAAATGCAAATTTTGATAATGCATAACTCCTTAACTATCAATATCAGGTCATGGTTGCTTGAACATTTTAGACTTATTATTAAGGCAGGAATCCACCTGTAAAGTTTTTGCTACTACCTAAAAGATACCCTCCAAATTGAAACCTTCCATATATTCGAAGGGACTAAGCTAGAGACATCTGTAGTCCTTCTCATGAAATAGTATACATATAAAAATATTTTTAAATAATAATAAGTTCCGAAACCTAAGGCGGAAAGTATATGGAAAATAGTTTATTTATTTGTATTTATTCTTTAGTTAATGTATTAAACACAGGGTATTAAAGAGCTACTTCACAATACTTTTAACAGGTTGATTACTACCTAAATTATGAGTCGAAAATGTTCGAGCAATAATGTACCAATTACAATAGTTATGTAGATAAGCGACTTCAAAGTTTGCATTTTTTTGCGATTGACTACCATCAACCTTCAGGGTAGTTAGTTTTTGGAGGGAAATGTAGGTCCATGGAACGTGTAATGTAAATGTAAAGTGTATATGTAAAATGATAAAATATTATTATTGGAAACATATACGGCCTTAATATTGCCCGCGTCGCCATAAAAACGTTGCCTTAATCATAGTCATACTCCAATGGAAATTGGTGCTATACCGCCACTTACGTGCAGCCACATTACTCTGGAGATTAAAGTAACTTATATAGAGTGTTAAAAATTCATAGCTTTAATGATTCATAGATTTAATAAAATGTCTACCCCACAGGGAAACAGCGTGATGGTAAGTGAGAAAGTACAATATTTTATTAGTATTTTTTTATTAAACTCTTGTGGGATGGAGCTGAAATTAAAATTGAAAGGATATCACGATCTGAAGTCATGTTGTGAGAATTCTATAACCAGAGTGGTATACCATTTTTCTCCGGTCCATTTCTGATTTAAAAATATATAAATCATGGTAATAAAATATTAAAATATTAATTAGATAAATTGTAAAAGTCTCACGGGGACAAAGTTACTTATATGGGAATTGTGTATGGAAGTCTTTACTGGTTGGTCTTATGATCTGTGTGAGCTGGCTTATGTGATCACTTTACACAAAAAATAATAAAATAATTATAAGATCACTTAAGCCAGCTCGCACAGCACTCGCTTTTATACATGTTTCCCATATAAACAGCTTCGTCTGTGCGAGTCTTCTATATTTTATCTTTATTAATAATTCTTCCCCCAAGGACAAAATCTAATAAAAGTGTTCTCAGAACATACATATAAAAGTGTGGTTAATTTTAAAATAATTTATTAATTAATAATGATATTACCTCTTCTTCATCTTCTTCAACAAAGAATGTTGGAATTTCGTCCACTTTGAGTTGCATGAAAATTAAAATTATGCTGTAATATTCTGATTTGTCAACTAGTTTTTAATTGTTAAGTTGTAGAGATAGTTTTACATTTCGTGTTATTTGGATATTAAAATACACCAATTAATTCTTCTTAATTGAATGCTATATTTTATACAAACAAACCTCTCTTCATACACAGGTATGCTTGCTGGGTAAGTAAAACCATCTTTAAAATGACATATTAAAAATTGCAAAATTACGTCACGCGTGGTAGATATGTTTTATTGAATATTCCAAGACATTTATATTTATGTTACACACACCTACGAGTATAATTTGGAAATTTCACGAAGTCCCATCCAAAAGGGCCTTCCCTCTATACCCGAAAATGCTTACAAAGTATATGCCTTAAAAAATATGCCTTAAAGAAAAGATATACCAGACTATTGTTACACCCACGATAATGTATGGCTCCGAATGCTAGACTATGTACAACTCCTACTCTAGGCAACTTGAAGCAGCAGAAATGCGAATGCTTACGTAATTGGCGGGAGTAATACTAAAAGATAGGATTAAAAGTTTACGCATTCATGGTAACCTGCGTGTCATAAACAGTAAGCTGGAGGAAGACAGATGAGATGATATGGGCACATACGACGGAGACCACCAAACCACACGGTGAAGCAAGCAATGTCTATGGAGTTTCATCGACAGTCATCTAGAGGAAGACTAAAGAACTCCTGGATGACTCAATGTTCCAAAATCTTCTTGTTTTTCTTCATCAGCCTTCGTCTTTCCACTGCTGGATATAGGCCTCTTCCTTATTTTTCCATTCTTCCCTGTTGTTGGCTAATTGTAGCCATTTCTTTCCCCCCACAGCGACAATATCATTGGCCCATCTCTTTTGAGGTCTTCCGATGCCTCTTTTATTTTCCCAAGGTCTCCATTTCACTCTGGGAGGCCATCTTGTAGTATTCTGTCTTGCAACGTGTCCTGCCCATTGCCATTTTAGCTTCGCTACACGATCCATGATATCCATTACTCTAGTTCTGCGCCTAATTTCGTCGTTTCTAATTCTATCTCTTAGGCTTACTCCAAGCACGGCAAGATATGTTTGAGTTTGCCAAAAGCAGGCCATCTCATTCCTATTCGTCTTGGCAATTCTGCTGTTTGGTTATCTTTGTTCATTTTTATCTTGTGTCCTAGGTATATATATATTCATCTACTATTTCAATATTTTTATCATTGATAGTGATGACTTTGTTCTCTGGACTCAAAATTTTTGTTTTCTTTATACTCATCTTAAGACCAACTTTGCTCGAAGCTTTTTGTAGTTCTTTAAGCATTATACTTAGTTCTTTGATATTATTACTTACAAGTACTATGTCGTCAGAAAATCTTAGGTGACTTAAATATGTGCCATCTATCTTCACACCTTTTTTATCCTAATTCAGGGTCTTAAATACATCTTCTAAGGCTAACGTGAAAGTTTAGGCGAGATTGTGTCACCTTGTCGGACACTTTTTTCTATTTTTATTTTTTCAGTTCTTGTGTCGTCGTCAATTATAACACTTATAATTGCATTTTCATATATAAAGTTTACTAATCGTATATATCTAGAGTCTATTCGCGCGTTTTGGAGTGCTTCGATGATTGCCCACCTTTCAACTGAGTCAAATGCTTTTTGTAGTCGATAAAAGCTAAGTGTGTAGGTATATTATACTCTGTTGTTTTTTCTATGAGCAATCTCAGAGTTTGAATGTGATCTCTGGTTCCAAAACTTTTGCAGAAGCCGGCTTGCTCTACGGGTTGGTAGTGATCAAATTTTAGCGTTAGGTGATTCGTCATGATCTTTGTTAGCAATTTATATAAATGTGAAAGCAAACTTATGGGTCGATAGTTTTCTAGATTATTGCTGTCTCCTTTTTTAAATACTATTTTTACTTCTGCGTTTTGCCAATCACAAGATATTTTTCCTTCTTCTAGATATTTGTCTAATAGTATTTTTATGGCTTCTATCAATTTTCTTCCCCCTAGTTTTAGCATATCGCTTGTTATTTGATCTGTACCCGGATCTTTATTATTTTTCATTTGCTTTCTATCTCTTCGATTTCTATTTCTGGTAATTCTTCGGATCCTACATTTCTTTTACCTCATTTTGGTTAATTCATGATGTGTAGAGTTCTGAGTAAAATTATTCAATGGTTTTTGATATAGATTCCTTGTCTCTTACAATAACTCCATTTTCATATTTTATTTTAGTTATGTTATGGTATCCATGAGATTTTATCCGTTTTAAAAGTTTCATATTTTTATTAGTTTCTATTGTTTGCAAAATTATTTTTGTGTTATAGCATCTAATATCTTTTCTAATTCCCTTTTTGATAGTTTTGTTAATGATCTTATATTCATCTGAGTCTCTAGAAAGGATTTTTATTTTTCAATTAGAGTGCTATTTGATAATTTGCTGTTATTTTTTTGTTGTCTATATGAAATCTTTTTTACAGATGTATGGATAATTGATGTTAGTTTATTGTTAAGAGTGTCTATTTCCATTTGTTCGTGATCTCTTTCTCCTTCTAGTTTATCTACAAGTGTTTCTTGAAAAGAATCTTTGTTTCTAGTTAATAAATCTAATGTTGGTATTGTGTGACTTTTTCTGTTTGTCAAAGATTTCCTTTCCATTCTTGTATTTATACTAAAAAATCCCCTAACTAATCTGTGGTCACTGCCTGTGTCAAATTTATTAAATATACCGAGACGTCCTTACAATATTTCTTTTTGTCTGTCAGAATGTAGTGTATCTCATTTCTGGTCTTTCCGTCTGGGCTTCTCCAAGTCCATCTTCTTTGTGTTTGTTTTTTATAAAAGGTATTTAGACAGTACAATTCTTCTTTACGTAGATAGTCCAGCAACATTTCGCCCCTTTCATTTCTGTTTCCCAATCCAAACTGTCCTATATTATGGGGATCTCCTTGTTTCCTCTCTCCAATTTTTGCCTTAAATATTAGAGAAAAATGGCCTGGATGAAAGCGATAACCAGAATCGAAGAAGATACAGTCTGAGAATGAGAAGAGCCGACTCCAACAGCCTACCTAAGCAATGAGTTGGGAGTTCGGTGCAAGGAAGAAGAAGACGATGTAGAGTAAATAAATACCTGTAATAGCAACTTGGGGTAGCTTTGATTGGAACTGTGATCCGTACTGTTGTTGCTGATTATGGCTGAGTTCTAAGTTAAATCCATTGACGTCCATGGAGTCCGCGTCATCCGCAGCATCCTCCACGGCGCCCGGGGGTGGGGGAGGAGGAGGCATGGCGGGCATGGAAGGCTCTGCACACCCGTCGGCCTCTTCATCTGCTACTGACAACAAACCATGTCCAGATTCAGATGATTTACTGACAAAAATATACTTTTAAAGCTCCCGGAGTGCAATAAGCTATGTTAATATGGCACACTTAGTATTAAAAATATCCAATAGGAAATTAGTAAGATTTCAATGTCTTATTTTTCAGAATTTGGGAAATATGTTCTCAGCCTGAGAATCGAATCGCCAAAACGGCTTCTCAGTTTACGACCAATATAAAATGCGGAAAATGTTCTTTCAGGCTTTGTGGGAGGAATGGCCATCAAGATTTATAATTTTTCACGATAGGGATCTCAAATTGTGTTCATGGCCTTAATCCATGTCGTAATTAAATAAAATAAGAAAGATTATAAATAGTGATGCAACGAATACTACTTTCACGAATACGAATATCAAACCTACTATTCGGCCAATACGAATACAAATAATTCAAAAAGGTAATAAATAACAAAACAAAATAAACTCGTCTCAATGGACCGGCTTTGTTTTGGGACGAGTTCACTAACAAGTCATGTATATATATCTTTATTTATATATCTATATCTTTATTCTTTATAACAAAAACAAACAAATAAAGTTAAACCTATAAATTTAACTTACTAGATTTCTTATCAAAATGTTTCCAAATATCACTTTTTTCACGCTTAGGAGAGGTGCATGTTATTAGATTTATTTTGAAATTATTTTATAAGACTCAACACTTTTAAACACAACGGAAATAAAATGGAATGAACAATACGTATTACAAAACAAAAACTACACGGAATAAGCCCAAAAACCCAAAAAAACTAGATGAAAGAACTCATGTTACGTTGTGAAACAAGAAACAAGTAACAATTAACAATTGACAGCTTGAGTTCCACAGAAAAAATAATTCGAGAACTCACCAAATCCATTCATTCAATGTAAGGGGAATCCCCGATAGAGGTGTGTTCGGTGCACAGTCAAACCGTAATTTGCGTTGCGTTCAGTTATAAATACATTTTACATAAATACAGTTTGTTTTTAATATTCGTAATGATATTTGTGATGACATTCGGCGAATACGAATATTCGTGATGATGTTCGTGATGTATTCGGCGAATATGAATATTCGGTAAATGTCTACTATTCGGCGAATAAGAATATTCGTATTAGTATTCGTTGTATCACTAAGTTAGTCCTATTTTCATAGCACAAGCGTTTTGCTTAATTTGTAAATTGTAAGAATATTGATGTGATACGTATTCCGTCTTCATATCTTCTCTATTTTAAAAAAAGAAAAAAAAAGAAAAATTTTATATGAAAATTCAGCCCACTCTGTACTCAAGTATGTTCTTAGGTTTTCACGGTCACTCAGAATCTTCTGGTTTAGGTTTTCTGGGGTATTGTGTCGTGTTATTACGACCTTTCTGGCTGACGTTTCGGATCCCATTGCAGGGTCCATCATCAGGGCTAATGTGTTGTACACGTGTTAAACACATCAGCCCTGACGTCCTGCAATGCAATGGGATGAAACGTTGGCCAGAAAGGTCGTAATAACACAGCCCAAACCAGAAGACTGTATTTAAGTATTTATCTAACTACTTATTTAATAGGAATATTACTGACGCGGACACAACTAATGAATCGATTTACCAATGACGTCATGACTCGAGTCGCATTTTATTTCACTCACGCCTGTGTGCGAGTGAAAGAGCGCGACCGGACCGGCACAAAGCACATTTGGTAATTCTGGGATGCACGGACCAACACTATTCTCTTTTAAAATTATTTTTTGTATCGATCCGAAAATCCTGGGATTGAGTTTTTTCAATTTCGGGTTTTACGGGAACGAAAAACGAAAAAAACGGGATCGGGATCGCGGGATTATAATCCCTACATACGATGCACTAGTTGAAATACGCACCAAACCTTTATTTAGTAAAAAATACAGATTTGGATTAATACCTGAAGACCTTCAAAAAATAACTTCATTGTAGCATCATCTCGATAACTAAGATGGAATGCGCTATCTAAAGTTATCTGTATATTGGTACATATATGTTTTGCAGACGAGACATGTTCTTATTCGTCTTAAAGCTCTTTCTTTTGGGTGTTTATTTACTAGGTGGTTTATCCCAGTAATTTAGCATTATCCTGTCCATTCACGGGCGTGCCTTCGTTCCAAATGGCACGCCATCGCTCCAAAATACGCTCGTGAATGTCAATATTGCTTGCCCAACGTACAAAAACATGGCGTGAGGCGAATTTGGAACTAAAACCCGCCCCGCCCGTACCCGGCGCGGCGGTAACCCCTCGCCCTGTCATTCAGTTTGTTGGGAAGATTCGTAGGTCGATGGAATGAAAGAGCGATATGCTGTTGTTTAATGTTTATTTCTTACCGGAGATAAGCCCCGGAAGCAAGTTAAAGTGTACAAGTAATATTTTATGTAATGACGAACAAAGAAATGGATGACGCGCGGAAGTCTGCCCGATCTTACGGCAGAAGCCCGACTGCTGTGGTGTCGCCAAGTTCCTAGCTCGACCCTTTTGTTTATATCGCGGAGATTTTTATTATGTTAATATAAACAAAACTATGGGTCGGGCGATAGGTACATACATGGTACAGGGTTGAACAGGTACCGCTACAAGTTCATTCTCGTCTTTGAGTTATTGGTCTATATTCTGTGTCTTTGAGCGCGAGCTGTGTCATCTTGATTACCAATATACACTGAATTATTATGTCCAAAACATCCTAAACAGTCCGGGATGGTGCAAGAATAATTGCCGATGAAAAAGCGAATAATGGACCGATATTACCGTCTGACAGTTTGAGAGATAGAACGGCCGTCATCACTGCATGGTTTATTTAGTGCTGCCCGACCAAATTTCTGTATTTAATACGACACCGGTCACCGGACATTCTGTACATTATGTATTGTGTAATAAATATATAATATAATAAATATATAATATATATAATATAAAATAATAAATATACTATCGAAGGAAGATATTAAAAAAGTTTACTTTGCCTTATGTCATTCTCGGATTGAGTATGAAATCTTAGCATGGGGATCTGCCACAACAATCTATATCAACCATTTAAATATATCGCAAAAGAGCGTTATAAAAACCATTTTAAAACTACCAATCAGAACACCCTCAAAAGAGATCTTTAAATGTTTTGACGTACCGAACATAAAACAAATATATATGCCAAGAGTATTCTCTTACACCAATTTAAAGACACAAAACAAAACAATAGAACACCGGCATATAATACGAGAGGCAGTAAAATGGTAAATAGAAATATACCAACTTACAACACAACTTTTGGCCAAAGAAGCTATATCTATTTTGCAACAAAACTCTACAACATCCTTCCCCCAACCTTCAAAAATATTGAAAAGATTGAAGAGTTCAAAAAAAAAAGATAAAAGCATGGTTAAAACAAGTCGATGCAGATAAATTAGAAGGAGTATTGAAAACTACGCAGTAATTTAAAAATAGAAAATAAATAAATATAAACTAGTCCGCCTCAGCACAGGAACCCCTAGTGAGGAGGACTAAGAACAATAATATCAACAATTTCATTAAATATACATTAAATATCAACAAATTTTCAAAATATTATATTTCTAGATGAGCAAAATGAGCATATCGATCACTACCAACAAGCCACAAAAAGTGGCTTGGTAGAGTCTTAAAAATGTCATATTATATTGTTTGTATTTGTTATATTAGATCAATATTTCCTATTAAATCTCGAATTCAGTAAATTCCAAATTCCACAGCGACAGTGCATTTAAAAAAAATATTTTGGATATTGCTGCCTTTGCTTTTGTACAATGAATGACGAACCTGCTTTTTTCGCCTCGTCACCACGAGAAATTTGCACATTTGCATAATAAAAAAAATGTCGACAATGAAACAGATCGCCTATTTGGCAATATTTTGATAATAACAAAGATATTTGAATATCACTTCCATCAGTCAGCATAATACCCTTAACCATTATTTTTTTAAATGACAGAGTATTGGCTCTCTTAATGTTTTCGGGAAGAACATTGAAGAACAAAGGAGCCTTGTAAAAAAAACTTCTTTGTCCAAACACTGATTAAATAAATACTTTTCATAAAAAAATGTTTGATTTTTTCTATATAAAACGGCAATTCATAGGTAAGGATTTGATTGAAGCCTGTTGAAGCTTTTAACAGGGCCATCATCCAATATTTTGTTTATTTGATCGTCCCAGGTCTTTAGCGGACGCTCTCTATTCCTGCTGCTTTCAACACTCGCCTCACACAGTTTCTTTACCATCCTCTCCTCGCCAAACCATTTCAACGATGCTTACTGTATTGCATTTTACAGGCGCGTGCGGCGGTCAATTGCAGAATGACTTTTACGCAGACATATATTTTGGAAAAAATAACATAGAAATGAAATATTTATGTGACAGAGTAGTAAACAGACAGAGACAGGAATAAAAATATGAATAATATGATAATAATTGTGATAGGACTATTGCGAGATACCTATATTTTTTAATTATTTTTTTTTCGAAATAGTGCTTACGTAAATGTCATGATTCAGTATTCTCACTGCAATCCCTGCCATCTACCTCGCCACAGCCAGCAATACATTCACTTTTGATTCGTTAATTTCTCACTCTATCGACTACAGATTTTGCGCCAAAGCAACCCCATTTCCACCGCATTCAGTTTCTTTTCATTTTTATTGTCAATACCAGGCTTCACTTCCATTAGTTTTGGCACCAGAATTCCATTATGAACCACTAATCTTGCTTCGTGTGACAGATTCCTATTGGCCTATTGGGTATTCAGGGCATCACTTACCTTATTTTCTGCAGTCACTCTACTTTCAATGACCGTTTCATGGAAATTTATATAAAATCTCCAAATTAGTGATTAAGTATCTAAAAAATAATTATTCAAAAAAAATATAATAGAATTGAGAATAGGTTGATAACAATCCGCCGTTTTTTTTTATTATTTCAGTAGTGTAGTCACCATCAACGTCAATTACTGCTTCACATTTGCTTGGAAGACGGTCTAATCCGCGGGCGAAGAGTGTCCAGAGTCCTGTTGGTGCAACTTTCGTCCTTTTCCACAGCCGCAGAATGGCCTGGTCATCAAAGTCCGAGAATCGACCCTTTCCTTACTTGTCGTCTAACCCGTTATTACCAGCTTAGAAGCGAAAAATCACTCTCAGCATATTCTCTCGCTAATCGGCGATCGCGAAATGAATTAGCTTTCCGCTCTTTCTCTTAGTGGTGTAGCCTATAGACGTACCACTATAACTTGGCGTGCGAGGGAGGGCGTCGCTGTCGCGTAACAGAAGTTGTCAGGGTGTAAATTTATTACACAATACATAATGAACAGAATCTCCGGTGACCGGTGTCGTATTAAATACAGAAATTTGGTCGGGCAGCACTAAATAAACCATGCAGTGATGACGGCCGTTCTATCTCTCAAACTGTCAGACGGTAATATCGGTCCATTATTCGCTTTTCTAGCTTCGCAAAACTTTAATACTTCAATGGCATTTGTTCTTGCACCATCCCGGACTGTTTAGGATGTTTTGGACATAATAATTCAGTGTATATTGGCAATCAAGATGACACAGCTCGCGCTCAAAGACGAGAATGAACTGAATGACAGGGCGAGGGGTTACCGCCGGGTGCGGGCGGGGCGGGTTTTAGTTCCAAATTCGCCGCACGCCAAGTTACGTTGGGCAAGCAATAATATGGCATACCTATATATGGTTTTAGATTTTAATTTTCTAATCCTATTGAAGAAATATACTCTACAAAATGTCAATTAGACGTCAAATAAAAATAAAAAAATGCCAAAAAATGGCGGATAATTATGTACCAACCTTATAACTGCAAAGGTTATGACGCATGCTACATTAGAGTTTTTATTATTATTTCTCGATTTGTTACTAAGCTAAGCTGACTGTGTGACGATTTTGACTTACAATCTTCGTTGAATTCGCACGGGGAGGCCTGCGTGATGACCAGGGCGGTGGGCGGGGCCGCGAGCCCCGGCGGGGTGGCCGCGGGCGGCGCGGAGCTGGGCGGCGTCCAGTCGGAGCCGCCAGTCAAGGGCTCGCCGTTCTGAGGAGACAATTGTTTTATATCTCATTATTTATTAAGTTTGTTACATCGGTATGTTAACAAATATTATTTAATATAATTATTTTTTTTACTACTCTGTATTTAATAATGATGTGAAGTGTGTTATTATGATAATGACAATGAATAATTAATTAGTGATGTGTATATATATTTTTCCTTTCTCTTTTCTTAATTTTGCTATACATATTTTTAATTTGCTATTTTGTTTATTTATTGCTCTTTTCTTAAATTGTTTAAAATTTTTAACTTTGTAGATAAAATTTCTTTCTTTTTTTGTTTTTTGTACTTAATTGTTTTCGTTTTTATCTCTTCTGTTTATAAAGTAAATAATATTTAGTAATAGTTTAATTGTAAAAATGAACCTACAGACAAACGTCTATTTAGAAGTTTTGTGGGACTAGATATTACAAAATGTAAAGAAAATAAATAGAAAATTAAATAAAAAAAATAAAAAAATACATATTTACATTTACATCACATAATCTATAATAAATATCCTATAATATGCAATACTATACTGTGGAATGGAATGCGTGGGGTTGCACTAACCTCCCCGCATACTGGAATAAAGACATATTTTTTTATTTCAATCCAACTGAGTGCTCCTCTCATTTCTTCAATTATGCTGTGTTTACTTCTTTTATGATAATTCTCATAGCCCTGTTTTGCGTAACTTATTGAGATTTTCTTCATCGGCTAAATACAACAATAATTTTAATGAGGAATAGTTATATGTAAATACCCATAAAATAAATGTATCTAATAAATATTAAAATAAATTAAAATATTTTTAAAATTTTTTCATGGGATTGATAGTAGAGATACATTTTAACTGGAATCACATATGTGTAATAAATAAAGTTTTACACCAAAAAGTGTTTCCAAACACACCCTGCAGTCTCTACCATCCAATGGTTGATCATTATAATATTTTAAAATATTCTTCGATAAAATTGCCTAAGTACAAAGCTACAATGTTATTTTTTTTTAAACAATGACGAATTCTGGAATAATAAATATAAAAACAGACTCAACCATAATTATAAAGTCGTATTATAAAACAATAATTATAAAATGATGATATTAATAAATAAGAAAAGCAAATAATTTTTATGGCGACAGAATAAAAGGCAAAAAATTCCTAGCCTACTAAAAATTTTTTGAGTAAAAATGAAACAAACAAAAGTTGGAGGAGCGTGTACTCATGTACCCGCGGTAAAAGTTATAATTCTTTGGCTTGATTGTGATAATAATTTTAAAATTCAAAATATTTTATCGTATTTCTTAAAAATCACCGTTTTTTCCTAATTGTGAGGTACGAAAGCAAAGGCAGCAATATCAAAAATAATTGATTGGAGTAATTTTTTTATTATTTTTTTTATTTATTTGTTCTTTTTACATAAATTAATAGAATTTAACATTTAAATAAAGGAAACAATTTATTCTACAATCTTCAAATTTATAGGAAAACAAGTCCTTCAAATTTATAGGAAACATTATTATGAAAGGTAGATACATAAATATTTGTAATTCAGTATATTTTAAATTGGTAATCCTCCGTGACCGCCTTAAAAACATTAAAATTTTTTTTGGACATTGCTGCCCTTTCTTTTGTATCCCACAATTGTGTCCTGGCATCATTAGCATTTCTGTGAGCGTAAGGAAAAAGCAAACAAGTAAAAAAAAAGGAGAGCCAAAACAAAATTTGAGAATTTCATTTGTTTAGGAAATACCTATCTCTTAAAATCTTTATTATTATATTTTTGATGTTTATAGCGTTAACTTTGTGATTGGACATAATTATTAATTTTAATTAAACAACTTTGTATAAACCACTTAACTAGTAACTCTACGTCTACCGGTTTCGATACCACCGTATCTTCATCAGGACGGACGCAAACTAACTAGTCATTACTTATTCTAGCAAACAAATTAATTTTTGAACGGGGCGTGGCTACAATTATGGTGGGGGTAATTAAGAATTGGACGCCGAAATGGGGAATCAAGGAGCCTATACACATTGGCCGAGGTTGGCCCAAAGTAAGGTTGGCCCAATGTGTACAGGGCGTTTTGGCCGTGCGTAGAGACGTTTGCCAAACTTGGCTTGGTAGTCGGTTTTTCGAGCACACATCAAAAGAAAGAGGCGTGGCTCAAGTTGTCAACTTTTTTTAGGGTTGTCAACTTTATTTACAAGAAATAAAGTATATTTAAGTCTGAGAAGAATATTAAGCAGTATTTTAGAAAAATGAACAGTATTTTATTTATTTAATGTATTAAATACATATTTTTTAGAGCTTCTCGCACAACTTATTAATTTACACTCTTTTTAAAAACTTCATACGCCTCACCACAATTATAACTAAAATTAAAATAAATGAGGAGCACATTTTTTATTAAATTAATATTTGCTCTATTTCTATCCTCCCGCCACTTTGCATTCATTACTGAAAAAATTCTTTCAGTAAATGCTGAGGTGGCGGGAACAGAAAGTAGATATGAGACAATTTTAGTAATATTTTTAAATTCTTCTGAGTTGTTTACTAATAAATGGCTCCACTTTTGGCCAGTACTCATTTCAAGAAAATCTTTGTCTTCTGATACTTTTTTATAAATTACTTTGAAATTTGTTAATTCTGTATACAAATCATTCATACTAATATTTCTGTGAGCGTTTCAGTCTGAATAATTTTGATGCTGAAAACAGTATTTTGTATATTTTATTTTTGTTCAACAGTAAAAAGTATAATGTAGTAAAAAACAATATGATACTAATTTTAACAGTATAGTTGGCAACCCTAGGCTCAGCCGGCAACGCGCAACGCGCTTCGATCATTGCGAGGTTCGCCGACACCGACGTTGGCTAATGTGTAATCGCTGTCCGCCATTTTGCAAGTTTGACGCTCTGCCGAGGTTCCCGGACCGTATACACATTGGCTGAGATGACCCAAAATGACATTGGCCCAATGTGTACAGGGGTTTTTTTGCGCAACTCAGCGAGGTTTGGCCAAACTTGGTTCATATCCATCGTTTGTCGGTATTTGAATAAACTTCAAAGAAAGCATGAGTCATTAAGCTATCGTGGAGCAATGAAAAGTTAGTTGTATGGACAGAAATTAATTATGTGTACAATGAATGAGTTTTATAATTCATATAATTTATTTCAACAACGTTATTTAGTCATAACCAAAATAATTACTATTTTTTTTTATTTGTTTCGTCAAACCGATTGAAAATAATATACATGAATTATTTTATATTTTAAATATATACGGCTATAAAGGTTTTTACTTTAAAAATTGTACAAAATGGATAAATAATATTTTCAGAAATATTTATTATATTCAACTAGCTGTAACCCGTCAAAAATGACAATACTTTTACATGTTTTTCCTAAGGAATAAGTTTTTATTTATTTATATAAAAAAGGAAAGAAAGAAAAAAAATACTTCCCCCTTGGGGGTAGGAAGAGAGGATAGAGCGCCATACTCTTCTGTCCTGACATACAACTCTCGCCTCATCCACATTCATACATCTTCGCATGCAAGCTCGCCGGTTGTTGAGGCTTCTAACGGGACCATCTTTCAGTATCTGGTAAATCTGGTCATGCCACGTATTCCACGGTCCTGTCTTTCTGGCGCCATCTACATAATATCTTTCTATACATAGCATATATATCTTTCTTACGATTCTTTCCTCATTCATTCGCTCAACATGCCCAAACGATCTGAGCGATCCTTTTTTAATTCTATTATTTATGCTACGTTTAGCTTTACATTCATTTCATCATAAATGTATTTGCCACACCTATGTTTGATGGATCCCATCTTCACTGTATTCAATTTACTTTCGTTCCTCTCCTGCCAGCTCCAGGCTTCACTTCCATACAACAGTGACGGTATCAGAATTCCATTACTTACCACTAACTAATTTTGCCTCAGTATACATATTTCTACTAGAAACTATTGCGTTCAAAGCACTTCATATATAATAATAAATTCAAAGCACTACATGTATAAGAATAAAGGATACTACATATGAATAATAAGAATATTTCATCGCTGTATATATAATTAATCTTATGTGACGTTTTAGTACATTCTGAGATAAACGAATAAAACTGTTTTAAAAAATAATTGCACGGACTAGATTTATAAAAAATATTTTAAATAATTACTAGGCAGACTTTCTCCATTATTATATAGTACATCTCCATTATTTATATGAAAAATGTACTAACTGGCAAAAAACGAAAAGAAAAAATTATGTAAAAAATTTTACGTAAAAAAGAAAATGGAAAAAAATTATGTAAAAATTTCTAGGGAAAAAAAGAAAAAAAAAATTACGTTAAAAAAGTTAAATAAATTTACGTAAAAAATTACGTACAAAAGGAAAAAATTACGTAAAAAATGTATCTACGAGCAGAAAATGATTTTATTATTATTGGTATCGGCGAGTTAATAAATACTAGCTTCGCCGATTGCTTACGTCAGCCGCTTCGCGGCCAATTGTATCTGGCCAATTTCCACTTTTAATTACGGGTAGTTTAGATATAATGAAGATAAAGTATTTATTCAGTATTTCTATATAAATGTAATTAAAATTTCAACAAACAAAATATTCTCGACCGTAAAAAAAAATTCGATCCTGCTAGGATTCGAACCTGGAATCTTCAGATCCGCAGTCAGACGCGTTATCCGCTGCGACACACAACACAGGGGGCACCGTGGCAAAATTATTGTATACAAAGTGAAATCAGCGTATTTATAATATAGATATGTATATGTATACATGTATAAAGTCGAATAGCATACGTAATCCATCGCCAAAAAAAGTGATACAAAAAACACTGTTTTGGGTCGCACGGTGGGAGAAATAGGCGTAAACGATGAAACAGGGCCGTACTCTGTCAAACTGTATTTGTTTAATGAATGTTAATGTTAATGTTTTATAGAAAAAAAAAACGGTGTTATTTTTAATGAAAAGTACTGCTGAAATTACTTATTATAATCGTAGATGCGGAATTTATTTAAATGTTATATAAATCATTGAATTATAAATAAATAATATGTACCTGTGATATGAAAAAACTTGCTAGCGTTCTGAAACAAGGCTTGAACCAAAAATCTGCAGACCAAACGTCTTGACCACTAGACTACCTAGTGCATCAAATAAATAAATTATTATGTTAGTATTTACGTAGTTATTTAGTACGTTAATGTATTTTATACAATAATATTTGTTATCTTTAATAGTGATGTTTATACATTTATTACATAATAGTGGAATAACGGGTTATTTAGAAGAAATACGTTATGACCGCCACAAAAGGCATTAATGTTTGTATTTTTCTATAATTTATAATTTTTCATTAATTTTTATTTTTAAACAATCATAATTTTATTTTTAAAACAAATCTACTTACATAAAATACAAAAAATCTAAATATCCAAAAAAAAACGGTTGATAATTTGCATGATAATAATTTTTGGCTATATCTAAAAAATAAAAAATTTAATCTATATTTTCAACACAAATTGGTTTCTTAAAGCAATCATGGCGCTACACTATTACTAAATAATCGACTTGCATACTTTAATTTAATTTTTGATTATGACATTTAATATGTTGCCGCCGCAATTTGTTACCGAAATGCATTTTTTCTTTTTCTTAAAGAGAGTTTACTTTTCCAGAAAATTCCAATTGATTTCATTATTTTCGTTTTCTATGATAACTTTTTTACTCTCAAAACAATTTCTTATTAATTTTAACATATGATATGCGCCCAAAGAAATTACAATTTCTTGTTTTGTAGATGGATGCTTAAAAGTTGGCTTTAAATTATCATAGTCAAATGAGCATCCTAGAATTTTTCCCATTGATATGTTAACGGGACAGCCATTAAAAGTTAATGAAACTACTTCTACGCCAGCTGCATGAACTTTTTCTAAACATCGATTTATCAAAGATGCACGCTATTGACCGTTAGTTCCTTCCGCTTAAAATATGCTAATGGGAGTTTGAAATTCGAATTTATGGCAGTCAAAAAAAAACACTAAAGCATCTTTTGCTACCGCAAGATCATCATCGTTGATATCGGTACCCATATCTACGTACCCGTAATAATTTTCTCCGTCATATTCGATGTGCTTTCTGATAGCCATTTCATCGAGCGCTAAGTTCGCAACAATTTTATATTCAGTGGAAGAAGATTTTAATCTAAGAGCATCGAAAGCTTCAGAAATAAATCCCGGGTTACCGTTTATACTTTGGTACCACCTTTTAATGGACTGTTCCTGGCTCTACCCCAAAAAATTCCAAAAATTCAAAGAAGAACCACAAAAGTTGATATTTTGCCGTGCGAAGTTCTATGTTGTATTGCTAAACTGTCTAAAGTTGACAGAAGTTATTTAGTAATTGAGCTGAAACAGTTTGTAGACCAATAGACCAATATGAGACTTTCATAAAGACTGAATGGGATGAAAATGACAAAAATGAACAAGATAAGCCAAAGCTGAATCGTGATGTAGAAAAGAGTGAGGATTATAAATTAGAATTGCAAGAAAATAATTATGTTCACTATTTAGTGAAAAAAAGTGTTTTAGATGTTTAGCGTGCGCTTTTTATGTTGTTTCTGAATTATCTCAATCAGGGCTCTTTACTAATCTTTACATAGCTTATAAGTTTATATTAACCAATCCCTAAGAATTTTCTTAGGTTTCCACGGCCACTCAGAATCTTCTGGTTTGTGTCTTCTGGGGTACTATGCCGTATACACATTAGCCCTGATGATGGACCCTTCAATGGGATCCGAAACATCGGCCAGAAGACACAAACCAGAAAATAACTCTTCCTTGTTACTTTTGAGCAAATCTTTTCAAAATAAAAAATAGGCTTAGATCAACTTTGAATCAGGAGTTAATGTCTAATCTTTTGTTTATAAATATAATTAAGTATTAATTTAAGTAAGAATTTAATTATCGATGAAGTGGCAATTTAATTTTCATTATCGATGAACTTAAGAAAAAAATGATGGTTTAGTGCAGGTACTAAAGGATAAATTAATGTTTTAAAGAGCTTAATATTAATCCTTGAATAAATAGCGTGATTATTTCCAGTATACATAGTATTTGTCAATTACATATTTAACTTATACCTTTGATATAGATATAAAATAGGCCTACTTGCAGCTACGGCTTTGAAGCCACGTATTTGAAATTGCTTGCACATAGCCCCCTGACCCACGTTAAGTAGCTCAATCAATGTATGTGAAAATTATAAGATGGCCGATAGATTCCTGCCTATGTTAAATGTTCAAACAATCATGACCTAATATCAATAGTTATGGAGATATGCAGTATCAAAGATTGCATTTTTTTTTCAATATTTCTGACTTATTTTTTGCAAAAATTTGAACTATCATTACAGTAACTTATATCGATTATGAAAAATTTATTTGTTTCAATAAAACTTAAATAAAACGATAAAAACCTTGTAAAAAAACATTTTTTCCAATTTTCGCAAGGTTTTTATCATTGTATTCGACTTGTATTAAAGCGAATAAATTTTTCATAATCTACATAAGTTACTGTAATGATAGTTCATGACAGTTCAACTTTAAAAAAAATGTAAACTTTGATATTGCACAGCTCCATAAAATGCAGGGGCCCCTTCACTAGTTCTCGCCGAGGGCCCCCAAGAGTGCCAGTGCGCCCCTGTCGCTCTAGCCAAAGCGAGGTTGGCCGATACGTTGGCTAATGTGTAATCGCTGTCCGCCATTTTGCGAGGTTGGACGAGACGTTGGCTCTGCCGAGGTTGGGCCAATGTGTGCAGGGCCCTTTAGGTGGACCACTAATTAAAATACTCATACTCACATTCAGTCACTTACTAACTTTTTTATTTTTCAGGTACTACTGTATCTTTAAGCGGAATACTGCAATCGAACTCGATTGATTTAAAAAAAGCTGCCGACGCTATTAATGATACTATAAGTGTTCTACAAAATAAAAGAGAAAATGCGAACGTAATTTACCGACAGCTTTTTGAAGAGGCTAAAGAAGTAGCTGAGCAGCTAGATGTAGAAATTAAATGTCACAGAATAGTGTCAAGACAAATACATAGAGCCAATAACCAACCTGCTCAATCTGCTGAAGAGTATTTCCGCAGAGCCATATACATTAGGCTGTCCCGATAAATTTTTTTTGGCTTATCTTAACACAAGACCTCTCAAAACTTGCGTAATTGACCTACATTACCAAAATAATTTAAAAAATAAAATAAAACTATATGTTTAGGGTTCTACCTATCTACAAAATTTTGAAAAATTGTCATTTTTATGGTGACATTTCGTTTTCCTCAATTTTGGCTCTTTACTTTTTATTCTATTTAGGTGTAAATCATACATGACGTTTCGATTTGCATGCAACAACACGTTACCAGCAACTTCGAATTTGTTGAGTTTCAACCTGCAAATACCCTCAAGTTTGAACTTGTTTTGAGGACTTTCTTGACTTGACTCGCGAGTGTTTTCTTCGTAGCCAAAATAATTTTTATGCCATAAAAGTACCATGGCGATTGTTACAGTTAGTAAAAGCGGATTTTGTGATTTTTAAATAAGAAGCTCGAGGGGTAGTCGACTACTTTTGCTATGTTCGGACCATACAAAAAACTTGACAATCAGCAGCTACCAACTATAAGGGGCGTCATTTCATTTATTTTATTTGTCAAGAACGACCTGAAATTCACGTATAATTGAAAATATCCATCCAAACCAGATATATATGTGATTGTATCCGAAGAGATCAACAATATTTGGACCAAAACTTCGATTCCAGTTGCAACTAAGGAACGAGTTATTTAATTAGTGAAATCCAATTTCGAAAAGTATCTCAATTTGAAAAGATACCCCAAAAACAAACGAAATGATAGTTTTGAAAATAAATTGAAATGTTTTTTAGTCATCTGAGAAACTTTTTGACGTTTCCGCTTGTAAATGCACTTCATTTGAATCTTGTTCGTGTCTAAAACCTAAGAATATTTACCTACATCAATGAGAGAAGTTTTTGTTGGATCAAATAAATGATAGGAAAATGGTTATAAGAGGTTTTGATAAGAAAGAAACGGCTAGATTAATTAAACGACAGCAGAGATAAATTTTAGAGTCAATAACGGTAACAATAAAGTCGTGTCTCAAGAAACCGATTCTGTCTCAGCAAATTGTAATTATGATTCAGTGCGTGAATCTTCCCCAGAAACGTATGCGATAACAGAGGCATCCCCGACAAACTCGCCCTAGACAGACACCATTGACTTCAACGGCGAATTGGAATACATTGCCTATGCCGACAGTTGCTAAAATCTGTGATAGATACGGTTTATCTACGCAATCTGCTGCTGCTGTTGCTTCTGCGGTTTTGACTGACGTCGGCTTGGTTTCTACCGAAGATTTAACTCTGGTTATTGATAAAAATAAGATCTACAGAGATGTATCTAAAGCCCGGAAGCTTCAAAAGATATTGGAGGTATTGTTATAAAAAGCATTAACTTTGATGGACGAAAAGACCATCGCAAAGAAGTATTAGAAGACCATTTCTCAATTTCAGCACAGCCTGGATAAATTTATTTGGGATACACAATACCGAAAGACGTGGCACTGCAAAGGGAATTCTTACTTCGATCACAACTTTAGTAGAGGGTCGAGGTTGGAATTAAGATGACGTGATTTGCGTTGAATGCGACGGAACTGCAACTAACACCGATTGGATTCAATATTTAGAGGAGTATTTGCAGAGACCGTTACAATGGTGTGTTTGTATGCTTCATGTCAATGAGTTACCCCTTCGTCATTTATTCTTGTCCTTAGATGGTTGCACTTTGGGTCCTAGAGAATATAACAGATGCCTCACAAAGTGTAACTGACGTTACTTCTAGAGATGGTTTTATTAGAACCAGGATGCAATCTCGAGCAGAAATGCCAATTTTGGACACAAAAATAGGTTTATTTTTAGTTTTTGTCATTGATTATAATCTATATTTTGTTTATTTTATTTTCTTGTGCTTTGTTTCATTAATTTCAATACTAAAATACCTTTTAAACATGATTTTTTTATTATTTTAGGCAAGCGAATACAGTAATCAAGACATTGAAACTGTGAAACAACTAGCAACCGATTATACATTGTTACTAGATAATACTCCAGTTTCTGTCGTTGTAAACGAATATCGGCTGTGGATGGTGAAGTGGCAGCGGAGTCAGGACATACCGCAGTCGATTTCCGACCTTATTTTAAATTGCGATATTGAGATGTATCCTAATATAAGAATTTTTTATGTATTATGGCTACACTACCTGTTAGTGTAGCGACAGCGGAAAGATCTTTCTCTACGTTGCGAAGAATCAAATCGTGGCTAAGAGCTTCAATGGTTGAAGAACGTCTAACAGGACTGCCACTTCTCCACGTCCTTAAAAACGTACCCATTGGAGTAGATGAAGTGATAACGCGTTTCGGTAGAAGACGTAAAAGAAAAATTGATTTTGTTATTTAAATGTAGGTAGGTATTTTTAAGTACAGTAGGTACTTACATTTATTAATAAAATACCTACGTTTTACTTGTAAGTATCTATTATTATCAAAATTAAATTATAACTTCTTGTGACTTGACCACGACTATGTGACCCCCCCCTGGCGCCAAAGCTGGATCCGCCCTTGGTTCGAGCCCCATCTCCGGCCGTTTAATTTCGTTTTCTTAAACATGAATTCGAACGAAACGTTACGGACGTTACACGAGTTAAGGGAACAGGCAGACAGATAGACGGACGGACGGACAGGCAACGAAATTATTATGTTTGATGATATCGTGCATGCACATAAAGGTTTTAGTTCACAAAGTCGTGTACCAATAACATGTTGAAGAAATATTTCAATACGTAAGATAGTTAATAATTTGTGTGTTCATAGAATATCATAATAATAAAATAAATTATTTACTAGACCATGTTGATGGTTTAATTTTTTAATTAGGGCGATCTTCTAGTCAAGTGAGCAAATCTCACCATATTTGCTCGTACCTTCTCTTGCGTTTAACACATTTTTGTATGGAAAGGTATCATATTAAAATTAATTCATCATTTTCTATATACATATTTAAAATACGGATATCTTCTCAAAATGACACAAATTAAATTATCTAATCAATTAATAGATTGCCAAACCTGAGATGTTTACAAAATTAAGAAAATTGCCCTACTTGGGACTCGTGAGATGTTTTTTTTTTTTCAATAATATTTATGAAGTAAATTAACAAAAAATCTATTATCTTAAATCAATTAAAATGTATGCTTAAAAACCACTACTTTTACAAAATATTTTATTCGTTGTTGTTTTTTCAACCCTTTTTACATATTTACAACTTTTTACGCAAATTGATTAAAAGACAAGTTATTATTATTCATGAAAAGAGTAGATTATAATATTATAATAAAAATTATAATATTCCTGATAGTCGATATTCCTCATTTCAGCTATTTATTCAAGGCACCGCGTATTGTATCTTAAACATGTTGCGTCTTTATTAAATAGCTGAAATCAAGAATATATACCTATATTTTTTTTTTTGTTTTTATTTCACAATATTTTTTTTTTTCATTCATAAAGTTGTCAACTATACTGTTGGCAACTTTATGTATTAACGACTAATGAAGGTCTAAAAAAAGCACACAAAATAAAATATTTTTTAAAAACGTAAATAATAAGTAAATACGCTGATGGGTAACTGTAATGATAGTCCAAGGTTTTACAAAAGAGAAGTCTGAAATTTTGAAAAAAAAATGCAAAATTATATGTCGCATATCTCCATAACTATTGATATTAGGTCTTGATAGCTTGAAAATTTTCGACTCATAATCAAGGCAGGAATATAGTCCTGCGAGGTTATTAATGTTTTTCAAATAACCCTGTATATTTCTTTATAAATATACTATAGTTATTGTACGTAAATACTTTTACATTATCCATATTTTTAGCTTTTAAGAATTAGAGCACTTATAGTTTTTAAGATTTATTTATTTCTATTTTTTTTTTAAATAGAGATGCGAACACGGAATACATGCCAAATCAATATTCTTACTATTTTCAAACTAAGCTAAACGCTTGTGCACTGAAAATAGGACTAACTTGCTAGTCTGGAGTGAGGTTTGAACCCGCGACCTTTGGATCGGTAGGAGTCACTAATGGCACCAGTAGAAAGTCATTACTGCGCATTAACATTATAATGAAATAATTTTAAATATTGGGAAAAACCAATGCGCCCTTATATATATATATATATGTATATATATATGCTTTCATTATACATCAGTTCGTAAGAAGCAATGTCAATTATCTTTATACGTATATAATATAATATGAAGGTGATGGTAATTGGCATACAACAGAAAAACGCTATAATGAATAATCATTAACAATGGTGAGGTTCGCCTTACGGTTTTTTATTCATATTTTTCAAAAGCAGCTACTTTCAAAATGCGGCCCAATGCAGTTCAAAGAACTAGATAGAGTAGCTTGTTGGTCTTGTGGTTAGGACACTGGCCTCGTGATCCAAAGGTCGCGGGTTCGAACCTCACTCCAGACTAGCAAGTAAGTCCTATTTTCATGGCACAAGCGTTTAGCTTAGTTTGAGAATAGTGAGAATATTGATGTGACACGTATTGCGTGTTCACATCTCTATTTAAAAAAAAAAAAAAAAAATTAGTACAACCAAAAGGGTGGTCCTCTAGTCTAGTAGGTAAGACACTGGTTTCTCATATCGGGGGTTCTTGGTTCGATTCCCGGTAAAGTCACAATACAATTGTTTGATTTACTCAAGCCTGGAAAGTATTTCGCTTTAGTAATAGGGCCTCATGGCCCATTTTAGCTTAGAAAATAAATGTTGCCACTTTACTATCACTTTACTATTACAAGCCAGAATACTATTTTTAATAAATTTATATTGTTATAAAACACAGAATACGTGTCACATCATTATTTTAAAAACACTGGTAATTTTTAATTCGAAATAATTTTTAACCCTCTGCGCCATAAATAAATACATTTTAGTAGACATAATTCGATTCTTTTTAAATTTGAGGAAATTGAATAAAATATTTAGATTTTTCAAAAGTGAGAAGTAAGTATGTCAATATCGGAATAAAAATGTCGTGTTTTTTGTATTAGCCATGTTTTAGATGAAGTTTTAAAAATAATGGTTTATGAAATAATAAATAAATAATGTTGTTTAAATTTTAGATAGTTTATAAACTGATGATTTGATGAAAGCTTTTGGTAAAAACTGATGGTTTATTTATTAATATTAGAGCATAATAAAATACAATAGAACATCGTTAATTCAATATTCATTGAAATTCGAATTATGCGAAATCCTGTTAATTTGAAATTCGAAATAAACTTGTGGGTTTGAAAAATTTAAAATTATGGCGAATCTCAAATTAACGTTGTTTTATTGTTTGTAAATTTATGTAGGTACGCACTATTTTTAAGAAAAAATAACACAAATATGTAATTGTTGAATAGATCGGATTCTAATTGTATGCATTCATTGTTTAAAATACTTTTGTATATTAAGGAATCCAGGCTGCTACCTACAGTTAATTAGCACAGGGCTGAAGCGTGGGTTAATTATTTTCACTTTGGTTATCCTGTCAATAAATGAACATTTAATGACATCATTAGCATTTCTATGGTATATATTAGTGATGGGTCCGCTCTGTACTCACTACTACAATGTAGTACTACACTACATTGAAGTGCACACTTCGCACATTTTGATGTGTAGTGCACACTACAAACTACAAACACCAAAGTTATTGAAAGTATAAACTTCAAATAGTACACTTCATTTCAAAGCGAACACTACAAAGTATATACACGTCAAAGTTATCGAAAGTATGAGAAACCCATTTTAAATAGTGTATTTTTTACGTGAAATTTTTGGAAAGTTGATGTAGATATATGAAGAAATTTCTGGAATTTGTAACAACCCCAAATAAGTTAAGTTTTGTGTGACTGATTTGCATATACGGTGATTTGTTTATTTTGTTTTAGCATGTCTACTGAGTACAAAAGGAGGACCGATATAGGTACAGCGAGTCTCGATATATATGAGCTCGCTGCAGAAGAAGTAACATTGCGATATAAAAGTCTCCGTGATGCGGCTTCGAGTTGCAACCTCAACCATACTTCCCCATTTGATATCGCAGTCACACCGCGTAATGTCTGTTCCGGATTTAGCCAGTTAACACAGAAATATTCCAGGATGCTGATTACCTTCCAAGTCAATTGCCTGATTGGCCTTTCATGAGTTCTGCCGCCGAGAACTCTGGCCCATCCAGCTCTAACACCAAGTCTTTCGGTCTTGAACTTACCTGCTACTCCTCCAAAAGTTAGTGAAATCAGCTTCGAAACTGAGGATGTGTCCAACTTTGCCGAAAATCTTGATAAGAACTCGGAGGTAATACAACCTGGTACTTCCACACTGCCTTCAACCACTGAGTCGGTCAATCCGTCCGCAGAATTTACATCTACTATAGTACCTGTGGCATCCACATCACGTGATAATTCAGACGTGACGATTTCTCGCCCGAAACTCTCCGACACTTGCCAAAAGCTCCACCAAGAAAAGGAAATCAAACGAATCGACGAAAGGTAAAAACCGCAATCTAGACTGATACTCCTGTAAAAAATGAATTGGCTGCAATTGAAACAGCTAGGATGGCTAAGAAACCTTTTCGACGCTCCAAAAACACGTAAAAGATCCAAACCAGAAACTAAAACTAAAAAGACCAATATTAACAAGAAAAAAAGACAGTGAAGATGAAGAAGAAGAGGAATGCTAGTGTATTGTAAAGTTCAGCCAAAGAAAAATGGATCCAATGTCTGAAATGCAGAAGTTGGGCACATGCAGCTTGCACTGGTGGCGAGCTTTCGTATGTTTGTCACAATTGCTTATCAGAATAATAATTTCATATTCCTTATGTCTTCTATTTTTTATCGTTGATATTATTGTTGTTACTTTTTTAATTTATTTTTTTAATTCGGTCATCCAACAGGGAGACAATCGCTTGATAAGATGAAATACAAAAAAAATAGTTAAATGTCTCCCACTATTAAAGGATAAAACAAACTTATACTTCGGAAGAAGTAAAATTGAGACTGATTGTAATTCTTATAAACGACTGAAAGTCGATATTTGATATTTGATCCTGACATTGAGATATTTTACTGTTATTATTGTTACTCTGCTTAAAATAATGCTCACTGTCGGCGGAAGATGTTTGAGTAAAATAATAATGAAAATGGATGAATTACAGAGTATATCATAGCTAGTAGTAAAAACTTCACAGCTTCCTGCCTTAATAATGAGTCGAAAATGTTCAAGCAACTATGACCTGATATCGTGGAGATATCAATATCAAAGTTTGCATTTTTTTTCAGTATTTCTAATTTTTTTGCAAAAAGTCTAACTATCATCACAGGAACTATAAAGATTATGAAAAATTCATTCGCTTTAATCGAATAATCGATATAAGTTACCGTATCGACAGTTCGACTTTTTGCAAAAAAATATCAGAAATATTGAAAAAGAAATCTCCGTAACTATTGATGTCATGGTCATGTTTGATTGAACATTTTTAACTCATTATGAAGGCAGAAATCCACTTCCAAAAATCACCTCAAGTGTGTTACAAAATCGTGTTTCGTCCAACACTAGTATGTACCTATTTAAAATATGTATATGTGTATGTGTGTATGTATATATGTGTATATGTATGTATGTATGTGTGTATATGGGTATGTATGTATATGTGTATATGTATATTTTTAGATATAAATTCATAATATGTATGCACTGAACATAAAGTTTGTAATGTACATATTGTGTAATAAATAAAAATTGAAATTGAAAAAAAAATTTAGAATCGCAATCTTATGCGGGATAGGGACAAATCTTGTAATTAATATCTGACAAATTTCCTGACCAACAAGCGCTCTGAAATTTGGCGAAGATTTCGGATGAAAATACAATTATCATTCCGTAGTTTTCCTCGGTAGGTAGTGGAAAATCAGTTTTATCATACCTATATATCGGTGACATCTGTTGGTTTGTATTATTTTAAAAAAAATATTTTACTATTTAAAAATTTATAAGTAGGAATGTTTGAGGTCAAGAGTGCTCGAATTTGATTGTGCCTACATGGTATTAGATTGTATTGTATAATAAATTGTAAATTTGAAATATTTACAAATTGTAAACAATAATAAATTGTCAAATTAGAGTAGTTTTTGGTGTAGTGCTTATGACTCTCGCCTAGTGATCTGGTGGTAGATGGTTCGGGTCCCATTCCAGGACACCAGCGATTAGTTAGTTAGCTAGAAGTTAGTCCTATTTTCATAGCACATTGGTTTAGCTTAGTTTGAAAATGATGAAAATGAACTAAAACCTTTACAATGCATGTACATGTATGCAAACATAATAATTTCGTTGTCTGTCCGTCCGTCCGTCTATCTGTCTGCCTGTTCCCGTAACTTCGTGTAACGTCCGTAATTCCGTTCGATTTCACGTTTAAGAAAACGAAATTAAACGGCCGGAGATGGGGCTTGAACCCCGGGGCCACTGACCGCTTAACACAAATTGCTACGCCCGCCTCTCCGTGGACCGCCAAAACTAACTAACCATGACGCCGTTTCCCCGCAAGGGTAGGCAGAGAGGATACAATGCCATATTATTCTATCTGGGCACACCACTTTTGCTTTGGCTACATTCATACATCTTCTCATGTAAGCTCTACCGTTTTTGAGGCTTTTAACAGGTCCATCCTCCAATATATGTAGTATTTGATCATGCCAGATCTTTCGCGGATGCCCTCTATTCTTGTTACGTTCAACACTCGCCGCATATATTTTCTTAACCATCCTTTACTCGCTCATATGTTCTACATGACCAAACCATCTCAGCATTATTTTCTTTATTCTGTTCTGTAATGTATACTAGGGCTTAGAAAAAAGCATAGCAAAAAAATAGCAAAAACGCGAACCAATGTACTGTCATTTTTTTTACAGCTAGTTGTATCAATAAATGTAAAATAATCGAATAAAGGCCGCATTAGATCTCTGAAAAGGCTTTACATATTTAATACATTAACAAATTGTCAATGAAAAACCCGGCCTGAATTGTAATTTCAAAATTTCGTGGTATTGCATTTGGTTAAGGGATGATTTTACATTACAAATGTAATTAAGAACTTCCTGCACTAATGAAAAATAAGTTCGGGTAAAAATTTCAATTAGCAGTAACGTTAGAATTTGCTATCCGTCTCTGCAACGTGAGCCATTTAACCCTTAGAATGCCACACACCGATACATCTTAGATCGTAGTTAGGGCGAGAAACGCCGTTTGTGTAAACTGTAAAGATGAAAAAAAAATCTGAAAATAGCATCTGCCGGTGGGTAACCGAACTTTGAATAATTAGAAACTCTATAATGTAAGTGTATTAATATATAATACAATGATTCTTCCGCACATTGATTTTATTGTTCCAGCATATTATTTATAAGTAACGAAGGAATGCTAAAGAGACTTAGCTGTTGGTATAGTGGTCAGGACGCTCGCCTAGTGAGCTGGTGGTCGGTGGTTCGAGCCCCATTCCAAGACACCAGCAAGTTAGTCCTATTTTCATAGCACAGGCTTTTAGCTTAGTTTGAGAATAGTAAAAATATTGATGTAACACGTATTCTATTAAAAAAAAAAACAATTATTACCAAACAAAGAAATGCTTATAATATTTAAATGCAAAAGAAAAAAACTAACCCATAAAAACCAAGTTTTTATTATACTCCCTTTCACATTCCTAAATTAAAACAGGCTTAGCGCTTACCCTATGCGTTGAGCTGGACGCTACGAAAGGGAGTAATAAAAAATTTCGATAAATCCAAAAATATACTATAATTATTCATTTCTTTAACGAAAACTTGAGAGATCATTTTTATCGTCGCCACGAGTCTGCCTGCAAAGTTTCAGCTCACGGAAAAAGGGTTAAAAATCAATCCAAAGTTTTTTCGTCAGACAAGACGCTACGAGTTAAAAGAAAGAGAGTAATAAAGATGTTTAATGAACTTAATATAGAATCAGAGATTTAAAAATAATTTTTCGTACAAATATTTAAAATTTGTCATGAATTATTGCCAAAATACTTAATATATAATACTAAATAAAATTAATAATGAAACTAAAACAAGGATATTAAAAAAAAAGAGATACATGCTTTCTTTGCATACATTCGTAATCGATTTTTTAACATCACCGGTGCAGCATCCACATATTAAACTGGTTTTTTAAAGTTTAAAAAAAAATCGAACGGCATGTTCTTCAGCTGTTTCTGCAGCTCTTGCTTGCGAGCGCAGTGATTATTAACTTAATGTGAGTGACGTGATTGTTAATTTTATTCTAAATAACCTGGAAAATAATGTATAGTTATCTACTTTGCGTAAATGTTGAAAGTTTCAGAGCTCCAGCCAGTCGAGAAGTTGGTGAAAAATCAATTAAAAGGTGCCACCACAACAAATAATGTACAAAAAAATTAAATAAAAGCATGTAAAAGGATTTTCTTAGATACAATACAAGAAGTACTTACTTACTTTTGATACTTATTCAGAGATCTAGTCTCCTGGACGAAGCCTTTCACTTCCATTGCCTTACAACACAAGAGGTCGCGTCAATAATATAAGACTAGAGAAGAAAAACAAAAACCTTAATGAATTACTCAATTCTTAATAAAAGACTTGAATCAAGATTTAAATAGACTTTTTAATGTTGTTTCAAAACAAAACTATTTTCAGTTTGGTAATACTATTTTTAAACAAAAGGATGGTTTGGCAATGAGCCCTAGTATTATCTGGTTATTTAATGGCCGACATATTTTTAAATAATTTAGAGAATATGAGTTTTAAAAGTTCTGCTTTGTTATTTAGATATGTTTTGCGCGTCAGGAGTCATATTAATATTAATTAATATAATAAAGACTGGAACTCGCGGATGCGGACACCCTCTGCTCCTGTTGCCTTCAACATTCGCTTGATATATTTTCTATGAAAATTATCAAACGTTCACCCATACCATCTCGGACACCCTTTCCTTATTCTATCTATTATGCAACAGACAGTATTTTTTCCTAATGTGTTCATTTTTAATTTATTGGAGCAGCACTACAGTAACTTGTATGGGATATTAAAAATTCATTCGCTTTTCATGTATGCAAATCAAATAAATGACAAAAACCTAACGAAAAATATTTTTTAATTTTTGCAAAGTTTTAATAATGTTATTTGACTTGTAACAAATGGAATAATTTTTTATATTATTCTATATAAGGTACTGTAGAGACAGTTCAATAGTTTACTGAAAATAAGTAAAAAATAAATATTAATAAATAAATATTGAAAAAAAAATTAAAACATTCATGTCACTTATCTCCGTAGCTGTTCGATCCAAAGCGTAAAGAATATTTTCTATTTAAAATTGCATTTAGAAGACTCCCCCAAAGTTTTTGGTGCTAGCTATGAGACATTATGTGTATATTAATTTATTATGGGTCATCAAAATTGTTTTTGCTTGCTTTCTTTCGTCGTCACAAAATGTAGGCAATAGAAATAGGTATATTGATGCGATTGTTGGTCAGAAGTAAATATCCATGCTGAAGAAACGAACTTGCATAATATTCCAAACTACAACTTGTTTTCAAGCACAAGAAGCTATAAAAAAGGTGGTGGCATAATTTTGTATGTCTAAAATAAGTTTAGTGCACAAGACGAAGTTTTTCAGACTTGTGAATGGGAAGTGGAGTACAAAAATATTAGCGATATATCGACCTCCTACAAATAAAACTATTTTTTTTTATCTGAACTTCAAAATTCACTGCAAAAAATTGAACAGACTATCAATTTAAAAAAATCTTAAAAATATACCACAGTGAATTGTGAAAATTTTTGATATTGTAGTTTTACAGATATTATAAATTAAATGTAAAATTAAAATGTATATATAAATTATATAATGAAATCCTTGCGATTAAGCTGTAGGTATATACAGTTTTGCAAGATGTCAAAATAAAATGGCAGCAATTAAAATAATTAAATAAAACTTTGCGTTTTTCCCGCAATTTTTTGTCACATAAATGACACTACTCAGTGTCGCCATTTTCACGTATAATTTTTTATAATTTTGGGCTTAAGTAATGGGGTATCAAGCGTGTTTTTTTTTTCATCTTTAATCCTGCAGCATCCAACCAACAGCGGACCTCGCTTCGTCAGATTGTCACTTTTTTTGGAGAGCTGTCCATTCAAATGCGTGTCGTTACGTTTAACACTGACGTTGATCTCAGAAATTGGCTCGATAACTATTTCTATATTTATAGAAAGCCAGATCAGCGATTTTTATAGAAAAAGCAACGACAAATTGGTTGAAAGTTGGAATGATATATCACAGATTGAAATGTTGTAATTTTTGTTTAAAAATGTGATTTTACAATAAATAATTGAACAAAACTGCAAAGACTTATTAGATGACCTAACAGGTGTCTCGTAGCTAGAAATAAAAACTTCGGCGGAGTCTTCTTCATTTAATTTTGAATAAGAAATATTCTTTCCACTCTAAGAAATGTCTACAGTTACGGAGTTAACAAAAAAGGCATTTTTATTTACAATTAAACTCTTTATTATTTTCTGTAAAACGTTTAACTATCACTACAGCAATTTATATAGAATATCAAAATTCATTTGCTTTATTACAACTCAAACAAAATGACCGAAACCTTTAATTTTTTTAAATTTTCTGCAGAGTTTTTAAGTGATTTAAATACTTAGAATTAACTATAAAATCTTGTCTTCCTCAATTGGACTAAAATTCATTATATTGAAATATAATTATTTATATACAGAATATTATTAAGGCATATTAAAATTACTAGGAAATATTTGAAACATTGGTAAAAACCAGAGTGACAATGGTTTGCGTCTAATGAGCGGGCCTAATGCGACCCGTTGTCGGTGGTAGGAATTTACAAAATAGCAATTTGGAAATTTTGACAACATTCCCAATGTGTTTCCAATTATTATTTAGTTCAGAGTTAATCCTTTTGTTTACTCATGTACAAATGACCATAATTAACATTACTGTCCAAGAATAAATTATGTTGCCTGAAAATATCAATAAAAGGAAGCCTTTGTGTAATGTTTTTTTTAGAACTTTTCTATTCCAGCGGCTCTCAACATGAGAATGGTTTCGGGCAATCTATTTATTTATTTAATGTAGGGGTCAAGCAGTAGGTACGCGGGTGATACAGTATTAATGGAAAATAGCGAAAGAGAGTTACAGCATTTTGTAAGCAGGATGTATGATGCATGCAAGGAAAGTGACCTTATTATGAATGTAAACAGGTCAGAAGCAATAGTATTTGGAAGGGAGGAAAGTAAGACCACGTGTGAATAATTGGCAATGAATGTTTGGAGCAAGTAGATTCGTTTGTGTATTTAGGAAGTATGTTCCACAGAAGGGGGGAGACCGAGATAGATATCTAGAGGAGGGTACCTACTGCAGGGAATAGGGTGAACTTTGTATTGAATGCAAAAATTTCTAGTAGAAATATGTCTACTGAGGCTAGCGGTACACAATGGGAGTCTGGCACCAACACTGATGTACGGAAGTGAAGCCTGGAGCTGGCAGAAGAGTAACGAAAGTGGACTGAGTGCGGTAGAGATCAGATCACTTAGATGTGTGTGTAGCAAATCCATTTATGATAGAGTTAAGAATTAAGGTTTTAGGAAAGAATGTAACGCCCATCTTAGCATAGTCGATACAATGAAAAAAGGGTCGCTCAGATGGTTTGGGCATGTTGAGCGAATGAACGGGGAAAGAATGGTAAGAAAAATATATGACGACGTGGAATGAATTAATCAGATATTGGAGGATGGTCCTGTTCGGAGTCTCAACAATCGTCGAGCTTGTATGCAAAGATGTGTGAATGTGGATGAGGTGTACTTGTTTTTATTATAATAAAGCAATGATTTATTTAAAATTATTATTTATATCAAATTACATCAAAATTTAAAAAAAAGATTAATGGCAATCCCAATAATAGTAGTTTTCTTGTCTGTCTGTCTGTCCGTAGCTTCCTGTAACGTCCAAAACTTATTTTATAAAAACTTTTAATATTATTATTATTTCTTTTGGAACCAACATGTAAAAGTACCGTAATTTTTGACGGGTTACGGCTAGCCAAAATATAATTTTTTAGTAATTTTAATTTAGGTTTTTAGTAATCAGTGTATTCTGAGTACGGCCCATGTCATAAATAATCTTGTTTTTCGGAATAATTCGATGATATCTAAAAAAGAGAACTCATCATATAAAGTTTCGCGCTTATCCCATCATTGATTAGAACACATTTATTTTATTAACCCGTTTGACTCTGGGTGGGGCTTCGTCCAATAGGCTTGTATTTTGTAATTAAATTTTGTATTATGTACAAAATTATAAAAAAGGTTAAAACTTTTTAAGGAGTTCTTAAGGAGTTCCTTAAGTAAAAAAAAAACACCAAGAAACTTACAAGTGATGCAAAACAGAGCAATGAGAAGCATACCTGTTAAAAATAGTAAATAAACCAGAACTTAGGAAATTAGAAGAGCGCTCAATTCGGTGGAAATAAAAACAAAACTTATTTATAACGTTCTCATATTTGTACATAAAATTCTAAGTAACATAATGCCAACCTTATAGTAGGTGTATACAATATAACGTCAACATATTTTTTGAACAAAATTATTGTAAGTAGCTATATAGGTAAATAACTATAATACCAGAAATAGGAATAGAATAAGATTACCACATAAGAAAAAATGTTTACACAAATTGTCTGATGTAGTAGTACAAATGTATGATGAGATGCTGGAAAACATGAAGAATATAAATAAGATTAATGGTTTTAAAAACAATTGCTATGATTAATGTAAAAATAGTATTGAAGGGCACACTATAAGTGTAATATAAAAATAACACTTGGTAAATTACATATCCCTGTGATACATACCACAACCGCTCAGCATCACTACACATTTAGAGGTGTGAAATGGTTTAACGAATTGCCTGTTGAAATGAAGATTGAAAAAAATTATGAGGCGTTTAAGAAAAACGTTATAAAAAACCTTCAGAATTAATTAAGTTTTTGTTTTATTGTATATATAAGCCACCTATTTGTTACTAAATTGTGTATACATTGTATTATATAATTCTCTAGAATAATATATCTAAAATGTAACGACACTCCTCTCCTACACATGAGTTTATGTCACTCATGTAGAAGAGAAATATCCATTATAAGTAACTGTCTCTATCTTTATTGTAAAAAAATGTATTTTTAATAAATTTTAATAATAAAAAAATTTAAAATATATAAATAATTTTATTGAAGCGAATGAACTTTTCATAGTCGATATAAGTTACCACAATGATAGATCAAATTTTCGCAAAAAATAAATCACAAATCCACCTGTAAAGTTTTTGCTGCTAGCGGAGACATCCTGTACCTACATTGTATTAAATCTTGTATATTAATTTTAACCCTGGTAACAAATTAAATTTCAGAATTCTCGGTACAGTGTTTGGATAGTGGGATATTTCTACATTATTCATGTAATTAAGGATTTTCAGTACTAATGAAAAAATTGTCCGGTGAAAACATCAATTAGCCGATGACGTTGAAATTATTAAACATAACCGGGTGGGAATATTCCTCTCCCGATTCTTCCATGTATATTTCAAAAACTAAATAAATAATAATTGAAAATAAAAAAGAACAAACACATATAAAATCTTACTAGAAAATGAGATATTAGAAAACGTATACTTAGAATGTAAACCACCTAGATGTTATTACAGATTCAAAACCAACACAAAAAATACTGAATAAGTTGTTAAGAAAATTGATAAAAGTATGGCACCGCGACAAACCCACGCAGGACAAAGCCGCGCCGACAAAGCCGCGAAACATCATCCCGCGCAAAACAATCCCGACAATGCCGCGACGACAAAGCCGCACCAACATTGCCGCGCGAAGTTAAATTATAAAATTTAAAAAAAGAATTTAACATTAATAACCTAAATCTAAAAAATCACAGTAGAAAGACCAAATGCCTCAAAATGTAAATACGTTAAATTAAATGGAAGACTGCAAGCTTTAATACTTTCATATAGTAACTAGCTGTAACAGGTCAAACATGACGGTACTTTTACATGTCGGTTCCTAAATAATAAGTATTTATTTATTTATTAAAAAAAGAAAAAATATGTTTTAATAGGTACCTACTATAAAGAAGTTACGGACGTTGCATAAAGTTACAACGGACGGACAGAAAAAGAAATTATTATAATTGGGATATGGATAAGATAGAGTATTTAAGAAGGTTGGAAAATAATTTCAAAACTTAAACTGTCCTGAAATCTTGAAATTATTATTTTTATTTTGTGTGTTTTTTATATATTTCTTAAATTAATTAAGTGTTTCAGAAACCTAATCATTTTAATATTAAACAAAAAATGTTCTAACAATATTTTTATACGCATGTTCTAAGAACACAATAGCGTACATAGGTACGCTATTAAATAGTACGCCGTTTTCATTTCATATAGATGAAATGAAAACGGCCCTAACAGAATAAGTATTTTGCGTCAAAACCTAACGAGAAATCAAAAACACGCTAGAACGGTTAAGAAGGTCGCATCTATTTACAGATACCTATATAATTATATTTAAAAAAAAAATATTTATGAAATTTATACATTTCAAAAAACGTAATTTTTTGGATACCTACGCATAATATATTAAAACAGACGAAGTTCTGTAAGTATTTCCCAAATAAACTATTACAGCAGCATAGAATTTTTTACTATTGGAGAAGAAATGCACCAATTATTATAATATAACAACTCTGAACAAACCTACGAAAATATTATTGAGAAGAAATAGGGTTGTTGTTGAATGAACTTGCTGAAAAAAATACGATGTTGAATGAACTCAATACGATACAATAAAAAATCTGGTTCAATTTCTCTACGGTTTTACCTAATCATTTTATTTGTCATCAAAGCGAATGAATTTTTAATATTCTATATAAATTATTTCAACGTAAATATAATTGAAATATTTAAAAAAAAAGTGAAATATAAAAATATTAAAATGATAATAATATCGAGGATAGAAATCCAGAAGGGCGTTGGCGATTATTTCGAACAGGACAGCAAAAGAACGTTTTGTCAAAATTTATTTTACTCTTCTGCAAAGTTCGCCTTTTTGGCTTTCTACCCTCGACATGTAGAGTTGTCTGACGTCAAGTTCTTGAATTTCAGAAGAGGTTCAGTCAAAACTTTATATTGATAAGATATTCCCATGATTTAAAGTCTAATAAAAAAAATACTCAGGAGAACAGCATTTATATTTATGTAAGCGCTGACATGGCTCCATCTATCGCCGGGCGCTCCAGGCTCGGGAAGAGCCGCCCCCACCCCTCCCCGCCGGGAATGGTATATAAGCCGAACATTTTCACCCCGAAGGCAGTCATCGCGGCCCCATCGGGGTGGGCGAGCCACGAGCTCGGAGGATGCTTCAATCCGGCACTGTGATCGGCGTGGTTAGTGTCAGTGTGAGTGCGTTCAGTGTCCTGGTTGTACCTGAATAAGTGAGTCATCTCCTGTTGGAATCATGGCCTGGTGTTGTCTCGGTAAGTCGTATTTTTCTTTGAATGGATTGTGCTTTTTTGTATTTAATGTCCGTCCCGAGGAGAAGTCACTTGAGAAGTCGGTGACTGGGCGACTTCCTAAGGGCCGGTTGATTCAAGTTGGATTAAAGTAAGCTTAAAGCGTAGATATTTACGAAAACGGATCGTCTGATTGGTGGAGCAACGACCTTTGAGAACGCCTTTATCCCGATACTAATAATTTCGTTGTCTGTCTATCTGTATGTCTGTCCGTAACTTCCTGTAACGTCCGTAACTTATTTTAAAAAATTCATCTCTCTTTTTTTCTTCTATTTTTCTAACTTTTTAAATAAATTTATTTTTAACGGGTCACAGGTTGTTGTTTATATATATATTTAAATTTGTAGAATATGTATTTATATGGGTGATCTCCAAACGTGTATTACATATCATTTTGTGACCTAAGATTCCCTTGGTATTGGCCTGGCCGGAAGCAATGATCTTGGATTGCCAATACAAATTGTATTTTATGTATACACAGTGTCTCCTAGCTAGCGACAAACTTTGTGGGAGTCTTCGCCATTCAATTGCTAAGTGGAGTGTGTGGTCTGGTGGTAACCGGATGGCCCATACACATACATTATATAATATTGTAGGGTGCGGGAGATCTGGTTCTCGCCTGACCTCCAGCAACTGTGTATCTGGTGGAAAACTATGAAAGTACATCATATTGTGTTGCACTGCCAGCTCTCGCTCGGACAATCTTCAATGGTCGTGAAGGAGAAGCTGTGTCCTTAATCATCTGGTCAAGAACAACTTCCGCAACACACTTTGGTACAGACGATCTTCAATGTGGAGTGCGGTCTGGTGGTAACTGGGAGACCTGTAAATATACGTATTACATTGTATAGTTAAGGCACTCCCAGCTCTCGCCCGGCCACAAGCAACAATCTTCAATAGTCCCATGGAAGAGCTAATGATGTCCTCTGTAATCATCTGGTCGAGAGCAACTTCCGCGACACACTTTGGTACAGACGATCTTCAGTGCGGAGTGCGGTCTGGTGGTAACTGGGAGACCTGTAAATATACGTATCACATTGTATAATTAAGGCACTTCCAGCTCTCGCCCGGCCACAAGCAACAATCTGGAAGAGCTATTGGTGTCCTCAGCAATCATCTGGTCAAGAGCGACTTCCGCAACACATTTTGGTACAGACGATCTTCAGTGCGGAGTGCGGTCTGGTGGTAGCTGGGAGACCTGCAAATATTGTCCCATGGAAGAGCTATTGGTGTCCTCAGCAATCATCTGGTCAAGAGCAACTCCAATAAAGGATCTTCCACAACGCCTTGAATACATTTTGCTAAAGGTGATCTTAAGAAAGAAATGTAGTTTTGATGGAAACTGGGAGACCTACAAGTGACTTTATCCAATTTGGTGTGACGAAAAGTGCATTTTTGTTCATCTTGTTTTCGACTTTCTTGCTATTCTGCAAGTTCCAGATGCCAAACCGGCTTTACGTTTAATTGTTCACACGTAATAGTCGGGGTGACACTGAGAATCAGCAGGGTGCACACTCATCTTGGCAGAAACAGGGAATCCATAAATTTACTCAGCTGACTGGTCAGGCGGTAACTGGGTGACCTCCAAACGGGCATCACATTTTGTATTGTTCGTTAGGGGTGTTCCCAGTAATCGCCTGGCCAGGAGCGACGATCCCCAAAAACATGTTGAAAACACACACTTAAATATATGGTAACTTTTTAAACACAGTTCACAAATATTGAGTCATTTGAGATAATGATGATCTATCTAATTTTAGTGAAATAGTGTGGTAGCATATCTTCTGGCAGCCTGGTTCGTGGTTAGATTGATCTGCAGGTTTGGGTTCAACGTATATTTTATATTGTTTGTTAGGGGATCTGCGAATCTGCATGCAATCTAGGTTCTACGTACATTAGTCGTAGCCATGACATCATCCAGAATGTGCAGTGTGCCCACACATCACTGCAGCCATAGATAGTGGGGCGTAGTAACTGGGAGACCTGCTCATATACATTACTTTTATTTCGCATTGTGAAGTGTGGACACTCCCGGCTCTCACCTGGCCACAGACCGCTCTTTCAACAACAATCTTCAAACATACCACGGATGAGTATCGGGTATGTATTCTGGTGAAAGCTGGTGGTCTTCAAAATTACAAGGTATTGTGGACAATGTATTGTGGTCTAGGGGTGATCTAGTGATCTCCGTTCTTGCATTAATTAAACACATTCTCCATAATCTATTTCTCAAGAGCCAAGAGATAGTGATACGTACATCAAATCAAATCATTAGCTTTTTGACAATTTTACAAGTTCTCGGTGGTAAATCGTTGATATTCTGAGAACGGAAGTTACCTAGTAATTTCCAGACTTACATTTATTTAAAATGTATACGCCTTGCGTTCACTAGCTAGTTACCTGGTTTAGTTACCAGTTAACACTTTCTCCATGATCTGCTGATGGAGATAAGAGATGGAGATACATACAACAGTAGATTGTACATCATTGTTGTTGTACTGATTGTACATCAGAATATGCATATGCAAAATTATGTTCTCATTCGTTTATCAGCTTTTTGACAATTCTGCAAGTTCTAGGTGCTAACCGGGTACAAATAGTTGATAATCTGTAAATGGCCTGGCGGTTACCTGGTGACCTCTGGTGTTACATTTATTTAATGTGTACGTCATGCGTTCACTAGATAATAACCTGGCCAGGTGCAACATTTTCTCCGTAATCTACTTTTCAAGAGATGAAGACACATACAACAGCAGATCGTCCGTCAGAACATGCTTTTAAATTCATCGTTGCAGAAACAGTCAAAGGGAATCTACTCAGCTGGCTGGTCAGGCGGTAACTGGGTGACCTCCAAACGGGCATCACATTTCATATTGTTCGTTAGGGGTGTCCACAGTAGTCGCCTGGCCAGAAGCGACGATCTCCAGAAATGCTCAAAATATATGTTTATTTTTTAAGCATTCCAGTGGGGGTTAGTCTGATAATAATTGCCATATTTGATGATCTATCTAGTTTAAATGAAATAGTGTGGTGCTCTCACCTGGCCACAGACAGCTGTCTTGACAACAATCTTCAAACATACCACAGATGAGTATTGGGTGAATTGGGTACATATTCTGATGAGAGCTGGTGGTCTTCAAAATTACAATGAATTGTGGACAATTTATAGTGGTCTGGTGGTGACCTAGTGATCTCTTGTCTTGCATTAATTTAAAATGTGTAATTAAGAGGTTCACTGGGTGATTACTTGGCTGAGTTAAACACATTCTCCATAATCTACTTTTCAAGAGCCAAGAGATCATTTTTTTTTTGACAATTCTGCAAGTTCTCGGTGCTAACCGGGTACAAATTGTTGATAATCTGTAAATGGCCTGGCGGTTACCTGGTGACCTCTGGTGTTACATTTATTTAATGTGTACGTCACGCGTTCACTAGATAATAACCTGGCCAGGTGCAACACTTTCTCCGTAATCTACTTTTCAAGAGATGGAGACACATTCAACAGCAGATCGTCCATCAGAACATGCCTTTTGATAATTTTTATCATGCATTTTTCAGCTTTTTGAGAATTTTGCAACTACTAGGTGCTAATTGGGCATAAATTGTTGGTAATCTGAAAACTTGGCAGACTTGAAAGGTTTGGCAGTTACCTAGTGATCTCCAGTCTTACATGTATTTAAAATGTGTATGCCTTGAGTTCATTTGGTAGTTACCTGGCCAGGTGCCACACTTTCTCCATCATCTACTTTTCAAGAGATGAAGACACATACAACAGCAGATCGTGCAGGCGGTGTTCTCAGTTGTCGCCTGGTCATAAGCAACAATCTTCGCTTTTTAAAGTTTTTGACGGGTTAAAGCTAGTTATTTATATATCTTTATGTTTGTAGAATATGTATTAATATGGGTGATCTCCAAACGTATATTACATATCAATTTGTGAGTTAATTATTCCCTCTTATTAACCTTTCCGGAAGCAAGGATCTTGGATTTACAATACAAATTGTATTTTATGTATACATATTGTCTCGTAGCTAGCCACAACAACCTTCATGGGAGTCTTCATCATTCAATTGCTAGTGTGTGGTCTGGTGGTAACTGGATGGCCCATACATATACATTACATAATATTTTACAGTGTGGGAGATCTCGTCCTCAACTGACCTCCAGCAACTGTATTCAATATAAGATGTGCAATCAATGGATTGTGTGTCTGGTGGAAAACTACAAAAGTACATCATATTGTGTTGCACTGCCAGCTCTCGCTCGGCCAATCTTCAATTGTCGTGAAGGAACAAGTTGTGTCCTTAGATCAAGAGCAACTTCTGCAATACATTTTGGTATTAGACGATTTTCAGTGCAGAGTGCGGCCTGGTGTTAACTGGGAGACCTGCAAATATACTTATCACACTGTATGGTGCAGGCACTTCCAGCTCTCGCTTGGCCAATCTTCAATGGTCGTGAAGGAACAAGTTGTGTCCTTAGATCAAGAGCAACTTCTGCAACACATTTTGGTATTAGACGATTTTCAGTGCAGAGTGCGGTCTGGTGTTAACTGGGAGACCTGCAAATATACGTATCACACTGTATGGTGCAGGCACTTCCAGCTCTCGCCCGGCCACAAGCAACAATCTTCAATAGTCCAATGGAAGAACTAATTTTGTCCTCAGTAATCAAGAACAACAAAAAAGGATCTTCCACAATGCCTTGAATACGTTTTGCTAAAGGTGATCTTAAGCAGGGAGTGTATGTAGTTTGATGGAAAATGAGAGACCTACAAGTAACTTTATTCAATTTGGTTTTACCGAAAAGTGCTTTTTTATTCATTTTGTTTTCGACTTTCTTGCTATTCTGCAAGTTCCAGATACCAAACCGGCTTTACGTTTAATTGTTCCACACGTAATAGTCGGGGTGACACTGAGAATCAGCAGGGTGCACACTCATCTTTGCAGAAACAGGGAATCAATAAATTTACTCAGCTGGATGGTCAGGCGGTAACCGGGTGACCTCCAAATGGGCATCACATTTTATATTGTTCGTTAGGGGTGTTCCCAGTAGTGCCCAGTTCCTGGCCTGGAGCGACGATCTCCAAAAACATGTTAAAAACACACACTTAAATATATGTTAACTTTTTAAACACAGTTCACAAATATTGTGTCATTTGAGACAGTGTTATACTTGATGATCTATCTAATTTTAGTGAAATAGTGTGGTAGCACATCTTCTGGCAGCCTGGTTCGTGGTTAGGTTGATCTGCAGGTTCCGAGTGCAATTTGGGTTCAAAGTATATTTTGTATTGTTCGTTAGGGATTCTGCAAATCTGCATGCAATCTGGGTTCTACGTATATTTAGTCGTAACCAAGACAGCATCCAGAATGTGCAGTGTGCCCACACATCACTGCAACCATAGACAAAAGGACCGAAAAGTTTCCCAAAAGTTATATTACACAAGTGGAGCGTGAACTGGGAGACCTGCTCATTACTTTTATTTCTCATTGTGTGGTGTGAAGTCTCCCGGCTCTCACCTGGCCTCATACCACGGATGTGTATTGGGTGAATCGGGTATGTATTCTGGTGATAGCTGGTGGTCTTCAAAATTACAAGATATTGTGGACAATGTATAGTGGTCTAGGGGTGATCTAGTGATCTCCGGTCTTGCATTAATTTTAAACATGTAAGTAAGGAGCTCACTGGGTGGTTACTTGGCCTAGTGAAACACATTCTCCATAATCTATTTTTCAAGAGCCAAGAGATGGTGATACGTACATCAGCAAATCAATAGCTTTTTGACAATTTTACAAGTTCTCGGTGCTAAATCGTTGATAATCTGAGAACGGTTTGGAAGTTACCTAGTAATCTCCAGTCTTACATTTATTTAAAATGTGTATGCCTTGCGTTCACTAGCTAGTTACCTGGCCAGGTGCAGCACTTTCTCCATAATCTACTTTTCAAGAGATGAAGATACATACAACAGCAGATCGTCCGTCAGAACATGCTTTTAAATTCATCGTTGCAGAAACAGTCAAAGGGAATCTACTCAGCTGGCTGGTCAGGCGGTAACTGGGTGACCTCCAAACGGGCATCACATTACATATTGTTCGTTAGGGGTGTCCACAGTAGTCGCCTGGCCAGAAGCGACGATCTCCAGAAATGCTCAAAATATATGTTTATTTTTTAAGCATTCCAGTGGGGGTTAGTCTGATAATAATTGACATATTTGATGATCTATCTAGTTTTAATGAAATAGTGTAGTGCTTTCACCTGGCCACAGACAGCTGTCATGACAACAATCTTCAAACATACCACAGATGAGTATTGGGTGAATTGGGTACGTATTCTGATGAGAGCTGGTGGTCTTCAAAATTACAATGAATTGTGGACAATTTATAGTGGTCTGGTGGTGACCTAGTGATCTCTTATCTTGCATTAATTTAAAATGTGTAATTAAGAGGTTCACTGGGTGATTACTTGGCTGAGTTAAACACATTCTCCATAATCTACTTTTCAAGAGCCAAGAGATCGTTTTTTTTTTTTGACAATTCTGCAAGTTCTTGGTGTTAACCGGGTACAAATTGTTAATAATCTGTAAATGGCCTGGCGGTTACCTGGTGACCTCTGGTGTTACATTTATTTAATGTGTACGTCATGTGTTCACTAGATAATAACCTGGCCAGGTGCAACACTTTCTCCGTAATCTACTTTTCAGAGATGGAGAACATACAACAGCAGATCGTCCATCAGAACATGCCTTTTGATAATTTTTATCATGCATTTTTCAGCTTTTTGAGAATTTTGCAACTACTAGGTGCTAATTGGGCATAAATTGTTGGTAATCTGAAAACTTGGCAGACTTGAAAGGTTTGGCAGTTACCTAGTGATCTCCAGTCTTACATGTATTTAAAATGTGTATGCCTTGAGTTCATTTGGTAGTTACCTGGCCAGGTGCAACACTTTCTCCACCATCTACTTTTCAAGAGATGAAGACACATACAACAGCAGATCGTGCAGGCGGTGTTCTCAGTTGTCGCCTGGTCATAAGCAACAATCTTCGCTTTTTAAAGTTTTTGACGGGTTAAAGCTAGTTATTTATATATCTTTATGTTTGTAGAATATGTATTAATATGGGTGATCTCCAAACGTATATTACATATCAATTTGTGAGTTAATTATTCCCTCTTATTAACCTTTCCGGAAGCAAGGATCTTGGATTTACAATACAAATTGTATTTTATGTATACATATTGTCTCGTAGCTAGCCACAACAACCTTCATGGGAGTCTTCGTCATTCAATTGCTAGTGTGTGGTCTGGTGGTAACTGGATGGCCCATACATATACATTACATAATACATCACGTAATAGTCGGGGTGACACTGAGAATCAGCAGGGTGCACACTCATCTTGGCAGAAACAGGGAATCAATAAATTTACTCAGCTGGCTGGTCAGGCGGTAACTGGGTGACCTCCAAATGGGCATCACATTTTATATTGTTCGTTAGGGGTGTTCCCAGTAGTGCCCAGTTCCTGGCCTGAAGCGACGATCTCCAAAAACATGTTAAAAACACACACTTAAATATATGTTGTTAAACACAGTTCACAAATATTGTGTCATTTGAGACAGTGTTATACTTGATGATCTATCTAATTTTAGTGAAATAGTGTGGTGGCATGTCTTCTGGCAGCATGGTTCTTTTTTAGATTGATCTGCAGGTTCCGGGTGCAATTTGGGTTCAAAGTATATTTTATATCGTTCGTTAGGGGTTCTGCGTATCTGCATGCAATCTGGGTTCTAAGTATATTTAGTCGTAGCCAAGACAGCATCCAGAATGTTCAGTGTGCCCACACATGCACAGAGGAAGAGCCAGTGGTGTCCTCAGTAATCATTTGGTCAAGAGCAACTTCAACAAAAGATCTTCTCTAATGCCTTGAATACATTTTGCTAAAGGTGAGGAGTGGGGAGTGCGGTCTGGTGGTAACTGGGAGACCTTCAAATATACGTATCACAATGTATGGTGCGGGCACTTCCAGCTCTCGCCTAGTCACAAACAACAATCTTTATTTAATTTTGTTTGAGCAAAAAGTGCACTTTTATTCATCTGGTTTTATTATAAATCTTTCAGCAAGTTCCAGGTGCCAACCCGGCTTTACGTTTTATTGTTCCACACGTAATAGTTGGAGTGACACTAGGAATCAGCAGGGTGCATACTCATCATTGCAGAAATAGTCAAAGGAATCGATAAATTTACTCATCACCAAGCTGACTGATCTGGTCAACTGGGTGACCTCCAAACGGGCATCACATTTCATATTGTAGTCGCCTGACCAGGAGTGACGATCTCTGAAAACGCCTTAAATTTAATGTAAACATATTTTTTAAACATATTCTAGTGGGGGGTAACTCTGATGGTAGCTGGTGGTGTCACATATTGCCATCTTAGATTCTCCAAATTAACTAAAGCTCAGGCTAAGGACAACAATGTGATTATGATGTTATCGGACTATCCATCACATTACCGTAGAGGTGAAGTCATGTTCAACAACAATCACTCTTTCAACTGGCTTCACAAATTCTCAAATGTTGTGTCATTCGAGATACTGTTATATTTGATGATTTATCTAATTTTAGTGAAATAGTGTAGTAGCATATCTTCTGTCAGCCCGGTTCTTGGTTAGATTGCTCTGCAGGTCCCGGGTGCCATCTGGGTTCTACGTATATTTAATCATAGCCAAGATAACATCCGAGATGTGCAGTATGCACACACATCACTGCAGCAATAGAAAAAGGGATCGAGAAGTTTCTTCACACAAGTGTGTGGCCGAATAGTAACTGGGGGACCTGCTGATATACATTTCTTTTATTTCGCATTGTATAGTATAGGCTCTCCCAGCTCTCACCTGGCAACAAGCCGCTGTCTTAACAACAATCTTCAAACATACCAGGGATGAGTAGGTATTGGGTAAATTGTGTATCTATTCTATATTCTAGTAGAAGCTGGTGGTCTTCAAAATTACAAGGTTTTGTGGACAATGTATAGCGGTCTGGTGGTGACCTAGTGATCTCCATTCTTGCATTAATTTAAAATTTGTTAGGGGTTCACTGGGTGGTTACTTGGCCGAGTGTAACACTTTCTCCATAATCTATTTTTCAAGAGCGTATCTCCATCTCTTGGATAGAGATACGTCCATTACAGCATATCATCCAGCAGAGCATGCCTTTAAATATTTTTTATCATGCAGTTTTTAGCTTTTTGACAATTCTGCAAATTTTGGGTGCTAATCAGGCATAAATCGTTGATAATCTGAAAACGATTACCTAGTGATCTCCAGTCTTACATGTATTTAAAATGTGTAAGCCTCGCGTTCACTAGGTAGTTACCCAGCCAGGTGCATCAATTTCTCCAAAATCAATGTTACAAGAGCCACAAAATGGAAGCATGTAGGTACAATAGCAATCATTCTGATTCATCTGGCCTAACATATAAATGCGTGTTGTGGGTCACCTGAGATAGTGCCATTGCGTTGTACTAATTTTAATGAAACATCGAACCAAGGATGAGTCTTGAGTGTCCAATATTGTATTACACATAAATTTGCCATCTTAGATTCTCCCAGTTTTTACCTGACTAGGGACCTACAATAATATCTTTGCTATGTATATGATGATATTGGACATCTGATGAAGTGTTGAACCGTAAAAATAATAACCTGAAGATGGTCTGGTGATAACCTTATGATCTCTGCTCTAACATTTATTTAAAATATGTAAGCATAGCATTCACTGGGTGGTTACATGACCACGTGCAAAGCTTTCTGTATAATCAACATTGCAAGAGCTACGAGATGGAGATATGAGCAGCGGAATATGTGGCTGATTGGGAGACCTACTCAAAGACTTACAGCCACACATTATTATTAGACATTTTTTTTATTTATTTATTGATTTTGCAATAACAAAAGTAAAATTATAAAATCATATACCATATTGAAATAATGTTTCAAAATTTAATTAATAATTTGTACAAACATAGAGTACCTACTGTAAAACATACATCATTTATATACTGCGTTGATAGTGAATGTGTTGGAATGAATTTCAATTGAGGATAAAACTAAGTAAGAAAAAAAAATTTTTAGTAAAATGAAATATTGTTGTAAAGTTATCTTCACAATTTTTAAATGTTATTCTAATTCTAGATCAAAATTCATAGTAGCATCAGTTTTATACAGTAGAACCTCGTTAATTCGAAATTCAAGGGATCCAAAGAAAGCATTCCGGATTATGCGAAACCCCGTTAATTTGAAATTTAAGGTCCAAAAAAAGGCGATGCGATAGTAAAACTCTTGAAAAAGCCATTAATTTTGTTAAATCGTCTGTATTTTTACATATTTTAAGAAATCATTTCGAAAATGGAATATTTGTTATGCTAATGCAAAGATTGCGACCTTTCTATTGCTAAGGTATTTGTTGTTCTCACTTGCGAAAAATATCAAAATATTTTTTTCATTTTTGTCAAATTTAAGAAAAAAGTCTGCATTGCAAGAGTGGAGTGTGGTATTTAGGTGTAACTGGGAGACCTGCATTATACGGTACTATTAGACTTGTAAAATGTGGGCGCTCTCAGCTCTCGCCTGACCACAATCAACAATCTTCAACAACACTTTAAACAATCTGCATTGCACTAGTGGAGTGTGTGGTTTGGCGGCAACTGCGCTCCGAGAATGCCTTCAGTTGGAGCTCTACTATACATGTACATCAATATGTGTAATGACTATTTTTAATGTAATTTTTATACCGCATTTGGGTCTTTTGGCATCTCTGCAGGTGCCTAGTGTTAACCGGGTTCTATATATAAACATTTCTGACATGAGCTGTGTGCATGTATCAATATAAACATTTTTGTTTTCATTTGTCTTGCCTAGAATAACCAATTTTAGTGGACTAGAAAAATATCAATTCAAAAGTTAATCTTAAATAAATAATGACTTGCATAATTTTTTAATGTAATATTTGTGATCTTCTAATTATTCGCAACATGCTTCCTTGAGTGAGACAACAGCCTTGAAGTATTATTAAAATAAATGCAAATATCTTTTGAAAAATACAAATTGTTTATTGCATCATAACAGTTACTTAAATCGATTATTAAAAAATCATTTACTTTAATACAATTCAAATAAAATTATAAAAATCTTGCAAAAACTGAAAATAGAATTTTTTTACTAGGTATTTATAATTTTATTTGAGTTGTATTGAAAAGAAATATTGGGGAAAAAATTTGAAATCGCATTACTCCAAAACTAGGTCATGGTTTCTTGAACATTTTCGACTGATTATCAAAGCAGGAATCCACTTGTAAAGTTTTTGCTACTAGCTATTGGACACCTGTATAACAGCAGTGACTTCTCACAGGTACACATAATATGTTGTGGGTTGCTACCATTGCTTTGTTCACACATGCAAAGGAAATACATCAGAAAGCTTAACTTTAGGTTTACGGCAACACCCACCCACCCACTTAATCCCACGGCAACACTATGCAGATTCATTGAATTACTTCAACATCTTAAGTATAAAAAACAGACAAACATTGTTAATTTGTACAATATCTGTCGAAACCAATTTAATTGTCCACCTCTTTTATCACTTATCAACATCCACGTCCCAGCAAGAGCTACTAGAACACAGTGCATCTTTCACATTCCTGTAGCTCGTACCAATTACGGATTACGCTCCCCCTAGTGAGAATGTGCCGAGTTTACAACGACATGTTCACCGACATCGATATCTATCATGAGTCACTATACCACCTAAGATCACACTAACATTTACACTCTCATATATTTTTATAGGTATATCATTTTCTTATATCTGTTAATATTTCCAAATAAACAAATAAACTTCTTGTAAGTGTTTAGACATTTGTTTCATTTTCTATGAATATTTGTGTTAAACTAGACGATTCCTGTTTTGTAAGCAGGCTATCGCTGAAATAGAAATGCTCCACATTATCAACAAATTAAAAGGTATTATATATTAATTTTGAATCATTGGCATCTATTTAGAAGGATCCTTTGTTACAATTACTCATATTCACAGCATGAATCATGGTGATACAGGTAATCAGTAACCTACTTCTATGATTACACTAGAAATGTAATTATTAAAGCATGTTAAGAAGCAGGTGAAGATCTCATTTTGAAGAAATATATCAAAAGATTTCTGATGGTAACCAGGTTCTATGAATACTTATCAGTCAAGGCCTGGTTGATGTTTGGCATATAATCGCTTTCGTGAATTTGCATGAAAAGTAAAAACAAGTTGCCCCGTTCTAAATACCCGGAACCTAATACTGTTGGTAGCACAATTCGTAGTTGCGTAGTTGGTAGCCATTTCATAAAAAACTTCAGATTGTTATATCGTTTTGTCACTTGTCATTATTTCAATTATTTCTCTCAATTTTGTTGCCGTCATCTCTCTGTTGTTGCGTTATTTGAAAAATGGCTTTAATTGAGTATTGTGGTTTAAATAACATAATAAACCTAAATCCCCTAGATCGGCATGACGATATAAACAGAGAAGTTTACGATCTTAGCAGAAATTTCACCGCTAATTGCGAGTTGAGTGTGCCGCCTTTTACGAATGTAAGTGTTAGGTTATGTCGCTCCGAATATGCTGATCATTATTTCAAAATATTGTGTATTTTCGAAATGGATAGGTGTTTATTTGTATGGTTGTTTTTATTGATATACATTGGTTTTCAGCCCGCCGAAAATCTATCAAGATTCACAAAAGATGACACGGGAAAAGGTATCAAGATGCATTTTGACCATGGAACCACTACCCTAGGATTCCAATATCAGGTAATATTAATTATAGAGTTTTTATTTTATATGTGTTTCAGAATCAGATATAACAATGACAATGCATATTAAAAACTGGGATTTTTGCATTACTTAGGCCCGGTTGTTTCAAATTCGATCAAAGTAAGCGTAGAGTTTAAACTGAAATTTTACGTTCTCCACCAATCAGACGATCCGTTTTCGTAAAAATCTATGCTTTTATCGACCGCTTACTTTGATCGAACTTGAAACAACCGGGCCTTAGTCGCTTCATGGTTTTTACTGACAATAATTTGTGGTCAAAAAAGTTGAGTATATTGCACTACCCAAGTGTAGATGAATTTTATATAGGTTCTCATAATGGGTGTAGCGCATGCATTTAGTATTTATACTATGTGCGCTCCCTGAAACCAAATGACATCTCATGAGAAGCTGAACAAAAATATGAAACATCTAAAATTAAAAAAAAATCCACATAAATAAAGAGCTATCATTATCACACTGTGAAATCTATGTATGTATATATAATGTTTCGATTTGACACTTGTATACAACTTTTAAAAATATGATAATGTGGATGTTCTTAAGATGGAATTACTGAATGCAGCATTGTGTAAAGTGATCACCGGCTTATTCAGCATGTCCCTGGGCCATTGTCTGAAAGACTTCCATAGGCGTTTCTCATATAAATAGCTTCTTCCCTGTGAGACTTCCATAATTTATCTTAATTGTCTAAAATTGATGTTGAAAAAACAGTTCTATTTTTACTCCCTTTCTTTTAACTCGTAGCGTCTGCTTGCTTGCTTGTCTGTCGAAAAAACTTTGGATCAATTTTTAACCCTTTTCCCGTGATCCAATCGAGCTGAAACTTTGCAGACAGACTCGTGGCGACGATCAAAATGATATATTAAAAAAAAAATTATAGTTAAATTTTGGATTTTTCAAAATTTTTTATTAATCCCTTTCGTTAGCGTCGCCCGACTCGAGCCCAACGCGTAGGTTAAGCGCCAAACCTGTTTACACTAGTAAATGAGAAAGGGAGTATAATAAAAACTTGGTTTTAATGGGTTAGTTTTTTTTTCGTTAACTAGTTATCTTATCAACTTAATTTTGTATTTAAAATAACAAATATCCATTGGAAGGAATTCAAGTTAAAAGATCCTAAAAGCAATTGCATATTTTACGTCCAGTTCCCGATTACGTATTTGAGGCATTCCATCGTCACGGGTGGGACATTTGTAATATTTATTTTTAAAGAAAGCGACTTATTCTATTTTCAATCAATAATAGAGCAACAAAACACAAACAATATTTCTATTCCGCAGGGAGGTGTGGTATTAGCCGTAGATTCCCGAGCCACCGGAGGACAGTTCATCGGATCTCAATCCATGAAAAAAATTGTGGAAATTAATGACTTTCTTTTGGGTAAGATATTATCATTATTTTTTACGTGTGAACTCTACTTACTATTAAAGTAAATTAAACATTAATTTGCACCATGTAATACTATCACGTGACCTAGCCATCTCTCTTGATTGTTCAAGCTTTACCCATAAATATCATGATATTTATGGGTTGTTTTTTATCTTTGATATATAACCAAAAGAACTGTCTGCGGCTGTTAATAGATGGCGCTAGTTGTATTTTAAAAAATGCTACAGATTGTTTTTTTTTAATATCTGCAGTCGTTACTAGGCGCTAGATGTATTTTGTAGATGTAAAAATAGCTACAAGTTATTTTTTTAATATCTGCAGTCGTTACTAGACATCGCTAGCTGTAGCTAGTTGTATTTTAAAAAGTGCTACGGTTGTTTTTTAGTTTATTTTGTTTCATATAATCCATTTTTTATTTCATATAAAGAAACAAATACTCGTAACACTCATTAGAAAGAGCAAATTTTATAACTTATATATAATAATTCCATATATAAGCTTTTTTCAGTGTGCAATTCATTTATTTAATAAATAATAATTCATGTACAAAATAAATTTCCTAATTATTTAGATTGTATCAATCGACGTGTGCAAAAAAGGAGAAAAAAAGTTTGGATATATGTATATCCAATTTTATATATATATCGGACATATATCAAAAAATCCAATTTTTTTATTTTTAATATAAAAATCAGATTTTTGCGAACCCTGAGATGTTCAGAAGGCGATTATCCGGAGCAATGAAAAAAAACACAAGATAATATAAAAAATACATGCTCGGTATTGCCCTATTTGCCTCTAAAAATAACATTGAATAAGCATAGCGAAGGTTAACCCCGGCCTCCAAATATTGAGTCAATTTTTATGCATGTGTGGGAACATATCAGCAATTTTGTGTTTCAATTTGTTTTATTTTATACAACTAAGCAAAATGATGTTAGGCTTTTTTCCTAAAAAATTTATTTGCACTTAATTTAATTTTAATTTCAACCTCCCCACATTCTGGAATAAAGTTATATTTATTTATTTATTTATTTATTTATTTCACAAAGCTTCGGATAAGTTACTTATAAATTTATATGATAAATGAGAGGATTAGGAGCAAAAACACCACTATCTAATGGATGAAATTTTAATACACGTTTTCATTGCTGATTTTAAAGCCAGAGTATATTAAACTTTTTACTATAATTTGCATATTTGAGGGAATTACAAAAGAGAAAATTCCGCAAGAAAATCTCCATCTTAGCTTTTGATCGGTGAGTAGTTACTTCATGGTGTGAAGAATTCCATGCCACAATGTGTGCGCCTTTCGTTACACAACCATAATTTCACCCAGGGATGCGTAACTTCAATAATTGTACAGCCTGGTGTGTGGTTTTATCTTTTTTGTGGAGCAGACACCGTCGTGCATATCCTTAAATTGTTTCCTCTAAACTTCAGGAACGTTGGCTGGAGGCGCAGCAGACTGCGTGTATTGGGATCGCGTGCTTGCCAAGCAGTGTCGTCTGTATGAGCTGCGCAACCGCGAGAGAATCAGCGTTGCTGCCGCCTCCAAGCTCATGGCCAACCTTGTGTACAGCTACAAGGGCATGGGACTCAGTATGGGCATGATGCTGGCCGGTTGGGACAAGAGGGTGAGCCTCCTCGGAAGTGCATTTTATTTTCCGCTGCAGAGTTGCTGAAGGCTACTTAAAATAAAAGAAATATCACTACAGAATTTTCTACAATATTTTATTATTTACATTTGGATATAGAGATACTTTTCGTGAGAACTCGCCTAAAAATTATTTTACAAAATATAAGGATAACATGCAATAAAAATAGAATTGACTGTTAGGGCTTGTTCAGACACGCGGGAAACGTGCGATTGCAAATCGCGCGTTTTGAAACCGTATATTTGTGTCATGTGTTCAGACAGCCGCAGTTAATAAGCGATTTGTGTGCGCGAATAGCGTCAGTTAATAAACGTCAGTTTGGCAGCTCCGGTGCCGTTCTCCATTTTTGAATATAAGAGATAAATTCGCTCATTACATTGTGAACGACGGCCGTGTTCCATGGCAAGACACAAAAATATAATTCTGTCAGTTCATTTTTGGTGAATAGATACCTACTTACCTAAAATACTCTTTTTTTTTCCAATGTGTCTTCACCATTTCCAAATATCTCCACCAACTCCTTCCAAGCTTGGTTCTTGGCAATTTTATTTGAGTAATCCTCACACTGAAGATCCCATATTGCAGGTCTTTTCTCCACACTTCATCAATAAAAGGTTCAGTGTCCATGCGATCCATCCACGCGCGCTCCTGTTGTGACGTGCGACCCGCGCAGTGCCCGCAACGCAACTGAACGCTGAGGAAAGGCTCCATAGTAATAGAATCACGTGGTTTGACTAACCGCGCGGTTACGTCTTAACGATTACATACAAGCCTACATAAATAAGACCCGCGTGGATCCCACGCGATTCTGAAACCGTGTGGTTCCCGCTGTGTCTTAACGAACCCTTAAAACTATAGATGTGCATACTTGGAGTGAAACCATTAGATATTATTTAAAGGTCTGATTCAATAAGTTTTTGTATGATTGTATAAATAAGTATGTCTTTAATTGTTCTTTGAACTGTGGTATGGTTTTTAAGCTGACTGTTCGTCTCAGTTTGTTTGGTAGTTTATTCCATAACTTTGGCTCAGCCACCATGAAAACACGGACACCAAAATTAGTTTTGTGAACATAATATAACGTATAACCTACTTGTGTCGGATGTTAATGCTGCGCGAAGTGCTAGTAAATGCAGAATATGCAAATGTGTTCATATATCTATGGGCGTGTGGAATTGCTTTGAATACTGCGAGGCGTTACTTATATTCAACCCTCTGGACATATAAGCCATTTTTCCACTTGGATGGTTTCTTACTGATGGGGGTCTTCCTTTCTATCTTTTCATATATGGGCTACCAGTAAGCTATCTTACCTACTCGCAAAATGTTAAAAAAATTTCAGGGTATGTCTCAAATCGTCATGTTAATCAAATATGTGCACAACACGCGCATCCAACACACGTCACATGTCAAACGAATTATGTCTTGATTCCCTTTCCATTATACTATTCCATGCAAAAGAAAAGTTCACTAGAAACCCCACAAGTTGACCACACCTAAGTTGTTTAAAACGGGCCACATTCCTTTCATGTCTTGTCAGTTTTAGATATGAAACTTTTTGCCTGCCTATGTGTCGTTTTACTTCTAATTCGCAGCTACCGTCGTCGGTAATCATTATAATGTGTATATGTACAAAAGTATATTTTCATGTTACCTCGTCAATTAAGTGGACAATGAATAGTGACGTTTAGACAACAGAGCAAGGAACCGGTATTATGACAATTTTGATTATTATAACATTACAGGGACCCGGTCTATACTACGTTGATTCAGAAGGCACCAGGACCCCGGGGAAGTGCTTCTCGGCTGGATCTGGCTCAATCTATGCTCTCGGAGTCTTCGATTCCGGTTTCAAGTGGGACATGCCTAATGAGGAAGCTTTTGGTATGATATTTAACAGAAATTTACTTACTAATCCGCGTAAGTCTTGTAAGTAATAGTACATTCAATCATTTTTGGACTTTAAGGAAATATGGCAAGCAAAAAGATTTATTACCCTTTAATATATTTTTTGGGAGAGTTAAAATGTTGGTTGTTTTACTGGGGGTAATTACTCCAATCAATTACCTTGATCTTCTATGCTATTATATAAATACAAGACAGTAATTCAAGGTATAATTCACACGTACAGTAAAACCATTTTAATGTGTAATTTGATTATTTTGAAACACTTCCAGATCCAAATTATTATTTTCATAGTTGATTAACCTCGTTAATTCATTATTTGAAATAAGTTTCAGACCCTCCAGCCACAAATCAATATATGTACAGGTGTCTCATAGCTAGTAGCAAAAACTTTACAGGTGGATTCTTGCCTCCGGATTGATCGGTTCCTAAGGATTAAGTATTTTATTTATTTAAAAAAAGGAACCCATAAAAACCAAGTTTTTATTATACTCCCTTTCTCATTTACTAGTGGAAACTGGTTTGGCGCTTAACCAGCGACGCTACGAAAGGGAGTAATAAAAAATTTCCAAAAATCCAAAATTATACTATAATCAGGTTCCGTGTCTATAGACGTACCACTATAACTTGGCGTGCGAGGGAGGGCGTCATAACATAACATAACAGGAGTTGTCAGGATGCAAATTTATTACACAATACATAATGTACAGAATGTCCGGTGACCGGTGTCGTATTAAATACGGAAATTTGGTCGGGCAGCACTAAAGAAACCGTGCAGTAATGGCGGCCGTTCTATCTGTCAAACTGTTAGACGGTAATATCGGTCCATTATTCGTTTTTTCAGCTTCACAAAACTTTAATACTTCATTGGCAATTGTTCTTGCACCATCCCGGACTGTTTAGGATGTTTTGGACATAATAATTCAGTGTATATTGGTAATCAAGATGTCACAGCTCCCGACCAAACACAAAATTGAACTAAATGACAGGGCGAGGGGTTACCGCCGGTTGCGGGCGGGGTGGGTTTTAGTTCAAAATTCGCCCACGCCAAGTTATGTTGGGCAAGCAATACCAGACGCATTGAAATATTTTCATACAACTCAGTAAATTGTATTAAAAAACAATTAAAATTTTGAAAAATCCAAAAATTTATTAAATTTTTTTAACGAAAATTTGATCGATCTTCTTGATCGTCGCCACGAGTCTGCTTGCAAAGTTTCAGCTCGATTGGATCACGGGAGAAGGGTTAAAAATCGATCCAAAGTTTTTTGTCAAGCAAGCAGACGCCACGAGTTAATATAAAGAGAGTAAAAAAAAAATGACTATAAAGAAGTTACATAAAATTAGATTGTATTATATTTTTATGATAGACAGACGGACGTACAGACAATGAAATTATTATAAATGGGATTTGTTCTTCTTATTGTTTATATTTTTAAAATTTATATCTGTGTAATAAATTTTTGAATGCAAAAATAAAATAAAATGGTAATAGTTAAGCAAACAGCATAGATTTTTTACGAATATGGGTTGTTTAATCGGTGAAAAACACAAAAATATATGCTTTTTTCTTAACTATTACTCTTATTCTTCGGACCTTGGTGTTTCGCCAGTTAAAAGTACCATCACTATCAGATATCAGCATTATTATTTTTTTATTATTTTATAGAATTAGTTTTTTTATCCCTGATGAAGAAATAATAATTTTAAAAAACTATTAATAACCACAATGTGTATGCATTAAATATTATTTTCTTTCCTTAGTTTTCCAAAGAAACTATTTACAACGGCCAGCAGAGATTATCTGGTCTTCTTCAGGAAAATAACTTTTAAATTGTCATATTGCTATTTTGGTTTTCAGAGTTGGGGCGTCGTTCCATCTACCACGCGACCCACAGAGATGCTTACTCCGGCGGTATTGTCCGAGTCTACCACATGACCGCCAACGGCTGGAAGCACATTTCCGACGATGACTGCATGGACCTTCACTACAAATACCAAGAAATCAAGGATGCTGCATCGAAAGAGACCGTTATGGCCTAAATATAGATGCATCTGTGATGAACGATTGAATATCTGTTCAATCACCTCACAAAAGATTATTTTGTCTAATATAATTAATCTTTTGAAAAATTGCAAACTTACTTGAAAGAATATTGCCGTATGTGGATACTTTTTAATTTGAAATAAATCTTTTATAATACAAGTGGCTATTTATTTTCAACTAATCTGTTGCCTTTAAAGGGTATTTTTTTTAGAAGTATAATACCTTAAAATGAAATTAAACACATAAAAATTGTAATAATGGCTTTATTGGAGAGATAATTTTATGCAATTAGCATTTAAATATAGGATGTTTTCTCGAGGTTAGTTTTTTTTTAATTGGCAACACTTTTCCAGCAACAGCCAATTTCACAGCTGATTTTTGCTCAGTTTGGTTTGGCATTTCACCATGCATATTTTACAGTGTATTTGTATTTCTAGTGAGTATACATTATCACTATACTCACTAGAAATATATTTTACCCGGTCGGGCAGTGAAAACATGTTAATCAATGAATTTAAAGATTCACTGAGCAGTATTGGTGAAACTATTTTTGTCCACCAATGCACACATTTCTCAAAGCTTGGTTAGGTTAATAATATCCAATGTATAATGTTGATATGCACAGGAGAAATGAATAATGCCGTGAGAACATTTATCACGCAATAACTTAAATCTTAAATTGTTATTCTAAGAGGTCAATCTCAATCTGGAAATAGACATCTGTAGTGATCTAATCTATAATTTTAATGACAGTTCAGAAACCAATATAATTTCACTAATGAGATATCACTTGAAATATTTTTCACTAGTTTGTATTAATTTCTATTGGTGAAAATCTACTTGGATGTGATAAGAATGACCTTGAATATAATGTGTAACACATACACTGACACCAGAACAATTTAAACACTAATGTCATAAAATTATCTTTCCAATAAAACTATTACCATGAATTTTATGTGTTTTACTCAATTTCAAAGTTCTATATTTCTTAAAAAACCACAACGATAAAGATGTAAGGATTAACTTTCTAGAAAAATAAATTCAAATGATTATATCATCAGTAGCAGTACCACTTCCATTTGCTTCTATCTGTGGGATACAATTCTTCACCCTCGGAATGAAATAGTCCACCACTAGACCACATACTCCAGCAATTTTGTGGATTACTAAACAAAACATTCGCCATCTCCATATGTCTCGTAGAGTTCCGCATTATATAACATTGTTGTCTTCTATAAGGAATTATTCTTTCAAAGATCTCCGAAGTCCTTTCATCGTCTTTTGACAGCTGACATGCACATGAACACTGGTCATATAAAAGTAAAAAGGGTCTTAGAGGATAGACTTCATTATTCTTTCATTTTAACCTTATATTTATTAATTTTTTTTCTTTTTTAAAAATAGAGATGCGAACACGGAATGCATGTCGCATCAATATTCTTACTTTTTTCAAAATAAGCTAAATGCTTGTGCTATAGAAAGAGGACTAACGTGTTCGTGTTAATGGGGCCTGAACCACCGACTATCAGGTCACTAGGCGAGCGTTATGACCACTACACCGACAAGCATTAAACCACGAGGCCCAATCACTGTTGTGAAACACACACAGCACAACACAAACAAACACATATGCAAGTATCAATGGCTTAAATGAAAGATTACTATAATCCAAGTCGAAACACTATAATTTTGGCCTACATTTTCAATTTCTGTTTTACTTTGAAACCTTAATAAGCTTATTCTCTTCTGTTTGAGTTTTCTGGGATATTCTAATGTGTTTCTATGACCTTTCTGGCCGACGTTTCAAATCCCATTGCAGGGTCCATCATCAGGGCTGATGTATTGTTATTAGTGTAATGATGTTGTTAATGTTGTATTGGCTTGCAATACTGTGTGGGGAAAGCAAAATGTATTGTTGTCAAAAACAGGGGTTCTGTGTTCATGTATTCTGTGGCAATACCGTGTCGGAGACGTGTATTGTCACGAGTTGTCTTGTGTTACGAGTTTGTTCCAACCATCTTCAGTTAACTATCTTTGCGGAATCCGCGACGAGATTGATTTTGAAGCCTCAGATACCAAGAGGTTTTCAGTTTGAGACCATCATCTCTCACGATGTTCACTAGGTGCTTATAGATCTCGAGTGCCTCCTTCACAAGACGTGCATGGTGACTCTTGGACTTCCCTAGGATCTTCGGCTCGAATGCAAAGTGATGGCCGGTATCCAGAAAGTGCTCAGCCAGCACCGATTTTTGCCGAATGGCTCAGTCCTTATACCCTTTGGGCTCGTTGACCGTTTTAAAAATTTTGTGCGCTATATGTCCCACGTACACCTTCAAACAGGTAGTAATACGGCAGAATTTCCGAGAAAACTCAACCAGAAGATCCTGAACAGCCATGAAAACCTAAGAACATTTTAGCTCATTCCCATTTTAAATATTTACATTAGATTCTTATTCATAAGAAAAAACACTTAAATAGATTAATTAAAATCAATGTTTATTATGAAATAGCTACACATTAACTTGTCTAAACAAATTATTCCTTTCCTTGATGTATGTCATCTTCTCTTTCCCAACTAGTGATTTCCTTTATACTAATATTTTTAAATTTTCCGTGTTTCCCGATTCCTGAAAAAGTTAGTAAAAACAATATAAAACTTATTACAATGGCCTGACAAAACAGATACATATTATATTCGCAAAACAGATTTCATAAGGTTTACTTTAGTCAGATCAAGAATGCAATGTCTTCCCTCACATTTACAAATTTTAATTAAATTTTATAGATTTATTAAAGTATGTATATTCTAAATACCTTCTTTGAATTTGATAGAATTTGTTTCTATGTCCTTAATAGCTGCAGCTTTCAGCAATTTTAAATCCTGTTCATTTTGTTTGATCCATTCCTTATTCTCTATCAAGTAGGATTTATAAATGTTGAGTTTATCATACTGCACACCATTGGAAGGAAACTTTGCAATAGACACTGCTAAATTCAAAGCCTGACCCAAAGCTGTAAAATAAATAAAAAAGTAAAACATTTTGGATTTCATCTACATTCTTTATATAATATCCCAACACTACCAGATAGCGCTGTTTACAGAAACATATTAGTATTTTGTGATAATTTTTTGTTGTTGTTTAAGTTATATTTTAATAGGCATTTTGTGAAAAACTGAAGCACTTCAACAATTAGAGATCATAGGTCGTTTTGGATAAACAGAAATAGTAATTTCATTTTTATTAAATACAAATGAAAATGGAATACATGTCCCATCAATATTTTTACAATTTTCAAACTAAGCTGAATGCTTGTGCTATGAAAATAGAACTAACTTGCTAGTGCCCTGGAATGGGGCTCGAACCACTGACCACTGGATTACTAGGCAAGAGTCTTAACTACCAAACCAACAAGCTACCCTATATGCGCGAATAGTTTTTTTTACACTAATTACTCATAACTGGACATGCTGAAAATTGTTTTTCGCTTTATTAAATTCCTATTTATTTTGATTTTCAACCACTGACCACTGGATCACTAGGCGGGGTCATAACCACTACACCAACAAGCTATTCATATTGTAATGTGTGTTAACATGTTTGTATGTCTATTGATTTGTATACAACTAGGACGTAAAAAGAACTTGTTAATGTAAAGCTGAAATTTAAAGTTAATTTAAAATTAAGTAGGTACATCATTTTGATGGGTTATATAATTTGATTCTCAGAACTCCATGGTGGATCCTATTAATTTATAAAATTAGCCATTACTGAGATATTCCCACCTGTCTAATCTAAAAAAAAACTTCAGAAAACCTGTTCTGATATTGAACAAATTAAAATATACTTTGGCTTAAGTAAACAATGGAACCCAATTTAAATACAAACATATTACATTATAATGGAATCCTTTTCTTGCTTTGAACATCAAAAAACAAAAGACTCATAATTTTTGCTCTCATGACTAAGGATTATGATATTCGTAAACTGTTGTGTACGACGTAGCATTAACTTTCTCAAATACAAATTTCTGATTTAAATGTATAAGTCACTCTTCAATTGTTTAATTAATTAAACATTTTTATTTATTTATACATATTATGTATTTAATTTGTAGAACTTTATTTTCAATAAATATAAGATTTATAAATACGTATTACATATTATAAAGTTCTGCGTGTTTGCATTAAGCGTTATTTGAATGAAACAACTATTTCAGTTGTCTAAGCTATTTTAAACCATGTACAATCGACATACTTGTATATTTTAAAAATTTTACATGTAAAAACCTATAATGGGCGTGAACAAATAAATAAGTTTATTTACTTGTTTATTTTATTGTTTATTTATTGTTAATACAAGTTAGTAATAACTGCCACACTAGGTAAAAACCGGTTCTGTGGCAGTTATTCTCATATGATATTTATGTAATATTAACAAATGACAATTAAAGAAAGTATAAGCATAAGAATGAAAGTGGATCAATTATAATAAAGTAAATCATAGTATTTATATGATTTTAGTCATCCCTTCCCCTATGAGTAATTAGATGATTTTGGTTAAGTTCCTTGATTATTTTTCTTCCCCAAGACACTTATTAAAATCTCCCCGTTGATGAACAAAATAGCCCCACTTACTATTGTTGTAAAATTATAAAAAAATATATTATTATTAATTGTCATATTTCCCAGTTCCTGTAAGTGATTAACTGAATTATTTATTATTTTGTTTTAACTCGTGAGATTGCTATTAATATTTTATTTTAACTCATGAGTTTGCTCATATAGGATATTTTTGATTTGTGGCATTGATTTTAGGTTTCTAACACATTAATAAGTAGAGAGAAGATATTTTTTTGTTGAGATGACATCAGACATCAGCTGCTACATTTAAATAACACTTTATGCAAACTCGCAGATCTTTATTATAATATTTCTTAAAATTAAACTTATCTTAAATTTCATTAAAAATAAACATCTTTATATTTTTAGGCAACACATAACTGTATGGAAAAAAATTTAAGCAACGTAGTGAAGAGGGCCCACAGCATTGATACCCAGGGATGTTTTATGAGTAATAGCTTCCATATTGGCCCTGCACTTTTGCCACCCAGTTTGGCATTATTTTAATGCTAAAGCTATTTTATCCTCACTGCGCCGCTGTCACTCAAGTGAGTGTGAGCGGCGCAAAAAAAAACATGAAGCAAAATAAAAAATACAAGTCACTGGAAATAAATTCGCATATGTATTACACACATTATGAAATAAAAATAGATATGACAGGTAAATGCCTTAGGCCCGGTTGTTTCAAGTTCGATCAAAGTAAGCGGTCGATCAAAGCATAGATTTTTTCGAATACGGGTCGTCTGATTGGTGGAGAACGTAAAAATCTATGCTTTAAAAGAACGCTTACTTTAATCCAACTTGAAACAACCGGCCCTTACACATGAGAAGAGTAAAATAAAATAAATAAAAAAGAGTGAAGTAGGTATTTTTTTAAGCAACACAATGAGATATCAGACAAGCGACCATAAGAAAAATCTATATACCTGTTCCAGTAGCCACAAGCCTTGCGGCAAGCCCCCACTCATGAGCCATGATTCCTGTTATCGTCCGGCCAGTCAGGATCAAGTCCAAGGCCCTGGAACCTCCAACGAGCTTGGACAATCTTTCAGCACCACCCAAAAGCATTGGAGCACCTATAAAGCTCATTAAATTGAAATTTTAAGCAGTTGTCCATAAGACATAAACTTTCATGACCACAAAATTACAATTATCTCTATTAAAAAAAATTCTGTATGCATTACAGTAAGCTGAACAGAAAATGAATTTTTAATGAAATACACAAGTTCAGTCAGTCTGCTCTGCATACAAAATAGATCACACAAGAATAGCGTAGCTCGCTAACAAAACTTTTAATCATGCACACACTATATAATGAAAGATCTTCTTCTTCATGTGCCCTGTTGGGTCACCCGACGTCGGCGATCATCTGGAGAAAGTTTCCCTGCCCAGGGCAGTGCGGAACAGCTCTTCCACGCTTTTTATCCCGGTCCACTCTCGGATGTTCCGAAGCCAGGAATGCAAGATATGCTTTCAAATTCACCATCACTGTGGAGAATCCTTAAATAATCGCTACAGAATCAATTGAAATATTTCTGTATAAAAATCATTATAGATAATCAATGATATTTACCAAATCGCCTGCCTAACGCACCCATTGAAGAGGTTTCTTCTATAACTCTCAGATCACACGCCAGGGCTAGTTCAAAGCCCTCTGCTACTGTAAATCCGCTGATGGCTCCAATCACAGGTTTTTTACACAAAGGTCTCCCGTCAAAATTAATCTGAAAATATGAACAAGTTCATATATATCAATAAATCTAATCAGCGGGTAAGTAGGATAAATAGATTTCTGCTTATTTTAATTACATATGAGAGACTTTTGCATGTAGTGCAAATGGTGGACACAACATAATAAAATATATGTACCGGCAGTTGCACAAATGTTTGTCATATTATTACGAAGGTAGTTGATATACATTCATTGCAGTGTTTATTTCTTCATATATCTTACAGGAGGGACTAAAATTTAAGAAGTAAATTCAAGTAATCTAGGTCTGGTAGATAATATATATATATTTTTTAATAATTGCATTGACAGATTTCTCGGTGTATCATGTAATTTATGAGGTGAGTATCTTGTATAGAAGCGATCTTCTGTCTGATGCTTTTAATGCTGTTACAAAATTAAAATTACACACTACGGGTTATGGTGTGCTTATTCATTACATCCATTCTGCATTTTGGAGGATGAAATAATGCATGACCTCGATTACGTAATTAATTATTTAATAGGCAATAATTCTGTACTAAGTTTGGAGAGTCAATTTTGTTTCTTATGATTCTGAGACTGCGGTAATTGCATTCTCTCAGCAGTTCTTCGTGATGCATGAGTGTAGAATTTCTCCTATTCTGCGTATATATATATATTATAATATAATAATCTAGTATATATATATATATATATATATATCCTGTAACCTATTGGGCGTCCATCATGGACGAAATTGCATATAATGTGGCGTCCACCTGCTTACGACGTCCGTATATCGGACGTCAGATGGGAGAGTGTTCGCAATGGGCGCGGATTGTGTTTCTGATGCCATAAATGTAAAAAAAAAAAAAAAAAATTGGACGTCAATTCGCTCCCAGTTTGGCTATTCTCAGTATATCTGTAGTTCTGCAAATTTTCGTTACAAAAAATAGCAGCGCTGTCGGCATTATTCCGAACATTCATTGCTAGCCGTGTGTGACGTCCAACTGCGCGTCGAGCGAAAGTTTGAAATGCGACGTTGCCACTTGCTGGATGCTTTGACTTCATTTAATTTTTATATTCACGATTTATGAGAACTCGTACGCATTCACTTGAATGAAGAAGTGGAGTCCGCTTTTGTAATCCATTTAATTTGTGGCGTCTAATTATTTGACGCAAAAACTTTGGATCGATTTTTAACCCTTTTCTCGTGATCCAAACGAGCTGAAATTTTGCACGCAGACTCGTGGGGACGTTCAAGAAGATCTATCAAATTTTCGTTAAAAAAATTTAATGATTATAGTATAATTTTGGATTTTTAGATATTTTAATAGTTTTTTAACATTGGAATCATTACATAAATGTTTGATTACTACCGTCGGCGGCGGCCCGATAACGTCGCGGAATATTTTCTAAATTTGCATTACTATATATAATTATATTTACTATTCATTATATTAATTACTATGTATAATTATATTAATTACGATATATAATTATATTAATTACTATATATAATTACTATAGTATAATAGGTACTTCACTATGAATTTCAAAAATTTATGACAATTGGTTAACAGAGATAGAGAATTTTGACATAGATATTTGTCTAGACATGTTTCATTTTCAGTCAATCAATTATTTAATTACATGATGGTAAACTTAATTTACAAAGAAAGGGAGTAAAATAAAAACATGGTTTTTATGGGTTACTTTTTTTAAGCTAAATATGTAAAAAAAATAATCAGAAGTTTAAAATTGAAATAAAATAAAATTAATCCCAGGACTTGAAGATAAGATTGCAGCATTATTTTATTAAATGTTTTAGTCGATCGGTATCTACTTATATCTATAGTCGATATGAATTAAGGTGTTATTGCTATAGTCGATATGAATTAAGGTGTAATTGCTATAGTCGATATGAATTAAGGTGTAAATGAGTACTTAACAGGTGAATGATTTTTATTATGAAGGGCTAATTGCCATGTTACCTTTGATACATGTATAGTAAAAGTCCGTTAATTAGAACAACGATATTTCGTGCTTTGTATTTATTGCCGATTTTGAGGATCCAAAAATAACTTTTCCCTATAAATTCTACCTTTAATTCTAAAATACGTGAAATGCGTACATCATATCAATTATTGACGTATTATATATGTATAGTATATAGACACGTTATTCCCATACTATCCGGCTTTCATATTTATGTAGCAAATATTCCATTGAAGTATACAACAAATCACATAATCACGTAAAAATCAGGTAATTTGAAGTCACGGTGCCTAAAATAACATACTCATTCTTACAATAGTGTACGATACTCTGTTCCTTTTTCCCCGGGACTTTTTTTTCGGCGTACACGCAGTGTTTGTGAAATAAGTGTGTTGTAAATATAATTTAGCAACTATTTCAAAACACGAATCTTCACTACATTCCTGGCTTTGTAGATGGGTAAGTATACACTAGGAAATGCAATCTCGCGAAATCAATAATATCAATCTCGCATACAATCAATTAAATTTTAATAATTATTTTAATTTCAAAAGTTATAAAATGGTACCTACTTGCTTTTTGCTATACTTACTTGTTGTTAAAGATAAATAAAAAGGAAAATAATTTTAATATCACTGTATTTCAAAAGGTAATTTAAGTTTTTTAAGAAATAATCAACATAATAAGCAATACGTATAAAAGAGGGGGCGACCGCGGAAAACGTGGCATGACCAGATCAACCAGATACTGGAAGATGGTCCCGTTAGAAGGCTCAACAACCGGCGAGCTTGCATGCGAAGATGTATGAATGTGGCTGAGGCGAGATTTGTATGTCAGGACAGAAGAGTGTGGCGCTCTATCCTCTCTGCCTACCCCCAGGGGAAACAGCGTGATGGTAAGTAAGTCATAATCAACATCAACAATGAAGTTACTTTAAAAAAATAATATGTTTGACTTTTATGCTTGCTTTTGAAAGTAACTTCGTAAGAAGCACTGATTGCTGCATCATTGAGTTGTCTATATATATGAGAGGCTGTACCTAGGTATAATATGTTCCGCACTGGGAAAGAATTCGGCCGCATTTTGTCGTACACTCACACATATTTACGGTCGCGGAGGGATATGCGACATATCGATAGCCCGCACATGCAAATTGCGTCTTTAAGATAAACACCGCTAAAACACAAATCGTTTGAGGATGTCGCGAGTCTTATTTCATTATTGCAAAAGAAGTCGATTATTATTTCGGATGGACACGTGCAAGTTAGCTCCATTTAAATAATAAATGTGAATATAATTTTGTGGCTCGGACTAAAACAAAAGCCTTTTAATCCTGTAGGTCGTATGAGACGTGCGGCCCTTTTTTATGACTAAATTATACTTTTATCCAGTAGCTAAAATTTTAACAGCTCAAGTCTATTTTTAGACCTCATGTTTTAGCGGATGTATAAATACAAGTAGGTACATTCGCAGAGTGATCATCATTGCCGAGTGGTTTGCTTGTTTTACAAAAAATAAGTCAGAAATATTGAAAAAAAAAATGCAAACTTTGATGTCACATATCTCCATAACTATTGATATTAGGTCATAATAGCTTGAATATTTTCGACTCATAATCAAGGCAGGAATATAGTCATGCGAGGTTATTAATGTTTTACAAAATAATTGATAAAATCAACATGTTTCAAAGCCTATGGCCCCTTCGTCAGGATGGAATATACCTACCCATAAAAAATAAAAATAATAAAATTGATTGAATCTGTAATCCACATATATGGTTTCGGGACCAGTAAATATTAGAAAACTAAAAAAACTTGTTGATTCTCTGCCAAAACGTGTTGAAGAAGTTATAAAATCCAAAGGAGGACATATTTCCTATTAAAACAATTTAAATTGTATTCTTTTCTCTGCTTTCTTCAACTACCTATAACTAATAAATGTTGTGTTTTTTTTCAAATTATCGCTTGTGTTCACATTAATTCGCACAGTACTGTATGTTCAATATTATCTTCGACGGATTACCAAGTAGATAGCTACTGAAAAATAGTAGGCTTTTTTATTTTAATTTCGATTAGTTATTCGTCATATCACACAAATTTGAATGCGCGAGTTTGATTTTAGGTAATTTTTGTGCCTCATCTGCATTTTTTTCAATATTGTTTTTTTTTTCAATAAGTTATCTTCAGGGTCTCCATTCTTATAAACTGGGATTACTAATGTTTGTTTATATATTGTAGGGAATATACCACACCGAAGGCTTGTTTTATTATGTGTGCAATTGGGATGTTTATAATAGAGCTTGATTGTTTTAGTAAATCAGTTGTTACGTTGTCGTATCCTGGCGATGATCCTCCTTTTAAATTCATAATAATTTTTTTTATTTCATCTGGGTTGGTTAATTGGAATGTTGTGAGTTTATCACATTCCGATATCTGTAGATTATTTATTGGAAGAGAAAAATTGTTGTTGGGTATTTTTTTCGCCAAGTTTAGTCCCACATTAATGAAAAAATTATTGAAGATATTTGCGCATTTTTCTGGGTGTTCTTGAACATTTATAATATTATTGTCAAATTTTATAGTTTTTATTTTATTTTTATTAACATTTTTTTTCGGTTATTTCGTTAATTGTTGACCAAAGTTTTTTGGTGTCGAAATTAGAAACTTCCACCTTTTTTATGAAATATTCCTCTTTGGTTTTTTTTTATTAGTGATGTCAATTTATTTCTGTATTTTTTATAATATCTCCTTAAGCCTTCATCATTGGGGTATTTTATTGTTGATTTAAAAATATCATATTTATTACGTATTGAAACTACTAAGCCGTGAGTAATCCATGGTTTTATTTTACGGAACTTAGATTTGTGGTTATATATTTTTAGAATTTTGGATGAATTTATATATTTTTGAATAATTTTTTGAAAGTTTATAGAACATATTTCTGGATCTTCTAAGTTTAGTACTGATAACCAATTTTCTGTTGCTAATTTGTCACAAAATAATTTTAAATTAAAAGTAGTTTTTTTTGTATACCTTTTTTATCAGCTATGTGCGGGTGAGTATTTTGTTTATAATGCGTAAATATGCAGGAGTAATAGTCAGTTATACAAGTTTGCCATATGATGGTCATAATGTTGTCGAGTTCATTTGAGTTTGTTAGCATAATATGATCTATTGCAGAAGGTTTTTGGTGCGGTACAATTCTAGTATAATTATTTATGCACGATTTATAGTTCAACTCTGCAAGCATATTGAGATACTCATTTTTAGTTTTATCATGGCAGTCATCTGCAATATTTATGTTTATATCGCCCGTTAAAATAGTAAAATTGTTTTTATTTAATAATTGGTATAATTCTTCAATAAAAAAAATTGTGTCAGAATTTGGAGATCTGTAAATGCCGATTATGCGATAAAGGATTTTATTTTTATTTTTTCGAATATATTCATACGTGAACAAACTTCCTAATGTAGGTGTGAGGAAATCAGATTACCACATAAAATTAATTCTGCATGATATTTGACCTCAATACACAGAGTGTAACAGAACTAGGTAATCCACAATACTTTACAGGTGGATTCCTGCTATGATTATGAGTGAAAAATGTTCAAGCAACTATGACCTAATATCAATAGTTATGGAGATATGCGACATTAAAGTTTGCATTTTTTTTCAATATTTCTGGCTTATTTTTTTACAAAACGTTGAAGTATCATTACAGTAACTTATATCGATTACATAAAAAACATTCGTTTCAATAAAAGTTTAATAAAATAACAAAAACCCTGCAAAATATTGGAATGTTTCCCCATTAGATTGGAAGATTTTTATTATACTATTTGACTTGTATTAAAGGTAATGAATTTTTCATATTAGATATAAGTTACTGTAATGATATTCCAACGTTTTGCAAAAATATTTTTTTTGACTCATAATCATAGCAGGAATCTACCTGTAAAATATTGTGGACCAGTTCTGTTACATTCTATATACCTACATTATCAAATGTGCGTGATTATAACCCTAATATATATCTAGTCTAGATATATTATATTATCAATGATTATGTTTACTTGCAAATGTAAAATCTACCTCATTAAACGTGCGATATCTGATCTGTATATTTGTTTTATTTACCTACATGATACCTGAAAAAACAATAAAAATTTCCAAGTATTTATTACAGTAGGTAGATAAAAAATCCCGATATATTATGTCCACTGTACTCTTTTGTCTTCCTGTCCTTTATGTACCTAGTAAATAATTAGGCACAGCTCATATGTGAGGTTGTCTGTTTGATAATTGATACGTAAGAGGAGAATGCAGTATTTTATTAGAGATTGAAAGGAAGGTACATTTTGCTGAAGTTAAATGTGTGTAAAAAATAACGAGGAAATCTGCCGATTTCAATATTTGTATTTTGGAAATTTGCAGTAGTACCATACTTTATCTAAATATTAGAATAATAGTTTTTGTGTAAATGTGTAAATTTATATCAAAGTGAAAAAATAGTAGTAGAAAAAATAGAACATGCATGACATATGTGACGATAAGTTTCGTCACAGGTAAAATATTCAAAATTGAAATAAATAAAATATACCTTCAAAGTAAAAGAAGTTCACTTGACAAAGAATATACTGGGCTTACATCCGGTCAAAACTCGACATTTCAATTCTTAACCTTTTCTTTGAATTTTTATTGAATAAACTAACTTTAGTTGGAAGGACGGTAAACATACCGGCCCGAAGAGGAAACCATACTAATATCTACTTTTTTATTTTTTTATTTTATCATTTCTCATATCATCCTTACACATAATATAGATATGGGCAAACTTCTTGAAATTCTTTGGCGTAGTGGGGGAATGCGCAGAAGACAAAATTTGGGTCTCGTCGGTGGAATGGTACATGCGCAAACTTCCTCCCACTACGCCGTCAAATTTCAAGATGTTTGCCCATATCTATACGTATGATATGTTCGAGAGGGTTCTAACTATCAAAAAAAGTTTAATGTCTACATTAGCGATATATTATCCTGAAACGCCTAATTTGATAAATGAAGACATAGACACGCTCACTTCTGCTTGTGAATTGCTCTCATATTTTAAAGACGTAACAGAAGAAATGAGCTCAGAAAAAAATATCACGATTTCTGAAATAATATTATTATCAAATGCACTAAATGATACGTGCAAGTATTTCGCCCGCTACACGTACTAGTGACCCGGTAGCGGCATCCCCAGAGAGCATAAAATAATAAATCTTCCTTCGGCATCCCGCACAAAAAGTGTAATTGGTAAAAGCGGCAACGTCGCGCGTCGCACTGTTTACGAGGAGTTGCGATAGTTAGGAAAATGTAAATAAAATTATGTATATCATGGGACGCCCGATAATTGATAATGTGGATTGGAGTCCAAATTGATTACACTACGCTTGTTAATATACGAATATTTGTATATCAATAAAATGTAAAAATTTCAGAAAAATAAGTTGTAAAGGACTTATAGTATTGCCTTAGTGACTAATATTCGATGTAAAAATAAGTGAAATTTTAGTGGAACTGGTGGACGTCACAATAATGCAAAATAAAAGGACGCACAATAGGTAGCGTGATGTATATATATATATATATATATATCTACTAATTACCTGTTACACTGAAAGCCCAGCAGCTGCCACAGGATCCTTGATCTTTGACATCGGTGACGGCACCCTTATCTCTCCAATCAAACGCTTTGGGAATGTCGTCTACATGTGGGATTTCTGCCATTGGCATTGGAACATTATTCTCAATGTGGAGATCCTTTCGAAGGCCCAGAAATTTGGTACGGAACTCTGTTTCTGTTAAGTCAGCGAACACGGTATGTCCATATACTGCTGTACCCTGCTCATTCAAATTCAATTCCTGTATCTTAACCAAGTTTGAACGGAATATTGCGAAGCGATATTTGTATTCCGTACTGTTGTGTCTGTACTGCTTGCCATGGAGAGCGATGAAACGATCAAAACTTTGTTGATCACTCACATAATTTGGCAACCAATTTGACTTCTCGGTATCTATTTCGTCGCCACTAGCACTTCGCTTGGAACGAACAGAATTATCATCAACATCACACTTGATTTTGATTGATTTTCCATTTTTCAACCATGGTCTATCCCATATACTGGAAATACAAATTTTATTTGGAGCACCTTCCAAGAAATTGCATTCTTCAACAAATAATTTTGTTTTCGGGCAGTCGCTCTCTTTCACTGTGAACGTTATCTTTGTCAAAGTACCTGACACAATCTGCTTGGTAGCTGATTTTATATCAATTATTTTATGATGATTATTTGATGAAGATGTCAAATCGTACTCAGAAAGAGATATCTTTGCTAAAACTTTAATTTTGGGATCATCAATTTTCACTTCTGAGACTCCACCCGGCATGGAAACACCTCTTGTAGAACGATTACTTCTCTCTACTGGCTTCTTATTAGAACACTGCGACTTGATTACTCTTTCTTCCCCCGAAGGTTTAACCTCTACTTGCACATGACAGATTTTTATTTTATCCTGAGCGAGCAGAGTTGCACATCCTTGAACATTCTCCGAAGATTCATCACATTGTGAAATTCCGACTTTAAGTTTCAAATGAAAAATTGTGGAAGACTTTCCAATTTCTGTTTTCGAAGCCAGTATCTGTAAAAGTACTCGCTTCTTATTATCAACATCAAATTTATCTAATGTATTCACTGCAATATTTGCCAAATTTTCTATTTTATTCTTATCGCTGATAGATATTCTTTCAGATGGATTTATAAGACTTCTTCTTTTTCGCACGTAATAAGGCACAGATTTGGCTTTATTAGTCAAATCCTCCTCTGAAGACGAATTACTCTCTTCTGAACTGCTATCTGCCGGTTTCTTCAAAATAGCCTGCTTTTCACTGTTTTTCTGATATGATTTAATATTAGGTTTTATAAATGATTTGTGTTCTTCTGAAGAAGAGCTCTCTGATTCAGAACTATCTTTTTTAAATGTGGACACGGATGATTTAATCTCTGGGATCTCAATCGTTAATACACTTTTTTCATGTAATTTATCGGATTCTTTGTCAATATCAGATATCACAATTTTTTTTTCTGGTGATTCAACTACATAATTCTCAACATTCCGTTTTGAAGGAGTTTGTCCAAAATTATTTGGATTTATTGCATCGAATCCATAAAAACTTAAAAACCCATCCAAGGCAAGTTTCTTGTCATCAGGCATAGGAACTGCTAAATCTTCACTGACAACCTCCGGGTTAGAACTTTTTAAATTTTCTGTTTTAATTTCACTTTCTTGTTTAACTTGTGGTTCATAGGGAATAAATGAGTTTTTATAAGCCTCGGGAAACGGAACATCTTCTATTACTTTCTGATCAATAACTTCTGGGAATGCATTTAGATTTTGTGATTCGTTTTGCTTATTTATATCGAAGTCAGCATCAACCATTATTTGATCTTCAAGAGCTGCAAGTCTTTCCGGAGTGATTGCTTGTTCCGGTTCCTGAGGTTTGGCTGCCAACAACTCATGATTCTGAATGACTTTCAAAATATCCTCTCCGTTCATAAAGTTTGAATCATTGGTTTCGCTTTGATCGCGCGCTCCGGGGTTGAAATTAACGTCCAATTCATTTTCTAGTGAATTTTTTGGTTTACCATCACCGTCTCCTACAGGTGTTAATGCTTCACCATTATCTCCAAATGAATATTGCTCAGTGCAATTATTATACATAACTGCTCGGAATTTAGATCCATCGGTCAATTTTAGCCAAGGCTTTTCTAGGAAAGTAACTTGACATACTTTAGTAAGAGTGGATTCACTTTCACAATTACCTTGCTGGTTTTTCACACATGAATTAGAGTCTACCTCCAAAAGTAAAATATAGCGAACACCATTTACAATCTGCAAAAAAATTTAACATTTCAATTTTCGCTAAAATTAATATACTTACATTATTGTTTAATATTGTTCTTATTAAATAATCTACTTCCAAATAAAATGTCAAAACTAAACCAGTGCCACACTTTTATTTCTTATTATAAAGGATATTAAAAACAAACATATCTACATATTTGTCAATTTAAATGTATATCTAATGCAATAAAAATTATAAAATACAAGTAGATAACCTGTGCTTGTCTCTGAACCCGCAGAACCTTTCTTAGGCTATGACTCTCCCCTGGTAAGTGTCTGTTGAGGTGTTGTATGGCTCCATTCACAAGTTCCTGTACACCTTCTGCATCTATATTCACATCTGTGGGGCAGTCTGCACACCATGCGCCACCTTGTTCGCGACGCACGGCAACAAACTGTTCACCCGAACCCACCTACACAGGGGATTATAATTTAATATTTGAAAATGAACAGTTTGAGGTAAACAAATGTGGGTTTAAGGTAAGCATTTCAACCCAGGCAACAAACTGAACAAAATATTCAAATGTGATAAAACTGTAGAAAGCTTTATTTTACCAATAAAGATAGTGAATGGTGGAAAGTAGCAACCAAAAAAATATTTATATAATGTGTACAAAAAGAATGATTACAGGAATAATGAAATAATTTTATACCAGAAGTAAGCAAAAGCTGGAAAAATATATGAATTATGCTTTTGCTAGTTATTAGCTGTTTCACGGCCAGCTAATGTTTGCATGCCAATTTCTAGTCAAATTCTCAAAGGAAAAGTCATATTCTTTACTTACAAAAATAGCTTAAGCAGCCTAGATATGTATAAAGTATTTTTATTACATAATTTTATTTTACAAATAAATCGAATCTCAACAAATTCTCGCTACCATATTGATTAATCTATATGATTTAGTTTTTACCTAAATTCATCTTATACTTATGCCTACGTCAGCCGCTTCGCGGCCAATTGTATCTGGCAAATTTCCACTTTTAATTACGGGTAGTTTAGATATAATTAGATAAGATATAAGATATAACAAATGCAGAAACGTACGACATTGCTTGAAGTAATTATAATATAGATAATATACGGTCCTTACGTATACTGTAGAATCTGCAAAAAATCTTTTTTCAATCAATATATTATAAATGTCTCACAGAGACGAAATTGTATTTTATGGGAAAGTAGGTGTGGAAGTCTTTGGGTGTACATCGGGCTTACGACCTATCGTACGGTTGGCTTAAGTGATCACTTTACACAATGTAACGTTCGCCATTTCAACCATGATAGAATACTATATCTACTAAATTTTCTTTACTGTTTACTGTCCTGAAAAATTTGAACATACTCAAAACATTCTGAAATCTTTTTTCATTTTACTATCTAAATCCAATTTACTGACAATGTTAAAAAAAAAAATCTTTTCAAAAAAAGCAAATATTAAAGGAAAATTTTACTTTTTTTAATATTATCCGAAAATACAAAGTAAATCGGATGAAACTAAAATTGATTTTTTTGCAGATTCGACAGTATATGTAAGGACCGTCGATATGTATAAAGAAAATTCCATTATCTTTATAGAATTCTCACATTTAAACCATAATGACAACTACCAAATGTCCCTTATATATTCAGTAGATACTATGACTTTATTAACAATCTAAAAAGTGCAATACGCCTATTGTGAATTAATGACTTCAAGGAACTAAAAACAAAATAATTAATTATGAATATACCAAGATACTGATAATTATTACACTGCATATGCTATGAAAATAAGCAAAATATATACAAAAATAAATTTAAAAACTAACATATTGATCGTTCAATTGTATTTCATGCATAAGTTCAATAGCCGGGGTTTCTGTCTCAGTCTTTGGAGAAATATCATCTGAGGACGATTCATCAACATCTTCTGAAGGTGATTCAGCTTCATCATCGGGAGCTGGCTCGGCAGTATCAACAGGTGGCGGTTCTAGGAAGTTCGGCTCACATTTTGTACCTTCTTCTAAAATTTTCCAGTCATCCAAACCTTCCTTTTGTTCAATTTGAGTATGACATTTTAAAGAATCAACATCGCAGGGACTTTCATAGCATGATACATTGATTATGGTATCCAAGTTGTACACCCCTCCATCCTGCAACGAAACAAAACATGGTAAACAAAACAAGGTCTTCTTTTATAAACAAGGCCACAACCTTTTTTTGCCAAATAACAAATGTCAACTTTATAAACCAATCCAACCAATGTCAACTTTATAAGTTAATATGGCTACAAATAAAGAAACTGCTGAATCAGTGGTTGTAATAATCCTTCATTTATGATGTTTTTCCCAGTGAAAACATTATATATTACGTATTTTTAAAAAACCTACAAGTCGATTTATTGGTCACGGCATTTCAACGATATGTTGTGTACTGATACATGTCAATAGTGTGCGTGAATGATATCTATATGAGATAGAAACAAAGTTATATGACCACTTCATGCTTCAGACAGTAATGCAATAACACCATGGACGCGTGCTATCGGATACGTACACGTGCACAGTGTGCTGTTTTTTTAGATTTAATGTGAATTTAACATACTGATAACAATTATTATTAAAGCTTTCCGAAATATTTTGATCATCCAATATATTAAAATAATAAAATATAATGTTCATTTTATAAAATTTATTCTCATCATCTACTTCTTCAACTGACTAAGGGCATCGACAAATATTATTATTAAGATGTGATTAATATTATTTTTTATCTGTAAAATAATTAAACATTAAACAAATATATATAAGATATTCATAATAGAGCATTAGTTTGTGTAAACTTGTAAAATAGAAAAATCTTGCATGAACAATTTTTTTCAGATAAAATAAAAAGAAATATTTAAGCTGCTATTAAAAAAAAACATATTAAATATGAAGATCCTTGAGAAAAAATGTCGTAGCATAACAGATGAAAAAATACAGGAGGAGCATGTGACTTCAGGAGCGGAAGAGCATTTATATACATACACAGCATTTCTAAATTTAGAAAAGGCGTATGATAAAGTTCCACGTCAGTTACTATGGAATGCCACCGGATGAACAGTTTCAAATACCTCGGTGTAATAACATCTCAGGATGGAAAGCAAGAAAGTGAATTGGATAGGAGGATAGGAGCCTAAAGCCAGGTAGCATGATCCCTGTATTATCCCATACTTAGAAAAGCAGATCTCAGCCAGCGAGCAAAGTTGGCAGTATTCAAATCAATTTTCAGGCCAATCCTAGTGTACGGCCATGAGTACTGGATCTTGACCGAAAGAACCCGCTCAAGGCTACAGGCTGCCGAGATGGGACTTCTACGAGGAATAGTAGGAATTACCAGAAGTGACAGAATCAGATATACTCAAATAAGATAATGTCTCGAAGTAGAAACCTTATTGACGTTTATTGAGAAATCACACTTACGGTGGCTGGGACATATCTTGCGAATGCCGGCAGATAGCCAAATATGTCTTGCCTGGAATATCTGCCAAAGCGGATATTCCAGGCAAGACCAGAAGGCAAAAGACCAAGGGGCTGTCCTGGAGCTGGGGGAAACAAAACAAGTCGGAGGACTGCTGCGAAGCGAGGTTTCAACTAAATTGGGCTGAAGTGGAGAATTGTAACAACACTACAAGTAATTTTTATATACTATGTACCTACTTGTAAATCGAAGTCTATAAAAAAATGAAAGTGGACAGCTTTATCATACTACACACATGTATGTATTTATAAACATGAAGACATGCCTAAAAAACAATGCGTAATATTTAAATTTATAATGAATCATAAAATATTGGAGTCAGGTTGTATAAAAATTCCTAGAAATGTTCTTAATATATTCATTAGCTCATAGTAATGCTATGACTGTTAACAATGGAAAGAGTACAGCACACTTATTGCAAATTAATGATTAACAAAAAACAAAATAATTAATTATGAATATACACACTACATCTATAGACATTGCTACACTGAAAAATGTATCAATGAACATTGTTATCAATAAAATCAGGATGCTGCAATGAACATGGATGATACAATGAGTCAGGAACTCTGTATTTTTTTGGGAAAGTTTTATTTGAATTTTTACTAAGGAAAGATTATTCGTATTTATTTTAAATAAAAAGTAAATAAATAAATTTTATATTAATAAAAAAAAACTCTTTATGTAAAACCGCTATTTATTTAACTATTAACATGTTTCGAGGGTAATAATGCCTTTGGCAGAATACAATGTTTACTAAAAATTAATATTCAAAGTATAGGTATTAACAAAACCAAAAACTATATAAGTATATACTAGCTGTGCCCGCGCGGCATTGCACGCATAGATTTTTAGTACACTGTTTGGATCGTCATAGAACTTTCGCGAACCTTCTAGAACATTCTCCTTCCAGAATTTTCAAGAAATTTATCGAATGTACAGGAACCTTCTAGACACACCAACACATTCCGCTACTCAATTTAGAACCTTATAGAACTTTCGGGAATTTTCTAGAACCTTCTCCTTCCGGAACTTTCTAGAGCAGGTTTTTCCGGAACCTTCTGGTCTCACCGACACAGTCGGTGCACCTATTTTGAAACAATCTGAAGCATTTGCGGCCTTCCCATAACAAAACAATGTGCTAGAAAGCACATTTTCGTCACCCACTCCCACCCACGCACAGCCACCCCCACCAAACTCGCATATTTTCTATGTGACACCAAGGGCTATCCACCACCATAAACACTAGTGGGTGGTTGTGGAGAAAGCTCGGCAGGTAGGGAAACACGGGTTTCTTTATACTTTATATATATATATATGAATATATATATATATATATATAGTATATATAAATATATATATCTATATATCTATATATATATTATATATATATATATATATGATATATTATATATAATATAGATATATATATATATATATAGATGTGGGAAATACGTTGGCAACCCCGGGCGAACAGCCGGAAACGGCAGTCGACGCGGCGCTACGTGGAGACCCGGCTGCGATTAGAAGAGTTGTTTGCGAATAAACGTTTTTCTGCAATTACTGTTGTATTTGAATATATCTGCTAATGTGCGATTGATTCCACAACTGGGGGCTCGTCCGGGATCGTAATTGCAAGAAAAAAAAACGGAGTTTACGCGGATGAGAACAAGACGCAACACGTGGTGACGCCATTTTGACATACCTACATGACGAAAGAATTGCTTATTAAGACGAGATTTAGAGTGACTGAGAGACTGTAAAAGCGAAGAAAAGATTATTTTACTGTGCAGCGTATATTCTGTGTGTCACCTAACCAAAAAATCAGACGTAAAAGCCGTTACGACGATCGACGATTGGCATTCGAGTTCGACGCCGAATTAAGATGCATACTCGGAGCGCAATGGCTAGAGAAGGCAGCGGTAGCTCACCGGACGCCGAAACAGCAGGAGAGAATGTGAGGTTTCCGTTCAGGGACCTGGAAGACTCGTTAGAAATATTCAATGGAGATGACGGACAGCCTGTAACAAAGTGGATAGCCGATTTCGAAGAGATCGCGGCGATGGCGAGTTGGAGGGAGATCGAAATGGTGGTTTACGCCAAAAAACTAATCAAAGGGACCGCACAGCTGTTTCTAAAGTCCGAGGGGAAGATCGGAAGCTGGACAGACCTAAAAGCGAAGCTCACGGAAGAATTCGCACCAAAAACGAATGCGGCTAGTATTCATAAACGACTAGCATCGTCCCCCAAACTTATCGACGAAAGTTACATTCAGTATTTCTATCGAGTGAAGGAGATCACCGCCCAAGGTGACGTCGACGGCGCCGCCTTAATGGAATACATTATTGACGGGATCGAGGATGCTGAACCAAATAAAGCCATACTGTATGGTGCGCCGGACTTGAAGGCCTTCAGGAAAAAGCTGGATATCTACGCAACAATGAAGTGCAAAAGTAAGCCGACACCACCGACAAAACAGACGAGTATGCACTCCGGACCCCCCTCTAGCAGCGCAGCCCGCAGCAATAATATCAGATGCTTTAACTGCGGAGGCATAGGACACAGATCAGGGGAATGCAAGTTCAAGAACAAAGGAACTTGATGCTTCAAGTGTGACGCCTTCGGTCATATTGCGTCAAAGTGCACCAAGATCAATGACGACACCCCAAAGAAACATACGCTTAATATAACAACACAGCAGTCGGGTACCCCGCTTTACAAAGACGTCTTGTTGGCTGGAAAATCTGTGAAAGCTTTCATAGACACCGGGAGTGACCTGAATTTGATGACGATGTCGCAACTCCTTAAGATGGACCAAGTGGACCTCCTTGATGACCCTATTGAGCTCAAGGGAATAGCAGAGAAGAAGGTAACAACAATTGGATGCTTTGAGACGAAAATGAAGATCGACAACTGCGAGTTCCCTATTACTTTTCACGTAGTTCACGACGTTGTGTTGCCCATGACTGTCCTACTTGGAAGAGCCATCCTACGGAATGTTGACATGATGGTGCGAGCCGACGGAGTTGAAGTCACCAAGAACGCTATAGAAGAACAGACGAAAAGCCTATATCTGGTGGAGACCAACGACGCTAATCGTGTAGATATTGGAGACGAGAAATACAGAGAGCGAGTGGAAACCATTATCACGAACTGTTCCGGAGAGTCTGGCGAAATCAAAGAGACCAACGTTACGATGAAAATCATCTTAGAAGACGAAACACCAATTTACCAACCACCCCGGCGCCTATCTCCACGAGAACTCGAGATAGTGAACAGTCAAATAGAAGAATGGATGGAAAATGGGATTATCCGGCAGAGTAGATCTGACTTTGCTAGTCCAGTAGTTTTATCAAAAAAGAAAAATGGAGAGATGCGCTTATGTATAGACTACAGGAGACTGAATAAGAAGACGATTAAGGAGAGGTACCCAATACCACTAATTGATGACCAGCTGGACAAGCTGCGCAATGCAAAAGTGTTTTCTACACTCGACTTAAAGAATGGATTCTTCCATGTCCCAGTGGATGTCAGTTCCCAAAAATATACCTCATTTGTTACCCCAAATGGACAGTACGAATTCCTGAAGACACCTTTCGGTTTGTGCAATGCGCCTGCAGTCTTTCAAAGGTTCATAAATACAATATTTAGAGACATGACGCTGAACGGAATCGTATTAACTTACCTAGACGACCTGATTATTCCAAGCAAGGACGAAGAAGAAGGACTACAGAGACTTCAGTTGGTATTGAGCAGGACATACGAGTACAGATTAATAATAAACTGGAAGAAATGCAAAATCCTGATGAGGTGTGTAGAGTACCTGGGACATGAGATAGAAGACAATGAGTTAAGGCCGAGTAAGTTGAAGACCAACGCGGTGACTAAATACCTCATGCCTAAAAACTTAAGAGATGTCCAGTCGTACTTAGGGCTAACAGGCTATTTCAGAAAGTTCATCAAAGACTACTCTACAATTGCCAAACCACTTACTAGCCTGTTGAAGAAGGAGAGCGAATTTAAGTTCGGGGCTGAGCAGAAGTCCGCATTCGAGACGCTTAAGATTATTTTATCGAGAGACCCTGTGTTGAAGATTTATGACCCATGCCTACAGACCAAACTGCATACCGATGCCAGTTGCGATGGGTACGGAGCCGTATTGCTCCAAAGGGATCCAGGAGATAACGAGATGCACCCTGTGTACTTTATGAGTAAGAAGACGACTGATGCCGAAAGAAAGTACCCTAGCTACGAACTTGAGGTATTAGCTATTGTCAATGCTTTAAAAAAGTTTAGAGTTTACCTGTTAGGGTTAAACTTTAAAATCGTTACTGACTGCAAGGCATTTGTTTTGACTCTTAAAAAGAAGGATCTTGCGCCGCGAGTTGCTAGGTGGGCACTGTTACTTGAAGAGTATGATTATGTCGTAGAACACCGACCAAGTGAGAGATTAAGGCATGCAGACTGTCTGAGCAGGCATCCCGTTGATTGCTTTATCCTAGAAAATGAACTGATGGCACGGCTAAGACGAGCACAAACCAACGATGAGTACATGAACGCAGTAAAAGAACTCCTTACCTTAGGGAAGAGTCACGGAGAGTACATCATGGATGGGGGGATAATCTACAAAGATCAAGGAGGATACAGACTTATAGTGGTGCCGAAATCAATGCAGATGGAAATAATAAAAATGTGTCATGACCGTGGCCATTTCGGTGCTGCAAAGACCAAAGAACTCTTAGAGAGAGAGTTTTGGATAAAAGGATGTATACCGAAGATAAAAAAGTGCATCGAAAACTGTGTCGCATGTATCTTGGTAGACTGAAAGAGGGGAAAGCAGGAAGGCTTCTTACACCCAATAGACAAAGGCGATACCCCCTTGGATACGTACCACATCGACCATTTAGGACCACTGCCTTCGATAAACAAGAACTACCAGTACATATTGACTATCGTAGACGCGTTCACAAAATTTGTGTGGATTTATAGCACCAAGACGACGAATGCTAGAGAAGTTTTGAATGCACTCACCTTGCAGCAACAGACATTTGGAAATCCCAGAAGAATAATTTCAGACAGAGGAGCCGCATTCACATCTACAGAATTTAAAGAATACTGCGAGAACGAGGGAATTAAACATATAACCATAACGACAGGACAACCACGAGGAAACGGACAAGTGGAGCGTGTGCACCAGATTATTATCTCCGTCATATCAAAGTTGAGCGTAGATGACCCAAGCAAGTGGTACAAATTTACTGGAAAGACACAGCAATTCATAAACAACATGTTCCAGAGGAGTATAGGTCGCACACCATTTGAGCTGCTGATAGGAAAAAAACAGAGAAGCCGAGAGGACCTCAATCTGATGGAACTTGTTGATGCAGAACTCGTAGAAGCATTCCTGAGTGAACGAGAGGATATTAGAGACTCTGCGAAGCAACAGATTGAGAAGCTGCAGAGAGAGAATAGACGTGAATATAATAAAAGACGGAAGGCCAGCAGGAAATAACAGTAGACACACAGCCAGTAGACAACTTAGTAGCTGTCAAGCGGAGTCAATATGGAGCTGGTCTGAAGCTGCGCCCGAAGTTCCTTGGGCCTTATAGAGTCACGAAAGTTAATGGGAGAGACCGATACCAACTACAAAAGATCTGTGGAGGTGAAGGCCCTTGGAGAACAACGGCTTCGGCAGATCTGATGAAGCCATGGAGTCAGGACCCTAGCAGCGACGAGGAATCAACCGGGACGGATGACCCGCAGGAAGGCCGAGATGTGGGAAATACGTTGGCAACCCCGGGCGAACAGCCGAAAACGGCAGTCGACGCGGCGCTACGTGGAGACCCGGCTGCGATTAGAAGAGTTGTTTGCGAATAAACGTTTTTCTGCAATTACTGTTGTATTTGAATATATCTGCTAATGTGCGATTGATTCCACATATATATATATATGTAGCAAAAGGAACTTCTGGACTCCCTCGCGTTTTCTGTAAATGGTCTCCGTGAGAAGACCAAGGCCGACGTTTCGACATGGTATCACGTGCCATTGTCAAGGCTAAAAAGGCCTCAAAAGTTACGGACTAGCCGTACTTGTTCGCGGGTGATATGAAAGTCTCCCACCAATAAGGCTGTCATACTTCGAGTTCAGTTCAGTGTAACTAAATCGTCGCCATGTTTCATGTGTCAGTTGCGAGCGAAACTAACGCCATCTCTGATTCGAATTGTGAAGTTCAATTTATTTGCCCTCAAATTGTATTGTAAATACTGGCGTCCTCTATGGTATCGAAACTCGCTTGACTATTTTCTAGAACTTTTTTCTTCGAAAAAACCTTCAGGAATTGCCTTTCTGCCATATGTTAAGGGCGTCACAGACAGGATTGGAAAAGTCCTAAAAAACAATAACATCAAGCCCATTTTTCATGCTGAACGGTTCATGTTTCTCAAGTATTAAGAAACATAAAAGACAACATTCAAAAAAAAATTTAAATTTCACCGAAATATGTTGATAATTCAATAAATAATGGTATTTATTATACAAAGTGTTTTCTTTTTATTAATATAAAAAATGTTACCACAAAGTTACTTGCCTGTTATTGAAGAAATTAAATTTTACATTATTTTTAGTTATATTTTTGTTTACTTTTTCTGTTAAAATAGCTATGTTAAATCGTAACATTATTCTTGCTATTAAATAAAATAAAAAATATTTTTATTATAAACAATTGCCATACACTCTAAACTTACTCCGTGTAATCCTTAACATAAAGGGTGATGAACATATTTTTAACCATATACGTACATTATATTTTACACATAGTTTTGATAGCCATGAACCTATAGACATATTTTATCTTGATTTTGAAAAGGCTTTTGACAGAATCCCACTTAATAGATTAATCGCTAAGTTAGAACATCTAGAAATCCGTGGTTCACTACTTCAATGGATTAAGAGCTTTTTGACTGAGCGCTCCTTTGCTGTCCGAGTGGGTGACTCTCTATCTGCACCGCAAGTAGTTTTAAGTGGAGTTCCACAGGGGAGTGTGCTGGGACCAATTCTCTTTATTTTATACATTTTGGATCTTCGTGCTGCTGTCCAGTCCACTGTGAGTTTCTTTGCTGATGACACAAAATATTTCGGTAACCCCCTTACTGACCATGAGGTGTTACAGAGAGACTTAAATCAATTATCGGAGTGGACAAAGCAGTGGCTCATATGTCTTAATGTTGACAAATGTTGTGTTCTCCATGTCGGCAAGAATAACCCAAATATTGAGTATACCTTAAACGAAAGCCTGATTAAGTCAGTGGTCTCGCAGAAGGATCTGGGTGTTACTATTACCAAGGACTTTAAATGGTGTGAGCACATAGCGAGTGTGGTTAAGAAGGCTAACTCTATTTTGTATTTAGTGAGAAGATCATTCCAACATCTGACAGTACCACTATTCACAACTATTTATAAGACATATGTGAGGCCTCTCCTCGAATATGCCTCTCAGATCTGGAATCCATATTTTGTTAAAGATATAGTTTTACTGGAAAATGTTCAGAGACGAGCCACAAAATTGCCCTTGGGTCTTAAAAACCTGGAATATGCGGAAAGGCTGAGAGTATTGAAACTGCCCACTCTTCAGGAGCGACGAGCAAGAGGTGACCTCATCGAGACATTCAAGATTCTATCGGGCTACTACAATATTCCTAATATGACAGATATGTTTGCATTTAACACTAATGTGGGCCTTCGAGGACATCATCTGAAGTTGAACAAGTCTCGGTTCTCGTGTAACCCAAGAAAGCATGCATTAAGCAATAGAGTGGTCAATATGTGGAACAGTTTGCCCGAGGATGTTGTGTCTGCAGCCAGTGTCAACCAATTTAAGAATAGGCTGGATATTCAAATGAGAGACAGTGATATGGGCCTATCAGCTTAAGCTGCCTGCCCATTATCAATAATAATAATAATAATAATATAAGGAGAAATTTGCATATTACTTATGATATTGAATATTTTATTTCCATTTATGATGTCACATTCTGTTTTACATACAAATAGACTCATGAAGACAAAAAAAAAATATTTTAAAGAAAGTATATCCTGCCATATTGTATTTCATTAGATTTTAAAATAACACATCTACGACTATAAGAATATATTGATAAAATTAATCAATACTAGTAGACTAGTCAACCACACCTAATATATTTATGGCAGTAAAAGAGTAATGTAAAAGGCTTCGCTCATAGCTTCATTATCCGGTTCAGGCTTTTTATGGCTTCACTATCCGGTTCAGGCTTTTCTCTATCCTACAATGATTCAGCCTATCTTTATTCCTAGAAACAAATGAGAGTATGACAGAGACCTATGGTCTGTACAAAATCCATGGATTTTTGTAGACTACACAAAGTCAACATGTTTAATATATTAAATAATCACATATGTGGAAATAACACAACTGTTTTTTATTCTACTCATTTAATTTAATTGAAACATATTTCATCGTATAAGGCCATTATTATTAAATAATGCACTTATTATCATTAAATAAAGTGCTTGCTTCTGTGTCATATTTTTTGCTTTGTGAATTATAGAAAAGATTAATTATTAGAGATGTATAAAATGAAAACTCCTATTTAAAAAATATATAATCATAATATACCATAAAAATGAAGAATTTTGTGTAACATGTACTTAATTGTAGAATATATTTTATCAAAAACAACATATGCATTATTTTATTCATAATTCATTTCGTTAAATAATTTAGATACACATCCAATAAACTCGTGCACGGAGTATTACACATAACAATTAGTGATATCACCAAACCACAGTCCAATCATGTAAAATGCTTACATCATTTTTTCAAATCGAATACTTATTACTAAAATTATAAATGGAAAAATTTATTCATCAATTATGAAATATAATCATTGGAATATTTATTGTGCAGGCAATAAATATTACGAGAATATTCAAATAAATTAAACAATATACACGTAATGTATTCATTTGAAATATTGTATTGTCTTGGTAAAGTTATGTAGTTTATCACTGATGTTTTTTCCCTATAAACATGTTCTTTGACAGGCTGCAGTTTCAGTATTCACAAATCTTGATGAAACATGATTCTTAGGAGTACATAAAATAATTAACTAAAATAATGAAAATACGTAATGCCGAAATGCAAAGCAAGAGACACAATTTTTATTAAATAAAAATAATTTCCTCAATAATTATTTCACTTCTTGCTTGCAGTGTTAGTGTTACTTTAATTGATCCTTTGACTCAGAAGTCATGAATAGCATTTTGTTAAGATCCATAAATGATAGAATAAATTAAAATTAGCATATAAAAAGCACTATGACTCTCATTTATAAATTAAGTATACAATATGGTAAGGAAATTATTAAATCAACGGTCATAACTTTAAAATATTACAAGAATATTTTTACATGTATTTTCTAATAACACAATTACTGGATAATGCATTTTGTCCACAGAGGGATGATCATCAATTAAGATAAATTATAGAGATCAAGCTCTTTGTATGGGAAACATGTTTAAAAAAATAAAAAATATAGAGGTATCATTACCAGCAGTGACATCTATCTATGTATACTTTAACATGGGAATTACAAATTTTCTTTAAAATATTTTAAATAAGACAAAGAACTGGGGGCGTTCTACATGTTTGTACCAACTTGCATTTTAAAATTATCAAAACAATTTGACTATCAAAAACAATTTGCAAAAAGACATCAACAAAATATTTTTCGGTACAATAATCTCCAAATTCAAATACTCAATGATTTTTTCTCAGTTAAAGCGTATTCACTATCCTGCATGGCATTACGCCACGCCGCACCGACGTAACGCAGAATCGTGGATGTAGTTGACATGAAAGATGGTGAATGGGCCTTCTTATGGTAAACGCGATTCGGCATTTTTTATGAATAAAGCAGCAGAAACATCTATGTTCTATGGGCATCTACGGTTTCAAATGTCAAAATTGTATCGTTTTTAACTTAAAATAACTACTTAAACTTGCTAGCGCCTAAATTTAACTTCATTTATGTAATCAGGATCCTTGATTACGCCAGGTAAAAAATGAACAAAATTGTTATTTCCTAAATATTCCAAACTTATTCCTAGTAAAATTTATTTTCCCTAAAATCTTTTTTTCTATAATTTTTTTTTTAATACAATAGATACATACTACTTCCAACATAATTTAAAGCAACTGACATGTAAAAGTACCATAATTTTTGACAGGTTACAGCATGCTGATATTAATTGACCCAAAAATTTTTTGCAGTTGTTTGGTAGAAGATACAATGAATAATAAAATGGGTAATACGATTATTTAGAAATGATTTGCAAGGGGCAGTTTGAAACAAAAAAAGATATGTTAGTCAATTGATGCTCTACAACTTAACCTTTTTGTCACTAAGCATCCAATCGCCTTGCCGGACGTCTCTTGTCCGAATATCCGAATTAATGCTCATGCATTACCAAACAAACATCGAATGCAGCGCGCTAGCTGTCTTCCTCGTTTGCATATGTGTTACGGGCTACCAATTGCATTAGTTAGAGTGAAATAAATATTAAGCACAATAACTAAAAGATAAGATACAGGAATACAGTATGAACACATGCAGGTATATGTACCACGCGAATATCACTTGACTGAAAACAATATTTTTAAATATTATACACTTAGAAATTTGAAAAATAAAAAATCACAAAATGTTCGTCACTATTTCCGTGAAGAGTACAAAAATGAAATCGTTTCCATAATTGAGCCCTTGCCCGGAATAACGTTGTATCCAACAATACTCTCATTCCGAGAAAAATTGAAAAAATGAAACCAGTTACAATTTATTACATTTTATATTTTAAATATAACAAACATATAATTCTTAACTAATCTCAATATAAAATACGGAAAAAAGGCAATTAAATTTGAATCTAATGTAAAAAAACATGCTGAATCAGTGGAAAAACGTTGTATAAGAAATTTTCACAAACAACGTTATTCCGCAAAACGTTTTTTATTTATTCTGCTTTACTTAATAATGATTTTTAAAAGCAGCATGCTCATCTAACATGAATTCACAAATGTCATCGAGGTCCTTGATCTTAGCAGCCTTATTGGCAGTGGATTGGAATTCATTAAAGTTAGTTCCAGGCTCCCTAACTGCATGATTTTTTTCCATACGGTAGCTAATCTTCCCCTTCTTCCACAAAGAGTTGGTAGAAGGCTATAGGAGGTCCATGACTCTAATTCTTTGTGGAAGATTCTAGCTCTGATTGTGATGGGATCATCAGTAGGTAAAGAGCTTTTACAGAATGATAAGTCTCTCGTACATACTATTATCTATCTCCGTCTGTTTGCTGAATATGGCGTCGGACATTCAATTTCTCATGATTACTTTTTTTATTGTAATTCAGTAACCTGAATTCTGATTGAATATTTATATTGATATTAAAATGGAGAAAACATCCTGGATATAAACATTTTTGGCTCAAATTCGACCCTACGAAAAAGAATGAGGAATTAAATAAACTTTTTGTATCGGTATTATTTTAAGTTACGATATAAAGAGCACTATAATGCCAGCATTATTATCAAAAATAATGCCAGCGTTATTATCAAAAAGCATTTCAAATATCAATATGGATAAATCAATTGAGTAAAATCGGTGAACGTTCGACAAAATAATATTGTCACATATGAAATTACAATATCAATCAGAACTGCCAAATCGTATACAACGTTATTCCACAAACATGTTCCGGTGGGTCAATTGCAGGTTTGATAATACTTTTTCTGGATAAACACTACTTTCCTGCATCCTTCAACTTATTTGTTTTGATATCTTTCCAGTTTAAAACATTAGATGTTCGTTTTCTCCCTTTATTCATGTGAATTAAACCACGCTCCACGATATTGACGCGCGGCGACGCCATTTTGAGAAACAATGTACAACGTTCTTCCACAAACCAATAACTTTAAAATGCAGCCAGAAGCCTAAATATTTTTTTCTTGACATATTATCTACCTTAAACGATGCATAATAACATATCCAACATAACTACATCAATAACTCAAAATTGGCATTTGTGTTGGATACAACGTTATTCCGGGCAAGGGCTCAATTATTGAGTTACCGAGTATAAAACAATCTCTGGGGAATGTGTATACTCCCTCCGGGAAGACAAGGTTAATACATAAATACTTTCATGATGTAGAGCTCTCTTAAGGGGGGGTAAGGTTTTTAACTTTTTTTTTTGCATTTTATTTTTAATTTTTTTAGTGAATGAATAACATCGCAAGAATATTGTGTCAAAATTTCAAGTCAATCGAAGCAAAATTGACGAAATTATGAACATTTGAGGGATACTCAGACTGATTTTCTATACCTTCTCGGGCAGCTAATAGATGCGCTCACCTGAGGACTACCGGACGTGCTATTTGTATTGGAAGAGTTTTGCGTAGACAAGGACAAAAAGATGCTGATGATGAAAGCTCTTTGCTGTGTGAACATGGCATCGACGATTATGTGTAAGTATAAAATAAGTGTTGAGTTTTATTTTGAATTTTACAGTGTGCAAAACTTTAAAGCGTTTTCCCCACATCTCACGTTTTCAAAGTCGGTGTCCATCATGACTTCAAAACTACTGCACCGATCCTTTTCAAATTTTGAACACTATTTCTGTACATAATTTACTAGGTAACGCTGGAGACTTTTTTTCAAATTTGTTATTAATTTTTATTTTTTAATAACAAATTAGTCGATATTTTTCGCAAAAAATCGCGTTTTTCCCTTCAAAGTGTTCCAAAAAATTGAAAAATTGAAATTTCAAAAAACCCTCCCAGCATTACCTGGGAAAACCTATTATCTAACGAATGAACTTTGATTTTTTGATTTCAGATGATCTAGCACCAAGTTATGATGGACACCGCAATTCTACTTTTTTCCGAGACACGTCCGAATAATTGCTGCCATTGCCGTATTTTTTAATATTTCGTCTTGAAAATTTTACACAATATTCTTCAAATGTCATACTTTAATGTATCATTGGTTTAAATAAAGAGATTTTAACTGTGTCGTCACAAAAAATTCACAAAAACATGCCTTTTTTTGTACGAATTAACCTTACCCCCCCTTAAAAAAGCCATTAAATCTTTTGTAGTTCATGCAAGTTTACTATGTGAATTTAAAATCAGTTCAAAAGGCGCAAAAGAGTATTGTAAAATATGTGTAGGTTTTGGAGAGGTTGCAGATATGCTGCTGCATAACATGCACCGTCCCGAAATGGCTTAAATAAGTTGCTGCAGTGATAAAACATCTAAAGACGCTCAATCAAAAATTCACACATAATTAATAATGCTGAAAGTTTATATTGAGACCAAATCTAGGATAGTGCATCAAGAACTCGTATAAATGATTAACGTAAGCAATGAGTCTATTTGTTTACACTTGCATCAGATTGAAAATACATGGAAGCTGAGCAAATGATTTTCATATGAATTATCTTATGTAAATTGAGCTTCAAAGGTTATCGATTCGTTCTTCACTTTTATCATACAATGTAAACAAACTGTTTCTGGATCACTTAATTACATACGATGAAAGGTGGATCTTATACTGCAATATGAAGTGATCATATTATCGGCTGCCCCAAACAAATTACATATTAGGTAAATTACAGTTTCCAAGATTAGTCTGGGGCATTAGAAATGCCATTAGGATATTATTATTCTACATTAATTGCAGGGAATTCACTTATATTAACTGCACAGGAAACAGTATCGACAAAACAATGCAATGTTTAGCACATTAAACATCATGGACAGAAGTGGGATGGATGTAGCAGTTGGTCCAAGAATATAAAAAAACATTAATAAAACAAAAAATGTATACGGTAATGAGGAGAAGGACATTCAGCAACAATAAGGGCAAATGGGCAGGCTGGCACAATGAAAAGAGTTAAAATCAAGCTAACAAATGCATACCTACTCAAAAGATAATATTTTAAAATAAAAATGTAAGTCCTACAATATCAGTAAAAAATGTGTCTGGGACTAAGTGCTGGTAGGAAAATACGATCTTTAGCCCTGACAGAAGAAAACTTGCTAAATATCTTGTTTCGCACACGATCAATCCAGCGGCATAAAATTGATTTTTTTAAATTTAATAAAAATAACAATATATGGCCGTGTGTGTATGTGTAATTGTTACCATAAGGTTTATTTTTTGAACATTTATGCATTTAGTTTATAATATTTCTTATACTCGCGTCGAGGCCTCGACAACTTGAATAGTTTTAAGAATATTTTGTAATTTTATTCTATATGTAATTTGTATTTTTTTATTGTAAATAAAATGAGTGGAATTAGCGGTCTTATTACTGACGAATCCTGACTGGAGATATAAGGTTTTGTGCATTATTAGGACATCCGCGAGATTCGGAAATAAACGTATCTCACTGTGGAGGATGACGGCCGATCTCGCGGATTAAATTAAATAGCAAAAATATGTTTTTTTGCCAGTTTTCAGATAACTGCGCAGCAGATTTGAAAGGCCGTTAAAATGGTCGGGCAGGCCGACGTTTGAACGCGACAAGCCGGCGCCTGGCGGGGGCCGCTGGTTATGGACCAGACGTACGCGGCGCGTGGAAAGTTTGCAACGCCGTAAAATCAGAAAGTTCACGAGATGAACTCAGAAAAAGTGCACAAAACCTGGCATGTCATTTCCTGTCAGAATTCGTTATAAAATAAAGAATCGGATTAGTTTGGAAGGAGATACATCGAGAGATAGGAATTGGTCTTTTTTGAGGCGATTTATGAACGCCGACACATCCGGACACATTGGTACTAATTAAATTCACATGCAGATGTGCCAGGCGTTCAATTTGACGTAACATTTACATATGTACACCTCCCCGTTCGGGAGATAATTTGGCTAGGCGGGCAAAATAGTCCGTCTAGAGAATGAGCCGGCACGGTATGATCCGCTCGGGAATGCTGCGCTGACCACCATCCGCCACTGGGTATTCTCGAGATGTCTCTCCCCTCCATTACTAATCCCATTTTGACCGTTGATTTCCCGCTGTGTCTAGATTTTAAGTATAAATAAAGGAAGATTCCGCAGACTCAGCATCCTCAGTTCGCCGAGATTACTTTTACCTTGTTACGCTGCCGGTCCGCGGAATCGTGTTTTGAGAAAAAAGTGCCTTTTACTTTTTATTGAATTTCCTGAAAAAGTGTTTTTGTTGTTGCTTTCTAATTTACCTTTTTGCTTAAAATATTGTAAATTCCTACTGAATTTCTCCCACCGTAACGCGGAGACCCACCCTATATTTAACTATTTTTAAATTCGATTTTTTAGCCGTTCGGGTTTTAAAATATTTTGGGAATTTATTAATAGTTTTTTAAACTTGGTATGGCCTTGTGCGTACCATATCTGAAAAAGCAAGATATTGTGGAAAAAATTTGGAGCTGCATGTGAAAATAGGCAGTGCAAAATCGGATGGGACCATGAACTGCAAATTGTATATGACGAACCGGATATTGTACACTGCTACACTAAAACTACGCTGTACCGGACATGTTCAAAGAATCCTTCCTGCAAGATCGCGACCTCGAAGAAAATGAGCTGATATTGAGAAACATGCAAGAAAACTAGGGTTCAGGTTCACAGAACTAGTGAAAGAACAGTGGTGAAAGCCTATCTAAGAATACAAAAATCAGAATGAACCAAAAAGCTAATTTAATTTATTCTGAGTTTGAATATTGCTTCTCCTAAGTCATTTTGTATATTTGTTACAAACAAATTGTTTGAATTAACTATATTACCATCATGCCTTTTGACTACAGAGGTAGGCAGAGAGGCAAAAACGCTAACTCCTCTGTCCTGCCATACGACTCTTTCATACATCTTCTCAAACATGCTCTTCAGTTGTTGAAGCTTTTACTAATATATGAGAATACAGTAAAACCTCGATATAACGGACCTCTATTTAATGGACTTTGGATATAACGGACCTCTATTTAATGGACTTTGGATATAACGGAGAAAAAATTCGGTCAAATGTAATAAAATTAAAAACTTCCTGTTAATATTATACATGCTTAAATTCAAGTGCTGCTGCATGTAAACAATTTTTAGCGGCCATGATAATCACGTCATACGTCTAGCACTAGAATTTGAGACATAATGCCGTCCTGCTTGCAGACTGCACCTAGCCAGAGCGATAGTATATTAGGGGATTCCCTGATATAATAACGTGTAGGTTTCCATGGGTGTTTGCCACGCTGGCCGGGGATTCACGCAACTCTACAGCAGTTTGACTTGTTCACTCGAAGTGAATGAACGCATTTAGTGTACTCCAGTAAATAAATTAAAATTTTCGCAACCCTACCCTTTAAATATGGACAAACGGAAAAGAATCAATCTAATGATCAATCAAAAACTAGAAATTATACAAAATTTGGAGTCTGGAATGTCTGCGTCTCGTGTATGTGAACAATATGGCAAAAAACAGCAAACTTCAAAACTTGATTCCTTTTTCAAAGCAGGATTACCGAAAGCAAGCGCGTCGAAATAAAACAGCAACGTCACTTCACGAAGAATGTCCGAAGACAATTAAATAGAATTTTGTTTGTATTTTGTAATTTTTATTTATATCTAAAAAAAAGTTTTTTATTTATTTTAAACCTATTTTTATATAATGGACTTTCGGCCTTAACGGATACCCCGTCCCCCCAATTAGTCCGTTATATCGAGGTTTTACTGTACATTATTTATCAATTTACAAGAATTTAACTTACTGTATATACCAAATTCTGGGAAGGTATCCTATTTTTTCATTTCAGTTAATAAAAAATAATAATATTATGAGAAAAAAGAAAAAGGAAATAGCAAGAACAAATAATTTAGGATTAATAATCAAAAATTCTAAATTATTATGATTATTAAAAACGTTGCATTGTTATAAATTTTTTATTTTTGGAATTATTTTGTGTATAAATTTTACAATAAAAAAAGCTGACCATGGCACTTGTCAATTAATGCGTGTCATTTTTGAGTGGAAATAAAAATTGTATCAACATTCAGCAATAGGGGCAAAACGTCACAAACATTCTTATCTATTATTGTTTATTCATATAACATGTGTAGACTTGCAATTCTTATTGAAATACTCATTATTTATATTTTAATTTAATTCGTTGATGATGATATGATAGTAGATATTATATTAGTCAACGATTTCATTAAGGGAGGACCATAGAAATATATGTTTTTTATTTTTCAAATGCACCGCGTAATCAAAAAGTCGCAATTACTTACAATTATACTATGTGATCATTAAATATTTGATTTTGAGAAAACCAATAAATTTTACATGTGCACTTACAGACTAAAAATAATCTGGCATTCAAAACATAGAGATGATTTATTTTCTGAGAAAACTATTTTATATTGATCAGGATCATTGATATCAAATAATTGATTTGTATTTGTATGTATATTTTTTATTATAATATTACTTTCAATGCTTGTGCTATATCTTTTCACTCTACATTAATACTTTTTTTGTTTTTAAATTTCTATTATATTATGTTTTTCTTATGCTTCTGCTTATTATAAACATACTTGCTTTTTACTTCATTTTATATTTATCTTTATATATTTGTATCTATATTTTAAGTATTTTCTTTTCTCTTTATGTGATTATTATGTTTACATGTTATTGTTTTATTCTCTTTAAACTACAGTAAAACTTCGAGTTTACGTTCCTCGTTTTTACGTTTTCCTACGCTATTTACACCGAAAATTCGAAGTCCCATTTCATCTCCATACATTCCCATTTAAATATTTCCCGCAATTTACGCAGATGAATTTTTTTCACTCCCCCGGTTTTACACCGAATTATTTAGAAAATTCAATATGTCAACTCCAAATTCATTGAAATTTACGAGCGAAATTATGAATTTTTCTTTCCAAAAACTCAATACGCCAACATTAAATAAATTTTCAACGCGGCAGTTACGATCTTTTGTGTTTGGGCTCCGGCTCGAGCGCGTATAAATTACGTTAGTAATGAAGTAATGTAAAAAGGGACACACTAATTAGTGTATGTAAATTTTTTTAACGCTTGAATAATGCTCTTTTTTACTAATTGTACTCATTTTACCATCAGCATTTCGAGCGCGCGAAAATCGTAACGACGCTTCTATGTTCCGTGAACGGCGCAGTGGCGGTTTTCACTCGCGTTTTGGCGCGATCTAAATGACAGCCGCCGCGATGTATTAACTTATGAATCGTTTTTTAAAGTATTTCGTTAGTTTGTGTTGTTAAATTCACATTTCATTTTGTTTTACGCACTTTCATGAATTTTTTTTCTTAAATCATAAAATGAATCATGATTTTAAAATGAAATTTAGCAGCTGAGTTTAGAGCATCCGCCATTTTTTTAACAGAATATGAAATTGAAGATAGTAGAGGATTGGAGGCAAACTGATGTACATGAAATGATTGATACAAAAATACATTTACAACGCCGTTGAAACAGGGTTATTTTTTTAGCAATAGCAACATAAAAAATAGTAACATGGTAAAAAGTAATCTAAAAGATAATGTACATTTTTGAAAATAACATATGCAATATGAAATTATTTTCAGCATTAATTGTTTTTACTTCAATTTTCATTTTCTCACTTTTACATTTTCCTCAGTTCTACACCGATTTTTTTTGTTCCCTGGAGAAGTGTAAAAATGAAGTTTTACTGTATCTATATATTCTGATTATGTACACTTACCTATCTATTGTAAAAGCCCTATAGGGCGTTAATAAATAAATAAATATTTATCCTACTAAAGGTCGAACGGTAACTACTCGTTTATTCAGGGATTTAAGTCTTGTTCTGGAAGACCAGCAATTGTCATTGCACTAGAACTAGAATGAAAATAGTATGATATAACGAGTAACTTGATGTTGTAGTGGTCATGACGCTCGCATAGTGATCTGGTGGTCGGTGCGAGCCCCATTCCAGGACACCGGCAAGTTAGTCCTATTTTCATAGCACAAGCGTTTAGCTTGAGAATAGAACAGCTAGAAAATAGTAAGAATATATACAGCACACATTCCGAGTTCTTATCTCTATTTAAAAAGAAAATAATAATAAAATAAAAAATAATAAAATTAACGTGACTTATATTTGAAGTGTTACTGATTTTTTTTTAAATAAAATAATTGCATAAAAGAAAGCAAATATTCTGTAATATTCTGTAATTATTCCGGAAAATGTGTTAATATAAAAAATAGCTCTCAACGACACATCGTGCACTACACCCATTGAAATAAAACAAATATTTTATATGAATTATATGGATGTGTAGAAAATCGATTCTCGATGTTTGGTTGGAGTCATATCACAGCGAAACGGCAAGAATCAAATCTCTACACATCTATATGGTATGTATAAAATATTCATTGTACTTCAATACCTAAATATGTCGAACAACTATAATCTAGATCTTAGTTATAATTGATTAACTGTAAAACTATAAAAAATAAGTACTTGGTTGAAAGTGTACACACAAATAATTCAAAGAATTAGCTTGGCTAAATTTATACGGTAAAACCCCATTAATTCGAACCCCGATAGTTTGAAATTTGGCATAATTCGATATTTTTAAAACCCACAAGTCCCAAAATGTTAATTTCATAGTATTTATTACAATGGTATGTAGATACAAAACATGAAAATATACAGTGAAAATAATTATTTATTTGATGAAGTATTTTATATTAAAGTATAAAGTAAGATAATAAAAAATAAATCATGTATGAGGTTATAGTGTGTGTTAGTGTGTTTGTGTAAGTGTGCCTATTTTATCTCTCCCCTTGTTTCGGATCCACTGTTTTATTTTGTATTTTATGTTAGGGTTGTAAATTGTGGTTAGCCCGGATTGCTTTAATTCTTCAAGCATGCAATTAAGTAATTTGGGTCCAAAATAGTTATAGCTCCTGTGTCCATACGTGGTATCATAAAATGTTAATTACCAGTGGCGTGCGGTGGGTATAAACTTAGGTTATGCTGTGACCGACTATATACCTACTAATATATACATATATGATATATATATATAAAGCATACATATATACATACACATATATATATATAAATAGATATATATATATATATATATATATATATATATATATATATATATATATATATATATATATATATATATATATATATATACACGCATATGCCTATAAGGGTATATACATTTTTAATTTTTAACTATATATATTGAACAATTTTGAGTAGCTTCAATCCACAAAAATAACTGCACTATAAAAAAAGTATTGTAAACAATATTTCCAAAATAAACAAATATTTTATATAGGTATAGCTAATAGGGCGAAAAATTCCAATATATTTCGAAGACGATTTATATATAATTAAATCGGGAACAATACTAATTTCAGATATACGTTTCTTTTCACAAAAAATAAATCAAACATTTTACGATATCATTATATGACAGATGATATTTGTCGTATTCGTATTTACATTTACCACAGAAAAGACATAAAATTTACACCGAAAGTTTTGGGTGGAATTTGTAAAAAATAACATTTCTGCATGACGTACGAAGGACGCTACTACACAAAACTCGCAGCATTAAAAATACACGGTTTTTTTCTCGACTTGACTATATCTGTGGAACAAATTGGTTGGCGAAATAAATGAAGAATTGACATGAAGTTAAGCGCAGAAAAGTCGGAAATAAATTTTCTAGCCGTAGAACGAATTACGGCTAGAATTTTAAATTTAAAAAAAAAAATACGTCACGTTAAATGGAAACGCCAGATATAAAACTTCTAGCCGTAGACGAATTACGGCTAGAATTTTAAATCAACTTTTTCTTAAGATAAGGATTATTTAATTAACATTTGTTTCTCAGAATCTTTACTAATGCACAGCTTTTTTGCTTGTATGCGCTGCACGCCACTGTTAATTACATAGTAGATTCGAAAACTCGGTAATTCGTAATTCAATTTTTTTTTTAAATTTATCAAAATAGAAAAAAACTATTTTTTCACAAGTGAAAACAACAAATATGTCAATAATATCGGTACTTTAGTGATAGAAATGTTGCGATTATTAGGTATCAGATAATCAAAATTATTATATATATATATATATATATATATATTATATATGTATATATATAGATATATACTATATATTATATAATATATATATATATATATATATATAAAGAAACCCGTGCTTCCCTATCCGCCAAGTTTTCTCCACAACCAGCAACAACCACCCACCGGTGGTTATGGTGGGGAATAGTCCTTGGTGTCACATCGAAAATATACGAGTTTGGTAGGGGTATATATCGGATATATATCAAAAAATCCGATTTTTTGATTTTTATTTTAAAAATCGGATTTTTTCGAACCCTGTGATTGATACACACATAAAACAATTAATAAAGTCTAATGCGGAACATGGCACCTTTAAAAGTCGGGACCCATTATTGGAAGAATTGAGCCAGTAGATTTTTAATGGGTCCCGACTGTTTAAGTCTATGTTCCACATTAGAAATTATTATTTGTTTTATGTGTGTATCGATCATGAAACTATTTCAATGGTGTAGTTATTCAATAGTACTTAAGGGGTTACGTATAGTCAGGATATTTAAAAAAAATCGGTTTTTTTTTGGTGTTTTCTTGAAGCAAAATGTTTCAAAAATATTGTGTTAAAATATCAACTCGATCCGGTTATTAGTTTTAAAGATATCCAACGATAACTGTAGGGCCCTCTGCTGCGGCCCGTACTGACACGCGGACGGTACTAGAGCCGGCCGGGCTGACAAACGGGGCGACTGCTACGGAACGCGGTTTTTACCTGATTAATTCTAAGAATAATGTACGAAATTAACGTTTATACTTCTACTTTTAGACATAAGACCCTTTAGGCTAACTGAGATTTGATTTAGTGTTAGTACTTCAGTGGCAGTGAAACCCAGCAGTCGATAGGTAGTTGTGCATGTATTATAATCATTTTCAAAATTTTATAATGAGACGTCATGAAGGTATGCAAGGAATATTAATGTTTGCCAATGCATAGGATTAAATTATGGACCTAATGCACACCGATATGCTGAAAAACTCGATATAGAGCGCATAAAGATTGCTGACCAACGTGCAAACAAGGTGTCACTCGAGAAGGCAAAATGAGACGTAGATAAAAAAAAAATCGACATCTTGGAGGCTTACACATCGGCAGAAGATGTATTACATGTACCAGAAATAGACGATTCTACGTAAGTAATTTTTTAAATTGTATTTGTATTAATTATTTATGCGTAAGACTTTAAACGCGTTTTTCTCAAAATAACGTTTACAAAAACGGTGTCCACGATATTTTAAAAACTACTCGACAGATTTAAATGAAATTTAAACATCATATTTTAGGCATTAAAAACTTGTGCTTAATCGAAGGATTTTTTTTTTGACTTAAACTTTTTTTTTATAAATAATAAATTAGTGATTTTTTTCCCTCAAAATTCATAATTAAGCTTTCAAAGACCGCCATTTTGCTAAATTTGAAAAAAAGTAAAAAAGCTTTGATTAAGCACAAGATAAACTATTGAACTACTAATTTATTTTTGTTTAATTAAATTTAGATAAACCACTAAGAAGCACTGATGGACACCACGAGGCACTACTTGCAAAACAGGGGTCAAGAATCGAGATTCTATGGTGGTCCAGTATTAATAATTTCATTTGAAATTTTCAGTATAGTTACTTAAAATATAGTGTAAAACGTTGGTATTATGTATTGAATCAAAACATTAAACAACCGTTCAAAAAAATTTTATGAAAATGTCTATTTTTTGCGCCTCTGACTACACGTAACCCCTTAACAGAATTCTAGACTACTGGATTTGTTTTTTCTTTTCAGTTTTAAATTTAAAAATTTTATACTTCGAATTTTGATTTTTTTTACCTTGAATTTCGAAGTAAGTAACTGGGTTCCGCAAAATTCGAAATGTTTTTTTAGGTCCCTATAATATCGAAATAACGAGGTTCTACTGTAGTTGATAAAAAGGAAAATTCCATAATAACTATGGACAGACTGATGAAGGCATTTGTTTATTTTTTAACATATCGAAGTAATGCGATGTGCACTTCCTTATCTATTCTCTTTTTTACTAAATCCTCTTTATTTTATAGGAGTCTTCAAGAAATGGATTAATAAAATCCTTCACACAACGTTAACAGTTTTTCAATCAGTATTTGAGAGGATTGAACATATACATTGTTCTGAGCAATGATTATTAATAATATATAAAAATGAAAAATAAAATAGTATAATTGATAGAATTGCACAGAATAATGTTAACAAATAATGACCCCATCTGTGTTAAATGAGAACCAAGAACGATTGCTGATAACCTTTGAGATAAATTTTATATCACATTCATGGTAGAATGTTATAAAAGGTCAAAGAAAAAACTTACTGTCTTCTGCGCATTAATTATTGCACCTCCTTCATATTTATAAGTCTGACCAGGAAGACTATTTAAATAATCGGTTATAGCAACTATAAACTTATTGTCAGCAGATACAACTTTTTCACAACAAACCACATTGAGTAAAACAATACTAAAGAAAACGCTTATCACAAAAGACACGAACGCGCGAGACATTTTAGCGCACTAATGAACAAATATTAGTAACCATGAGTAATATCAGTCCCGTCAATCTGCGTCAACTTTCAGATGTTTACGAGAATATGTCAAGACCATAGAACGTCAAACAAATAGAAAACAATAAAAAAATCTACAATACTGTGCTGCCATTTAAAAATATTTAATTCCCTTAATAAATCATTTTTAAAAATTAGACAAAAGTATCTTTGACAAATTTTGGGGATTTGTCACTAAAAATAATAAAAACGAGCTAGCCTAGGGGGTGACTATCAGGGGGTGGGCACTCGTAGTACCGAGTAGGGATGGGTAAAAAATATCGATATTTCAATATATCGATATTTTTTTTGAAAAATATTGATATTTATCGTCGATATATTTTTTCGCGATATATCGAATATCGATTTTTTTTGGCGACCTTTTTGGGGTATCTTTTTCACTTTTTTCCTTATCTTTTTTCACTTTTTTTCTGGCGACCTTTTTTTGGGTATCTTTTCACTTTTTTTGGTCACCGATATATTTTGTTTTTTTTTTTTTTGGTCGCCAAAAGCTTATTCCCTTTACATTCTTGAAAAATAATATTGATAAATATCGATATATCGATATATTTTTCGCAATGTATATCGATTATTTTCGATACTTTTTAAAAATATCGATTCGATATATATCGATTTTTTTTTTCATTTACCCATCCCTAGTACCGAGACAAATATAGAGTGGCGCCCAGGGGGTGGGCACTCGTAGTACCGAGTGACCACCATAAGGTAGCGCCACAGAATAGCCGTGACGTCATACGCATTGTTTATCGTCAGCCATCTTGTGTCTTGTGCACAAACCACAAAATAGAGAAGGCACGAACCACAGAATAGCCGTGACGTTGATAGTATCCGGTTCCTTGTCAGCCGCCATTTTCTTTATTCTGTGGCGTCTACCGTCTGCATTGACAGGTCGTTGATAACACAACGGGATTGAAAATTGAAACTTTAAAACAGAAAACAAAGCACGATGGAGGTTGCTAGGGCTGAGGAAGTGCAGGTAAATATTTAACAATGCTCTAAATTGTACATATAAATGATTTAATCTTATTCATCTAAATCCAGCTTTGCATTTGTATAAAAATTCTTCAATGGCGGACGCATACAGCATACTATTTTCGTTCTCACGTCGCTATGGCAGTTAACATTTTTATTTTAAATATATTCTTCGGAAGCCAAAGAATTTACCAACTATTTTTTTACCGTAGCATATTAGAATTTGGAATTAGACTTTCGAATTCGAAAGTAAGATAAATTTTTACCAGTATTCTTAAATTGCTATTTGTTTATTGATTTCACTTTGAAACATTTCAGCTTCTCTGCTGATCCTCCTAACAAGGAAGAAGGGACAGATTCTTTGATAAAGCACCCACTTCAGAACTCTTGGAAGCCATGGTACCTAGAGCCGAGCCACTCAAAAGCGCCATTTGGGAAGGAAAAGGAAATTACTGCATTTGACACAGTTGAAGATTTCTGGAGGTATATATTTATTTTTTAAGATTTAAGAGGTATATATTTTTTAACATGTATATTGGGGAGCACGGAAATAATGAATATTGTAACTGTTCAGAATAAATAACATTCATTTTTGAACAGCGAGGTATTGTAAAATCTGCCAAGTGGAGGCACATTATGCAAGCATTCAATCATGATCGTAGAACAATGACGGATGTGCAAAAACTTCCATCTTTTGTGAATCGTTAAAAAGTGAAAAATAGAAGCCATCTAATGGTATATAAAAGTGTAGTTAAATACTGAATTGTAATAAAGATAACCTATTATGTGTTAAAATATTGGACCTCTTGAGCTTTCAGTTATCAAGATATATGCTTATTGCAATACATTTTAACTCCTCCGGGCACATTTTTAAGAGCTAAAATATTGTATCTCCTTCACAATATATTTATCTTTATTCTAAACGAAGGCCCTTGCCAAAATATTGTAATTATTTACATCACATACAATGTTTTGGAACACATGTAAATATATGTATTTTACACACTTATAACACTAGAGAATAACAAATATCGTATAGATCCATGTCTCGGATTTAGAGAAATATACCCGTCTGAATGTAGAAAACAAAATTGTACAGTTTGAATTATTTGATAGGGAAATAGTCTGTCATTTTGATGCTCCACACTTACTCAAGGATATTAGAAACAACATGTTAACCAAAAATGTCATTTTTTTAACAGCGGGGTACAGCGCAGAAATGGAAATTTTTTTAGTTCACTGACAAAACTAACCGATTTTCTCATTTTCCCAGATAAATTAAAGAAGATGAAGTTGAAAATGGCAGCCCAGGTTCTTAGCCGATCTCTAGCAGCATCTCTGAATATGCATGCTGGTGTGAGCATCAACAAGGGGACTTCGGAGACATCGGAGTTTGTTCTTTTTATAAATGATTTATTTGATAGTGTTAATGGAAATTGTTTAAACCATCATTTTATTATTGATTCTATATTCTAAATATTTTTTAAAATCTAGTCCGTGCAATTATTATTTAAATCAGTTTTTATTCGCTTATCTCAGAATGTACTAAACGTCACATAGGATTTATTATACAGGTTTATTTGGAAAACATTAATAACTTCGCAGGATTATATTCCTGCCTTAATTATGAGTAGAAAATGTTCAAGCTATTATGACCTGATATTAATAGTTAAGGAGATATGCGACATCAAAGTTTGCATTTTTTTTTCAATATTTCTGACTTATTTTTGTGAAACATTGGATTATCATTACAGTAACTTATATCAAATATAAGAAATTTATTCCCTTTAATACAAGTCAAATAAAAAAAAAAATAAAGTTTCACTGTCGGACATATTGCTTTTTGACTTTTGAATGTTTATACGTATATTTGATATTTTTTCAGATTTATCATGTCGGAACGATGCTGGTGTTATGTCTCCACTTGGAGAACAAATGAAATAGTCCACAGATTTCCTCTGGGAAATGCAGATGTGATGAATATATTTTAAATTAGTGGATCCGCCGAATTTCGAATCCAGATAAATAATGGACATGTACAAAAAAACAGTTCCGTTCATCTGAAAGGTCTGCCTAGTAATTATTTAAAATATTTTTTATAAATCGAGTTTGTGCAATTATTTTTTAAAACAGTTTTTATCCGCTGATAACAGAATGTACTAAACGTCACATAGGATTTATTATATATACGACGACGATAAATTCGATTCACTACTATATTTTGTATAATCACTAAATAATAAGTCATTGTTTTCCTTTATTTTGAACGTGTTTTGTAAATTCTTTATTTTTTTGTATTGTAACAAACTAAAAGTTTTTTATTGTGAAATTTATTATATTCATTATGTAATTGTCAGTTTTCTTTACCAATTCTTTTTCTGACTCTTATTATGGAAATGGCGGATTTGATGTAAATAAATATTTAATTCAAATTTATTGTATTTTATTTTAAAATCTGCTTTACATTTTCAGGAATAAATATTAATAACGGTCGCTAGGTGGCGACTGTTAAAATCATAGAATTCATGAGTGCGCGTTCTTTATCTTCTTTATTCTGTGGTGACTATCACAGAATAAAGGTACAGATACACTTGCTTATTTAGTGGCATGTTAATGAGCATGCCACTAATAAGCATGCCCTAACAACTGTACACACTTGCTCATAAATAAGCATGCCCAAAGCTAACAATCAAACACACATGCTTATTAGTGGCATGCTCTTGTCATACAATAGAGACGCTCTTGTTCAAAATGGAAACTTTGCAAACTGAAATAGAAAATTCAAGTAAACCAATAAATCAAAAAATTTACCGAGTTTCCATATGCACATTTTTTATTTTAGTTTTTATAATTTTTATTGTAAGATTTGAATCATTCATGCCTATTAATAAAGTTTCGTAAACATTATTTCTCACAATTTTATTTTTACACAATGGTGACCGAGTATTCCACAGTCATTCGTGTTCGCGCGTCGCGCCCGTCACAACCAGTGCTCGCGGCGAAACGTCAAGGACGACTGCACAGAGTATCGGAGATCAGAGCGGCGAAGGCTCCCGCACGCGAACGATGGGTTTCACTCGCGAGTGGGGAGCGCTCGCGAGTGGGGAGAGCTCCGCGCTCGCGAACTAGAGAGTAGCGAAGGGAAAACTACATTTCAAAATGAAGACTACAACACACACACGTTCACCAGTTTGAAGACTACAAAGTGTACACTACAATTGTAGTAAAAACTACTTGAAGTGAAGTAATTGTAGTACTACGAAATGAAGTGAAGTAAATGAAGTGAAGTAATTATAATAATAATGAAGTGAAGTAATGAAATGAAGTAATAGTGAAGTAAATTTTTAAATGAAGTGAAGTAATTGTAATATTAATGAAGTGAAGTAATGAAATGACGCAATAGTGAAGTAAATTTTTAAATGAAAGTATTTTTTTCCCAAATGAAAATTTCCAAACCATGGGGGGGGGGGGGTTGTTACGGTTTCCAGAGATTTCTTCGTTTACCTACATCAACTTCCCAAAAATTTCTTCATAGCTCCCAAAAATTTTCAAACCATGGGGGGGGGGGGTTGTTACAGATAACTTTGAAGTGTATGTACTTTGTAGTGTTCGCTTTGAAATGAAGTGTACTATTTGAAGTTTATACTTTCAATAACTTTGGTGTTTGTAGTTTGCACTACACATCAAAATGTGCGAAGTGTGCACTTCAATGTAGTGTAGTACTACATTGTAGTAGTGAGTACAGAGCGGACCCATCACTACTAGAGAGCACTCGCTCACTCGCCGCACGCGAGGGATGGTCCGCTCTGTACTAGTAGGACTACAAACGAAGTGAACACATTGTAGTGTTCAAATTGGTGAACGTGTGCGTGTTGAAGTCTTCATTCTGAAATGAAGTTTTTCCCTTCGCTACTAAATTCAATACTGCATCTCGCCCCTCCACTTTCTTAAGCCGCCTCTACACTACTAGGAAAGTCAGCCGTAGTCCAAAGTAACTCGAAGTAGGTGTCTACACTGCGAGGAACTCAGTTGCCCATAGAATAGTACTCCGCACGAACTTCGGGTCACTTCGGATTCCTTTGACTCTGAGCAAATACCGACAACTTTCGGAAGTCGCCTGAGGCGAGGCGCGGTAGCACGAAGTACCCCTCCACACTATCGTATTCGCTTCGCTTCGACCGATTTCGCTAGTAGTGTAGAGGCGGCTTTACCTCCAGCTACTAGGGATGGGTCGTCGACGTATTTACCGTCGACGAAACGAGACCGTCCACGTCCGTCCACCGACGAGACGATCAACTAGTTGAATTCGTCAACTAGTTGACGCGTCAACTTCGTTACGCGGACGTTTATCTAAACATCGGGACGATAGTCAAGTATCGTCGATGTTGTTCGACGCGACGCTGCTCGACGGCTCAACCGTTGGTTATTTTTATTACGTTAATTTTTAAAATTTAAAGAAGTTCGAAGGAATATTGTTTCGGGGAAAGTAAAACCGCTACTTGTGCTTATATGTAAAAATAAATATTTTATAATTTATTTGTTTACGCACATTATAGGCTTTTACATTTTGTTTTATATACTTCTTTCTATATATAATAAAGAAAGAAGTAGGTATACACAACAATATCAGGTGTAAGCAGTAAAATATAAATATAAACTACATATATAAGCAGTGAAAGTATCGGGTATAAGCATTAAATTATGAGTATAAAAATTAAAAATATAAAGTACAAAGCAGTAATGTGTGTTTAAAAAAATATATTAGGTACACACCATTACATATGTATAGTGTATCGGACAGGTAGAATTATGACGACGTGGTGATGATGATGATGACCCATCTGAAGTCGTGAATGTTGACCCTTAGTAGGGCCCAGGTCCGTTGTATGGGCGAATGCCGTACGTGGGGACCCACCTCGCCTCCAGGCGGATAGTCGGCGCGGGCAGCGAGCCGGCGTTGCGATCCTAGCTAAGAGGATACTGCACCGACGCGATGTGTTTGGCATCTCCGACGGAGGGCGTTGAAGAAATTCCACGAAGAAATTGCATTTTTTGGTCTTACCTTATAAAGTGTTGAAATATTTGAAATACTTAAGAAAATGAAATATTTAAGTTTGATGAAATATTTGATGAAATATCTTAAGAATGAAATATTTAATAATTAGATAAGACATTTGTAAATGTAATATTGAATAAAATTGATGTTTCGTGGTCTTGATATACAGGGAAAGCTCGCGCGATGGGGATAAAATCATTTTATAATCGCGCGGAGCGCCGCGGACCATCATAGAATGGCCGCTATTTTGATGGAATTAATGTAAATGTCCTGCCTCGAAGAGGCGAGGAAGTAAAAATACATAAGTATTTTAAATGTGCCAAATGAGTCCTTTGTGTGGTGTTGTAAAGTAGAAATTAAAATGAAAAATGTTTATAAGAGAGTAAAATATCTTGGGCGGGCCCTGGTAGACTCGCCGACCGCGCCGCCTGTTCTCAGGCCACGCGGGCCAATGGAAAAAACCCGGCGCCGCGATGGCGGGCCGTGCGACTGGAGTAGGGACGCCAGCGAATATTTTTTAACTCTGATTACGGACGTTACAGACGTCCTAGCGAGCTGAAACATTTTCTATTGTGTTCCTCATGTGAACATCTATGGGAGTGTTTTTGCGTGTCTGTAAGTGCGCTAGCGCGCTTTATTTGTGGCGACATACTTTGTCTGCCTATTACGCAATTAATATCTATCCGACATACTTGAAAATATCACCAAAGGATGCGCTTGGTTGAGATCTATCTAATGGTATAACTTAGAATCTCGTAAAATCATGTTTACTATTTTTAACCGAATTAAATATAAATTAATTCTTGAAAATGCCGCGGTAAATCGGCATATTTTGTTGAATAACTAGGTAAATTCACTCTTGCGGTTCCAGTAAACGACATCATCCTATGGGCAAGACATAGATTGGTATAGATGATGTGTTAAAATCCCCGGGGGGGTGGCGTTTAATTTGCTATCGATTAAAATATTCAATTTTAATCGGCGAATCGGCATCGGGGGCCGTCTGTTTTGCGCTCGGAGCGCTCGGTGAGTCGAGCGCGCTGATTGGTCGGCGGCGCTAGTCAGGGGGAAGCTTTCCGGACTGTATAAATACTGCGCCGGGCGGGCGAGTGCCTCATTCCGTTGGATCAGGATCACTCAACTACACCACGACTCAGGCATCCCGCCTATACAAGACTTCATCCGAGACATGGCCAAGCGTTTTTATGCAGGCATCTCCTCCCACCCTAACCCAACAATCAACACTCTGTCGCTCTACGACGAGAACACTCCAGCAAGAATCAGGAGACCCAAGATGGTCCTCCTGGGGGCTCCTCCCCCCCGCGCCCCCCCCCCCCCTGCGCCACCCTAAGCAGTAACACCCCCCCCCCAATTTTCTATGTTTTTTCTCAAGTGAAGTAAAGAAAGCCCTTCACTGATACATCATGATGGAAGAGCAAGGGGTCCACTAGTGACCCGGTACTCCGTTTGCCATTAGATAAGGCTAAGGCTAAGAGTGCCTCATTCTGCTGGGAGCCTCTGCCGAGTACGCCTACTGGAACATTTTATTCTGCCTTTTACTTGACCCCTGCTTTTCTTCTTTGGATTTGGACTCTGGATTTTCTACTGACTTCTGCATTTGAACTTGGCTAAGATTTTGGATTTATTGGACTTGTTTTACCACCTGAGGCGACGACTTGGCACGGATTCTGGACTTGAAGAATTTTCTGCGCTCTGCACTCGGGAGTGCAGGCCGGGGCCTGCGAGTACATCGGCGGCTTCGGAAGCGAACTCAGCGGACCTGCATTTATTGTTTCCGTGGGGAACATACAGGGTTATTTGAAAAACACTAATAACCTCGCAGGACTATATTCCTGCCTTGATTATGAGAATTTTTCTTTGTAAAACGTTGGACTATCACTACACTAACTCAAATCGATTACGAAAAATTCATTCCTTTCAATACAAGTTGAATAAAATGATAAAAACCTTTACATTTATTTATTATCTATAAATTTATAAATAAATACATAATTTAAAAATACTTTACATTTGAGATGTTATCTAGAAATTTATTGAAGAATACATCTTTCAAAGTCAGGCTTTCACTTTGTGGTGACATTATTAATAAATAAATATATTTGTATTATTTGTCATCTTTAGTTTAAGGCTCAATCTGAGAAAAGGAACATTGTTCCCAAAACATGTAAAAAACCAATAAAAAGTGGTGTAAACAAAATTATAATAGATTTATTTTTTTATCTATAAAGTTGAAAATAGGGAATTTTTAATAAAAATTAATTAAACCTAAATTGAAGATTATATTACATATACAATAATTAATGTTGGACTCCTGAATAAGGACCATAGTTAGGTATAGAAAATTTTATTCCCTACAAGTTTGTTTATCATTTATATGCTTAAGTTGAAAAGTAACGAAATAACACAATAATTAAATTTTACCATCCCTTTTCAGGTAGATATAAGAAGTCGAGATCGATCGAATAAAATATTGATTTTAGAAAAATATCTAGCCGGCCTGTTAATTAATAATAGTTCAATAAAAAATAAACAGAATTGTTTTATTTTATACAGCGTAAAATTGGGAATTCACCGAAACGTCGCACGTTCACATCGCAAAAATCAAGTAAAAAATAAAAGATAATAGTTTATTAAGCCTATCTCTCCCTACCCATGCATTCAAATCTCTGTCACAGTTCGTGTACACAGGTCTGCACTCTATGATCCTGTACATTAGAGTTGAAATGAAATTACCCGTCGAGCCGTCTATGGCGTCTACAAGTCGACAGCGAGAGATGAGAGAGAAATAAACGGAGACGTTTTGTCTTGCTCTCGCTCGTTGCTTTGCATTACGTTGAATCCCGAATCGTCCACCGTCTACGAATTCAACTAGTTCATGCAATAAACGTAAACCGTCGACGCGTCGATGCAACGTCAACGGTTGATTTCAACTAGTCCGTCCATTCAACGCCCATCCCTACCAGCTACTGTGACGATGGAATTCGCATGGCAGCAATGACGTTAAGAAATCTGGGTTTAAAAACTTCTCGGTATGACATACCCGACCTCACTCACGCCGGGTTAAACTTATTATTGGCACAGGCTGCAAACAAAAAATATATTGTACTATGGTTCAGATTACAAGCTCCATCATTATTTGGAACATTATGATTCACGATACGGGGTTAGGTTAGGTTAGGACGCGTCACATTTAACAAACTTTCGCAACCTTTCATTGCATTTCCCGTATCTTGTTGCGTCCGCGTGTGGTCTGTCGAGGATTTTTCGCATGCCGCAATAACGTGTCTCTCTGCTTTCGATTCTACAATCCAGTACTTAACCTAACACAAACTTGGACATACCCTGACTTCGGTACGGTATTACAAGGCAATACTTGACCTACACTTCAACACACACTCATCACGTCATCATTGGTGATGGACTCTGCAATGGGATCCGAAACGTCGACCAGAGAGATCACATATGCACGGCAGAAAATCCCAGAAAACTATACACAGAAGCGTCCTCTCCTAGTGAGCGATACTTCCAGTCGTATTATTTCATTCAGTCGGGATCGTAGATGCGTGTTCAGCTGTTATGTGCGATCGCTCCTATGAAGCGCGATGAATATGTATTGTAAAATTACAATTTTTAACTCATTTAATATTATTTTTGAAACAGAGATGCGTACATGGAATAATTCTCAGATCAATATTATTACTACTTTCAAGGTAAGCTGAACGTCCATGCTATGAAAAATGGGACTAACTTGCTGGTCTGAAACCCGTCACCAATGGATCACTAGGCAAATTTATTCACTACTAAACCATCAAGCAACTCTATAACAGACTATTATGCTACTCAATATACTTTCTTAAAATAAGAAGACAAATGATAACAAAATGAGATGATCATACCAAAGTTAATCCCTAACTAACTTACTAACTAACCATCATGCCGTTTCTCCGCAAGGGTAGGCAGAGAGAAAAGAACGTCATATTCTTCTATCTTGGCACAGAATTACGGCTACATTCATACATCTTATCATGCATGCTCTACGGTTGTTAAAGCTTTTAACAGGGCCATCCTCCAATATTTGTAATATTTGATCATGCCAGGTCTTTTGCGGACGACCACTATTTCTTTTGCCTTCAACAATCACCCCATATACTTTCTTAACCATCCTTTCCTCGCTAATACCTTCTAGATGACCAAATCATCTCAGCACTCCATTCTTTATTCTATCTACCATACTACAGCCAGCATTAAATTCACTTCTAACTTGTTTATGTCGCACTCTTTTAATCGCGGTTATACTATATCTATGTGTATCTTTATTATACAGGTATAGATAGATATAGTATAACCGGGTGCGAACAAGTCTATGTACTCAGAAAAACTATACATAATATAGTACATGTAGAATAATTAACTATTTCAATAATAAAAATTGTTTAATAATTATTCTCAATATATGAAAATATATTTATGCATCGAAAATAATGGAATTATTTCTAGGATACCCGAAAATCATTACCTTCGACAGAAAAATATTTTTACCGTCGAGAATGAAAATCAAACTGAATTCGAAAAAAGGCGGCTATCGTTGGTTTAGGGTTTAGGCGATCGACCACCAGATTGCGTTTTTCACTTGCTTTAGTCCATAGATAAAACACACTTGCTCCTTTTTATCGTGTAAGTTTCCTTTCTAGGTATAATTCCTTATCTATGATATAACGTCAGAATTGTTTTATATATGATTGTTTTCGTCAGTTTTCGTTGACGAGGTTTTGGCATTTGGGTGCATTGTCTACGAGTGTTTGTTTTGGTTTCTGATTAATCTGTTATATGCAATATGACGGAAGTTCAATTACAAGAATTTAAATTGGATCCAGATTGTGAACTTCGCTTTGAAGTTGAATCAAAAAATGAAAAAGTTGTTCTTGAGGTTAGTAATTTTCTTGTAAAACTTACACAATTTTTTTTTATCTGTTTTTATTAGCTTAAATACATCGGTTTGTACCCGGGTTATAGCTTTGCCCCGCTTTTTAACTTCTGATGTACGTATTAGCCCGGATGATTTTGTCTCTTTATTTTATAAGTTTGCATTTGTGTTATACTTCATCAATAATACCCTTTACAGACAGGATAATAGTACAAAAAATGCTTTTTATTCAAGAATAAATTGTTGGTCGACTTGTTATAAATAAATTGATAATTAGCCTTTGGTTCCAGGTGAAGAGTGGCTTAGCCGAGCTATTCGGAACAGAGTTATTTAAAGGGAAACTTTACGAGTTCCACACAGGAGCAAAGGTTGCAGTTTACACTTGGCAGGGCTGCACAATCGAACTCAGAGGGAAAACAGAAGTCAGCTATGTCGCTAAGGAAACACCTATGGTTTGAGCTCTTGATATATATTCACCTACAATGATTAAATGTCGGGTCGATAATAATTAAAATAATTTTTCTAACCATAATAATAATTAAAATATTTTTTTTATGAAAAATGACTGTTTCGCCAGTAGTTAGTCTTTAAAAAGCCTATTGTCGGCCACCTCTACGTTGGTAGTCGGCCATCAGATTTTATCTACAGGACCGCCAGACAGTCCATTTGAATGTGTGCTATACAGGCAATTTGTTTTGAATTTATACGTAAATCCTTTTAAGCTTTTCGACAAATCAAACTAATTTGTTTATAGGTACATATAAAATACACTAATAATATCACTAGTGATGCAATGAATATGAATATTCATATTCGCCGAATAGTGGGTATTTACCAAATATTTGTATTCGCCGAATATCATCATGAATATTAAAGACAAACTTTTTATAACTTAACGCAACGCAAATTACAGTTTAGCTGTGTAAAGTGTATCCGAACACGCCTACACACTCTATTATCGGGAATTCTCCTAACATTGAATGAATGGATTTGTTGAGTTCTCAAGTTGTCAATTGTTACTTGTTTCACAGCATAACATGAGTTCTTTCATCTAGTTTCGTTGGGTTATTAATAAGATTAGGTGCTTATTTCGTGTGGTTTTCGTTTTGTAATACCTATTTTTCGTTCCATTATATTTCTGTTGTGTGTAAAAGTGTTAACTCTTATAAAATAATTTTTAATTAAATCTAACAACATGACCTCTCGTAAGAGTGAAAAAAAGTGATATTTATTTTCAACCGCTGGAAATGTACATGTACAAAGAAACGGATAAAATAAGTCGCCTAGATTTATTAGATGAATTTTCAAGTCCTTAAACCAACTTATTATATATGTATTCCTGCGTAATCTGAGCACGCGCTATATCAATGCTTTCCGCAACTCTAGCCGGCGTAAGAATAATAAATACCATCTTTCTCCCTGTTTTTCATCTTTAACTTGTCTAGTGCCGAAAAAATTCCAATCAACATATAGGCTGAGATTTTCTGAATTTTTTGTGATTTTTCTTTTGACGAAAAAACCATGAAAACATGCGTATATTATAAAAAAACACACACATTCATATTATTTTATCGTAAGTGTCGAAATGCAATGATTTTTTTATCGTATAATCGTTAAAAAAATTTTTTTTTTGAATTCCGATAATGTTGCTAGCGCAACATTTTCCGAAAAATAACAATTAATTTTTATTTGTTTATTAGAGACAACACTACTATTATTATTTGATGCCTATCTAATAATCTTCTTCTGTACGGTATATTTTGTTGCCCGGCACGGCACACAACAGAACATCGCACTCATAACACATAAATATGATACACTTTCACACACATATTTCAAATAAACGCAACATAATTGCGTGTATTTTTGTTAATAAATCACTGTTAATATTCAATTGAATCATAAATCAACAAAAATCGACAAATATTGTAAAACGTATCATATGTATTTGTGTATAAGTGTACAAATAAATCGAAAATGGAAAAAAAATCGTATTTCCCGTGCACATTGCACGTGACCTTGGCGACGGAATATTTGAATTTCGATTGTGCTACACGCGTTCGAGGCGACGTCTACAACTTTCCTTTACGATTTTGACTACAGAAAATCTTCGATTTTGATTGTTGATTTAAGCTATAATCGGCGATGTTTTTGAGTTGAAAATGGAACGACAGGATGGAATTTTCAAATTTGATACGCGGCCGTCGAGAAATAATTAATTTTGTGCCCGTCGGATATATCCGACGTGGCACCCTGGGCCCAGTCGTGCTCCATCGGATATACCCGATGTGGCCCCAGGGGGGCGTTAAAAAGTGTTTTTATTTTTTCTGCCTTTGCAGTTTGCTGCACGGTAGTAGCAAGTTCTTTTTTGTTTTAGAGGGAAATCGCATTTCGCTAATGCTATTAACTATTCAACAATTTTGTTTTTGTCGAATAACGATATACATATAAAGTGATTTGGTCTCATTTGATGCTGCCTTGCAGTTTTGCCCTAGGAACATCAAATTCCCGACAAGCTGCGCATATTTTTTCCATTCTCTTAGGGTACGAACATGCCAAAGATGCTTCACTGCGGTCGCGTTTCAGCTCGCTACCTCGATGTCGATACTTGCTATTTACATGGATGGCGGTGCGAATATGTCGGTTCAGTCGCACCTCGATGACATTTAATTCACAGTATTTATCAAGTAAAAAATCGAACGGAAGTGGCACTATGTAGAATCACCAAGTGAAAACAATGAACTGATGGTAGGTAATGTTTATTTTACAGTTTAAATGATACCTACAGCGATCGTGACATTAACAATGCGGGATTAATGATAATGACAGCTCCATTAGTTTTTACATCGCGGTCGACGGCGTGCAGCGATGTAATCTGGCTCGTGATTGGACAAATTTGCAAGGCTGAGGCGAATATGGCAAATCACGAGCCAGATCACATCGCTGCTCGCGGTCGACCGCGATGTGAAAACAAAATATTTTGTTTTCACATAAGCATCGAGGTAAACCTCTATGTAGGCCGCGATGTATCGCAGTGAGGTATCTTTCGACTAGAATGTGCGTGCGTATCTACTAGCATGTGTTTTTTTTTTACATAGAGGTGACATCGAGGTAGTGAGCTAAACCGCGAGGTATCGCTGTGAAGCATCCTCGGCATGTTCGTATCCTTAATGTTTGAAGGGCTTTTTGAAGGCTTTCTTCCATATAATGATGAAAAACTTCTTTCAGTTTTAATCGCCACTGATAAAAAATTAATAATCTGCGTATATAGTTAATATTGAGATGATCAAAGGTAAAATTCATTTACCAAAACAAAGACGCTGCATGGCCGACCAATGGTACATCAATTGTAACACGTCAATCAGTTGTCAGCCCCACACTTGTAAGTTAAAAAAGCACATAGTACAGAATGTCCGGTGTCAGAGCCTTTAATAGAAATTTGGTCGGGCAACACTAAAGATATGAAACAGTAATGGCGGTCGCTCTATCTGTAAACTGTCAGACGGTAATATCGGTCCATTATTTGCTTTTTTAGCTTCGCTAAACTTTAATACTTCATTGGCAATTGTTCTTGCACCACCCCGGACTGCTTTGGTTGTTTTGACTGTAATAACTCAGTGCATATTGGTAATCAAGATATCACAGCTCCCGAGCAAATACAAAATTGTACTGAATTACAGGGCGAGGTGTTACCGCCGGGTGCGGGCGGGGCGGGTTTTAGTTCCAATCTTGTCGCACACCAAGTTATGTTGGGCAGGCAATAGTAGTGCTATTTTCATTAACGTAACATATAAAATCTTAGTAAATTTGGTATTATTAAAAGCGTGAGAGACAAAAATATAAAGTAATATAAGCCACCAATAGTCAGCCATTTCGATCGACCACTGGGATTTGTAAAAAAAATTGTCCCAGTAACTGGCCGAACATGTTTCAACATTATAAAAATATTAAAAATGACTGTTTTATCATTTGAACTCGTGAATTTAGTTAATGTTTTTGCCGATAAATACTACTTATATAGTACAAACAAATTAATTCAACTTCTACTTACAGTTTGCAAATTTTCATTACAATGTTTCCGAAAAACCAGAATCAAAATTGATAGCCCACTATCACGGTCAATTTTTTTTGTGTCAACTGAAATGATACCTAAAATAAACGCAAGATTGTTCGGTTTTGTGTTTCTTTCGCAGAATAGTGGCCAACTTCTAGCATTCAAAAATATTATTGAATTATTAAATTATTATATTATATTATTGTGTCAAGTTGAAAGTTGAAGTAATTGGTAGCCGACTACTTATGGTGGCCAGAGGACTGGCGAAGCTACCCTACATCAGTTGTAAAATAACAATAGAACAGCAATTATCATATTGCTTAAATACTGGAGATGGTCTTAACAATATACTGACTTAACAATTTCTTTATGATTGCAAACTGATAAATCAACAAACTTATGGACAAAAAGGGTGATCTCTATTGTACCAAATTTAAATCAACTGCACTCAGATAAAAAAAAATATGTATGTGTACTCAAATACACACGGTAAAAGTTATACTTAACCCGGTCCATGCCCAAGTCGTGCATTCAGGAGGCCCTCCAATGTATGTATATACATCTTGGACCTGGAACAGGTTGATAAAAATCTTTGAGTGACGATTGCCAGAAGACTAAATTTAGTGAACGGATATTTGTAGTGGTAACCTCGAAAGCATGGAACTCTCTACTTTATGTAATAGGGAACAGCTCATCAAAAATAGTTTTTTTTTATTGCTCCCAATTTTACAAAAAGATTTTTTTTTCCTTTTTGGATATGCTACATTATACAACATGGGTGAATAAAAAATGAGAAATGCATATTTATTATTTTGTTTTTCTTCTTCTTCTTTTATCCCTTATCCTAACGGGTCGAGGTCCCTGCACTGCATAGAAGGTTCCAACTTTTCCTATCATGGGCTTCGCTCTCCATGTCAGCCCTAGTTAGTTGCAATCTCGCTTCGCAGCAGTCCAACTGTTTCCGCCAGCTTCTCCTAGGAATTCGTTCTCTTCTTCCTTCTTCCTTCCGTCCTTTATCCTCTACCTTCTGGTCTTGCCTGGAATTTCCGCTTTGGTAGTCTAACCGCCTGCATCCGCAAGATATGTCCCAGCCACCATAACTGTGATTTTTCGATAAACGTCAAAATCGACACCTTCTCTTACTTGAGTATTTCTGAATCTGTCCCGTCTGGTAACTCCTACCATTCCCCTCTGAAATTTATCAATTATAGTCCCATTCATGAAAAAAATAAAATAATCAAATCTAAAGTACCATATATGTACGAATGCAGATATACTAAGCGTACATAACATTTTACATGTCCTTGCTGTAAACCTTAAAAGGATGGATGACTACTTCTTGTTGAGATGTATAAATTCTAAAATTGAAGGCTCAACAACAAATTGAATATATTTTTAGGTGGTATACCTCAATGTTCATGCTGCCCTGGAACAGCACCGGATGGAGGCAGAACAAACTGGAAGTAGAGGACCGATTACAATGCTAGTTGGTCCATGTGATGTTGGTAAAAGCACTGTTTCACGCATACTGCTCAATTATGCTGTGCGGATGCGGAGAAGACCTATTTTCGTAGACTTAGATGTTGGCCAAGGAAAGATTAGTGTTCCTGGTACAATAGGTAACCAATTCTATATATATATATAAATGGGACGAAACCTATAAAATACCCAATGTGAATGAAGCGGTACATTATTTTTATTGTACTATCGAAGATGTAATTAATTCTTGCTTCCCTAGGAAATCAGGATACTAGTGGGAGGCGATATCCAAGGTGGTTTTCTAGGGATAGTATTAGAGACATACTGACTAAGTATTTCTATCAAAAAAAATGGCTGTCAGGCGATTGTGAGATGTAGACTTTACAGATCTATTCATAAGATGTAACATTCGATTGGCACACTGGGAATCCATTTCCAGCATGGAAAATAACATTCTTCAAGATCCTAATAACTTCTATGTCTATATAAAGTCTCAAAAGGCAGATAGAGAGAATATTAACTCCATCACATGGGGTGAAAAAATAGCACAGGTGCAGATATTGCAGGTCATTTTAAAACAGTGTATAATAATGAACCTGCGCTTCTCGATGTTAAAACATATTACTAAACAAGCTAAGGTCTCTGGTTGGTCGTCTATCACTTTTCAAAATATCAATGAGAAAGATGTGGCCAACACTATTAAAAAATATAATATTCTTTTGTATAGTATATTATATAGTATAGTATATATAAATAAAAAATAGTCATTCTCTTGGTCCAAATTTCATTCTAAAATTTTTCTTAAAAGGGTGTGTGAAACTAAAAAAAAACAATTTGTTTTGTTGTATAATCTTTCCATTAATACCGGGATCTTCCCGGAAACATGGAAGATATCAAAAGTTAATCCGATATATAAGAGTGGTTCTAAATCATCTGTAGAAAATTACAGACCTATAGCTGTTCTTTCTGCACCAGCTAAGGTATTTGAAATCATAATATGTAAGTAGAATCGTCACTTCCCGAGTAGAGCCATTTATAATTGATGAACAGCATGGATTCTTGCTATAACGCCGATAACCTTGGACGATTTTCTTCTTCTCCAAGCAGAAATATCAAATATATGTGAATGGGGAAGGCGAAACAAACTTACACTTAATGATTCCAAGTGTTCGGTTACATCATTCACTGTTGCCCAAAAACCTCCACTCTATCGCTACAAAATGAATGACCAAAATCTGATACGAACGAAAGATAAGAATCTAGGCATTACATTTGTGGTAACCCTGACATTTCACGATCACATAGAGGTGATCAGTGGTAATGCATTGAGAATGCTAGGATTTGTTCTGTGAGGGTTTTAGAAAATACCCACGTTCTGAGAACTCTGTACAACTCCTTGGTACAAAGTAGACTCGGGAGTGGCTCGATGATTTGGGGGCCACTTGAGCTTAAGTATTCTCTTATGATAGAGAAAGTACAAAAGAAGTTTATGAAGTATCTCTACATGAGAGAGTACGGGTATTATCCTCGGCTCCACCCAACCGAGTTTCTCCAGGGTATGCTTGGCTACAATAGTTTAGAGACTAGAACGAATGTGTTTGTACCGCCCACTATAAACTAGAAAATTTGATTACGCATTTTTAAAATAAAAGATTTGATTTTAATTTGCAGATTAAAAGTACCTTATTATTGTTTGTTTCATTGTGTATGTACACGGTTGAGAGTTATCTTGAAACTCGAGTAAAGAAATGTACAGAGTGTAGCGCTTTATACATAGAGCAGAGTGACCGACTGAAGCTTACCAACCTTCACCAGATGTGGGGCGAAGTTGCATGTGTTCAAAAACTCTAAAAATGGTTTAAAAGTTCTGACTAGTTACATAAGTAATAAAAAGAAAAAAAGATATTTTTGTGATTTACAGAATTTTTGTATTTGATTGGGATTCCTAGAGACCAAAAAGTCAATACTCATCTAGAGATTCAATCATCCTGGGAGAATAGTAGTCCTATTTTTCATAACACATGCGCTTGCCTGTCTTAGTTTGAAAAATTAGCATGAATGTGACATAAGTTTAAATTTAAAAAAAATATATATATATATTCATACAATAAAAAGAAAACGTTTTATTCGCCATAAAAGGGCTGACGCTTATTATTAAGGAGGTTTTTTTTTTTTTTAAAGGTTCTTAAATATGTGCAGCTCATATATTGCTGAGCATTTCCATATATAGATTCAATTACGAAGATAAATATTGAACATACTCATCGGTTTTTACTTAACTCTCTCTTTCTGTTGTTTGTGGCCGAATCTTATAATTGATTTTTCACCAACTTCCGACCAGCTAGAGCTTTGAAACTTATGAAAGTTTACATTATTAAATCATTTTCGACGTGATTTGGTCATTATCTCGATTAAAATTAATAATCACGTTACTCAAATTAATTTAATAATAATCATGTCACTCACAAGCAAGAGCTGCAGAAACAGATGAAGTACTTGACTTTTGAAAATTTGTTTTAAACTTTAAAACAATGCGTTTAATATTTGGATACTGCATGAATGATGTTAAAAAATTAAGAATGCTTGCAAAGAAAGCCTATAAAAGCGTGTCTTCAAAATTTTTTTTGATTTATTACTTGTTTATTTATTCACATATAGTGTACATTAATACAATATAATTTTTTCAACTCACGCAGGTGCCCTGTTGGTAGAAAGGCCAGCAACAGTCGAGGAAGGGTTTAGTCAACAAGCACCATTAGTATATCATTTCGGCCATAAATCCCCCAATGACAATATAGAATTATTTAATGCTATCACAACTAAATTGGCCGAAGTTATATCCGAGCGAATGGAAATTAATAAAAAAGGTATGTGCATAAATAACTGTCATCATGTCTGCTTCTCTAAAAATCTCATGTCGAAATTATATTAAACAACATCCTTTATTTTTAGCGAGATACTCCGGTTGCATTATTAACACTTGTGGATGGGTAAAAGGAGTCGGATATCAAGTTTTGACCCACGCTGCACAGTCGTTTGAAGTTGATGTTATTTTAGTGTTGGACAATGAAAGACTGTACAATGAATTAGTCAGAGATATGCCAAAATTTGTAAAAGTCGTATTTCTACCAAAGAGCGGTGGGGTAAGTTTTCCTTTGCTTCCTCTATTTGTCGGAAAGTACAAAAAGTAAAAAGGTATATTACAGGTTTCCTAGAAATTAATCTGAACTATGAACAATAAATCTTAGAATTTTAATAATTTTCTAAAATTAAAATTTCCAGTTAAAGTCAATTTTGATTTTAGATTTTTATACTTTTTTTTATTATGGCAATTGTTATTTCTCGTTGTATGTTTTATCTGATTTAAAAATATAAACAGGTTGTGGAGAGAACGAAAAAACAAAGAGCTGAAAATCGAGACATGCGAATCAGAGAATATTTCTATGGAAAAAGAACCCCTTTCTACCCTCATTCATTTGATGTCAAATTTGCAGATGCCAAGATCTTTAAGGTAATTTTTCTATACCTAACAATTTATTTCACATTCTTACATAATAATAATAAATGTCCGTATTATAATGTGATATTACAGTAAATAGTCATAACGTAATGATGCAATGGTGATAATATACATAGTGGCAAAATATAGCAAAAATCATTCAACTGAATTTTTTTTTTAATAAATGGGATTTTTTAAAATCTCACCAATTTTTTGATGATGCGGAGTTCGTTGATATAGATATCCATTGTTGAAAATGCTAGAAGCAGTGTTGGTTCGACATTTTGAAGATAGTTAGGGATTTCTCAAGTGAAATTCTAGGTACGGATTTGTCTTTCTCATCACACAGAACGAGGGATTATTCAGACGGTGTGCAGCCAAACACCTGTCGGGCCGTCTTGATCTTCCCTATCTTGGTCAATTTTTATAATTTTTCACATTGCACTTTTCACAAATGCAATAAATAAGTGCATTTTTGAAAATTCTCAAATATTTTTTTGCATATTTGGATTGTATTGACTATTGGACATCGGCTTAGTCAATAGAAAGCTGTCATATGTAGTGAACAGTTTGGTGGCAAAGCGGCTGAAGCAATAAGCAAGCTTTCTTTTCATGTTAAGCATTTTATTGTTTTGCATCAAAAGAAAATAAATGTATCAAATTTGTCAGGACTGAAATATTTTTTTTGATTAACTGATTTTTTATGTTATAATTAAAAAAGAAGTGAACTGATAATTTAAAATAAGATACAATAGTTCCAAACACACCACAAAACATCCAAATGAGTATTAGATTAAGCAATAATAAATGAATTTGGTAGAGATAGTAGTAGATAAGAAACAGAATGAATTTGGACAGTAGCACAACCAGCGAACTTGGTTATTTGTCCGTTAGTGTAGTATAAATGAGATTCATTGGAAATCCAGAAGTACATTATGAAAACAACATGTATCTGTACATATTAGAATCAGATATTACGTGAATATGTATAATAATCATGTTTTTTTTAGTTAAAAATTTGAATACAATCTTGAATAGACAATAAGTATATATTTCAACATTAGAGCTAAAAAAATATCCTATCAACATATATGTTTTAGATTGGTGCGCCATCTCTGCCGGACTCGTGTATGCCTCTAGGCATGCGTGTAACAGACGCATTGACAAAAGTAGTTGCAGTCACTCCTAGTCCCTCTTTAGTTCACCACTTGTTAGCCGTATCTTTCGCCCTAAATCCTGACGAAGATGTTATCAGGACAAATGTGGCTGGGTTCATTTGTGTGTAAGTTCTTTTATATAAATTATACACGCAATGGCTTTTCCATATGGTAACTCGAGGGTGTTTCTTTTCAATAATGTCCTTTGTAAGTACATAACAGCCTGAAATGTAATCGGACCGGTAGTGCTTATTTTATTATTTTTATTTTTTAACATACAGTCCGTCAACAGGTCATTGATGATCCTAATAGATGGTCATTTAGTGACATTAGAGTACAAGTTTAAGTATTTTGTGAACATTTGAATATGATAATATATAATACACTAAAAACACTTTTTACGGTTAATTAATAATTAATAATGAAAAATAATAAATGATAAAATATGTATATAAATATAAAAATATTGCAGATCAATAAGTAGTTCAAAAAAAAATTTTTTTTTACACACAATTATTCTTCATAAATATACAATCGCAAATCAATAAATTTTTTAAATAAATAAATCAATAAGTTTTTACATAGTACACAATTAATGATAAAAAAAATTAATAATAAAAAGTGTCTTAAAGATGAATGAATTGTAAACAGTATTCAGTATAATATAAAGACTAGTTTAATAGGTTTACGGTGAGTGTACGGGTTCCAAGGTCAACATCGTTTGTCTATGACGAGCATTTTAATTAATCAATTTATTTATTTTTAATATTAAATTGATTAATTAAATAAATTAATTAATTAACACACAGAAGATATAGAATAGAAGATAGAAGAATTTCACTTACATTAATATTACTTTATGATTTCCACTATCTTTTACATTATGTGTTAAGATCCCTTGATCTGTTCCTTGTCTCCGGTAACAAAACGTCCCAAAAAGTTTCAGACTTCTCCTGAACCAACAATGATTTATTGAAATTATGAGGTAAATCAATCTCCTTCAAATTCACCTTAGACAATTTGCGAAGGGCCAGTACGCCGCATTTAGAAACATTTCCTATTTGTTTTAAATATCTGTGGACTGTCGGCGAGTGAATTATAAATCTTTGTGTAACTATCTACTCATACTGTTATCTTTAGGTTCACTTCGATGACAACAACTAATAACCTCTTTGATGCCTACCGGTCCTCTCTAATTCTTAAATGTCGAAACTCCGGAACAAAAATTCTTTACCACATTTGACACTGTATTATTTTTATTGTGTCCCTGCCCTCTGCACTACAAATGTTGCCAATAGCCAAAATTGCATTATGTACAAACATACTAGACAAATATCTTACTGCCAGACCAAACAAGCGCGTTGGATAGCAAGGTATGAATATTTGAGCAATTTAAAAAATAATGCGTTTAAATAATGTGGTTAATTTTCAGGACTGCTGTTGATATGGATCGCCAGGTCTTCACAGTTCTTTCGCCACAACCTCGTCCACTACCAAACACAATGTTACTTATGTCTGAAATGTTGTTTATGGATGCTCATTAAATAATTTAAATAAGCGAGTCCATTAATGTACAGATCGAATTAAAAACCCTTTGCAAGATAACTAGATATTGTTGTTTCACTTTCCCTAACATCCTATGTTAATATTACATTAGTTGGGGGACCAGCAGGACAGCTTGTTTTCGATACTGTAATACAATTGACATGTGGGGTCAGACTGCGTGTCTTTATTCTATGGGTCAGTGTCTTTATTCTGTGGGTCAGACTAGAAACAAAAATTTTATTAAAAAATTTCTTTTTACTATAAAAAATTTGTACGGGATAAATTTTTGAATTTGTTTATTTTATTTTTTATTTTTCATATTCACACAAAATAGCAGGGGCGTGCAGTGAGAACAAGAGGCATGACTTTTTCCTAAGCATATATGTATTTTGAAAAGACACCGAAATAAGATATATATCTCATAATATTCCAATCACAATAATTAACATATTATTCAGATTTTAATATTTCATAATATTCTACCATATAAATATTTAATTTTGATTTTTTTCTAAATATGTACATATATGTTTAAATAAATGTCATGCTTCGTGTTCTCACTGCACGCCCCTGCAAAATAGTAACTATAATTTGAAAGAAAAAAAGTTTATTCAGGTCATTAACTTTATTCAAGTTAAATCATTAAAAAAATATTCAAGTAACTTATACATATTTATTTAACATAAAATAATTTTATTTTGTACACATTTTAATCATTTTTCATTTTGATTTAATTCTCCTATTGCAACTCTTCCATGTTGGAAGTTCAGAATTTACTTTTTTTTATCTTATCTGTCGGTCAACAACAATGTTTTCTATACAATTAAATTTTCAGTATATTCATAACATGGCTCGACGTGGTTGAGTATATTTTGGAGTATTATATACACACATACTTAGGAATAATTTTTCTACAGGTGTTATACGATAATCCTAAATGATACATGAATAAAATCACATTGTATGAAAATTTACAAAATTGCTAATTAATGTTTAAGTGTCCAATATAAACACATTATAGTGATGAGAAAGGGTTTTATGGTATGACTTAAAAATTTCATAATGGTAAAGATTAAACACTTGACAAATAAGAAAAGAAAGTGTGGGAAGACTATGTAAGTCAACTTTAGAGAGATAATGTATGAGGAAATAAGGCATATTAAAATTAGTGTACAAGATAAGGAAAAGTAGGAAGGATAATATATAGAGGTAATGCCTATACGAGGGTAGCGGGTCAATATTTATGAGAGAAATAGTATAAAATCTGAGATTGATCAATCTTTAACCCCTGGTGTGCCGCCACGTGGGAAGTAATGAGGCAAGGTGACTTGAACACAAATGTAGAGTGAACCAAGATTTATTGAAAAGATAACTTTCCAAAATCATAATCTACGAAACAAATATGATATATGATTCGCAATAAATATGAAATTAAAAAAGATAACATTAACCGAAAACATAACTCGCGCACTACCAATGGACACTGAGAACTTTTATGTGAATTTATTCAAAGATTTGTCATTTTTGAAAAAGTCTTTACTTCAAACTATTGAAAAATAATAAAAATACAAAATAAACAGCTTAGACACCCTTATCAGCAATTACTTCAATAAACAATAAAAAAAACAGTTGCACACCTTTCACACCGATCATAGAAAAAAGGGATACTTTTAATTCATTCTAAGAATGAATTTTAACTTTTTTACACTGTTCTGATTAGTTGAGAACTTTCATTCGTTCAATAAGAATATACACAAAGGGATTTTGAACTTTAGTTCCGTAATATTATAATAGATAAACGGAAAAAAATGCACGCGGGCATAGAAGCGCAGATCTGCATGCCGGCAGTTTACGGAGGTAAGAGGATCTGCGTTCCAACACATCAAGGGTTAATAAGGACAAAAAATATTGTGGCCACAATATCAAACAATTACCTAAATCTGCAATAAATTCAATTGAGTCATTACTGATACTAAACATCTCTTGTAGTACGTCAGCCATATTGCCCACTGAAACAATAATCTTGAAAAAATCTAACTACACGTACCAGGAAAACGCACATTGGGAAAAGTGCTGTGTAGGCAAATATTTCACTGCGACTGGTGGGAGAAACCTACGATTGCAATGTGAGCAGTGCTGGACAGGGAATTGTGGAAGTGCATAACAAATTTAGTTTCTCACAAATTAAGTCAATATATGTTAGAAATTATATGAAGAAGAAAAAAACAAAAGAAGAAAGTTTATGTATGCCTGACTATTAGAACACACCATTTATCGAGTATACTTGACTTTCATTACTTTTGTATTTAAAAATGATTATACAGAAAAATGATAATAATTTCAAATCAATTAAGTGTTAGAAAAATCAATGCAGCTCTACCCCAAAGAATTGTGCCTAATTTTCGTAATTCTGAAATGTAATTTACAGCAAAAAATGTACTGAAATATACTTTGAGAAATGATGCTTCTAGCATTGTTGTTTAGCATTCATTCAAAGCTAAATCCTTAGGGATTTAGCTTTGAATGAATGACCAAAAAATTGATTCCAGAAGTAAATTAAACATATCAAACATAATAATTTTGTTGTCTGTCTGTCTCCGTAACTTTGTGTAACATCCATAATTTCGTTCTGATTCACAGCTAAAAAAATGAAATTAAACGGCCAGAGATGGGGCTTGAAACCCCAGCCACCAAACCCGAACCGGCCGTTCAACACATGTTGCTAAGACCGCCTCTCTGTGGAGCGCCAAAAAGATGCTATAAATATATACCAGGGCTTAGCAAATACGCGAACCAATGTTCCGTAATTTTTGACGGGTTGCAGCTAGCTCTTTATGAAATGTTAGAAATTTGTTTTTAATCATGTTACAGCATTATGAAGCTGATTTCCTTGGGTTATAGTGTCAATCTTGTCTAGTTTGCTATTGTTACAATAATCAACTAACTGTCCAAAGATAATATGGAAATTATTCATAAACTTATTATTAGAAATTGTTAAAGCCGGAAGTATTTTATTACGTGGTATCAGAGGGTGCGATAGTGCAAGCTGAAGGCGGGAAGAGCGGAAGCTGACAAGGCGCACTGCCATTTTTTAATGGGCACTTCTCTTCTTGACGAGCATGTGTGTGGTTGCATCTAATTCACTGTTCATACTTAAATGTTGTATCACCGAATACTGAATAAACAATTGCCTTTTACTTTGTGAATCACTTTTTATTTTACAATTTATATACAGGCGTATAAATATAGGTTGTCTGTCCTAATGAAGATACAGTGACATCCTATTTACGTTTGCTATACATGAAACAAACTGTAAAAGAATGGAATATTATAAAGAAACATGTAAGATTCCCTATCTAAATATGCACCACAATTTCAATAAATAATTTTCATATCGCTACTTAATTCACTAAATACATCATTTACACACACTAAATTGTAATTAGCTGCTGCTGTCGCATATTTTTTTAATTTCTTCCTGCGCCCATTGCTTCTGGTCTTGCCCATCATTATTATTGGTTTGAAGGCAGCTCTCGGCAAATATTGTCGCTCTTTGAATGGCATCTGCTACCAATGACTCGCAATTGATGAGACTGACCTGTATCATCAAACAAATTACTTCATCAGATGCAAGTACGTGTATTCATTATTTTTTTTAAAAAGCTTTCTGTATATCTTAAACATTTTCTGTATATCTTACACAAGGGATGTTATTTAGCTAGCCACATTTTTCTGCCAGAGATGAGTAGGAATGTACGAAGCGTTGATATCAAATTTAGCACTACTTCACTGATTGAAATTATTTTGTATTTAAAAAAATTAAATTAAGATAAGTTATAGAAGTCTCTCAGATACGAAGCTATGAATATGAAAAATGTGAATGGAAGTCTTTTATACAATGGCCCAGGACTTAAAACCTGTATGAGCTGACTTAAGTGATCACCACACAACGCATGTTCACCAATTCCATCGTAAGAACTTCCACACATTCAACAATTTAAAAAAAAGTTTAATATATGTTCCAAATTGGAATCTTTCATATATTTGAAGGGAACATGCTAGACACATCTGTAGAATTTTCTCATGAAATAGTATACATAGATTTTCGCAGCCAGTAATGATACGAACGATGGAATTGGTGAATGTTGCATTGTGTAGAGTGATCACTTGAGCTAGCTCATACAAGTTGTAAGCCCTGGGAAAAAGACTTCCATATGTGCTATAAAAATGTTATAATAATGTGTTAAGTATTGTATCCAGAGTCTCGGGTACCAATAAAAAGACATGTGGTTGCGGTTATCTCCAGTATGTTTCAATTCTTTGTGTCGAGTGATCTTAAATTATATCGTTTCTGTTATTGGGCCTCTTGGCCTGTTGAAACAGAAAAAAAAAATTATATTTTATTTTATTATTTGCGTATCATTCCACGAAATATTGTGCAACTTTTTAAATGCAATATCAATACATATTTTACCCAGAATGCCTTTGAAAAATATTTTACAGGATAATTAATTTTCTTTTTGAATGATAAACTGTTTATTTTAATTTTATATTCTTAATTAATCTGTATAAAACATTATCTGAATATACAAAAAGACATGGTCACTTTCACAAATATGTATACATATATTTATGTACATACATATTTTGAAAGCAGTACAGAAGCTGAAAAGCTCGCATATTTCAAAAGAATTTTAAAAAAGAGAAAAATTTTGAAAATAAATTGCAAACGAGGAAATAATTAATTTGATTTACCTTTTTTCCCTTCATGTGAGCTAGAGTATTGAGATCTTGATTTTTATTTGGGGGAATAACATATGTACCAAACGTGGGAATGATGCTTTGTATCCATTTCTCAGCGGTGAAGGTTGAACTTACAAAATCCTATCAAATCAATCAAATAATACATTAAAATTATTAAATTAAACATAAATTAATTTGGTTTTAATCTATATTTTTGGTAACGTCAACCGGTTTCAGAGTAAACTACAAACTAAAAATTACAAAATATGGGCAATTATATTTATTAGCAACTTGTTTTTGGGTGTACCTGCCATATGACATTATTTTCAACATTCAACATTCTTTTAGTGTCTGTTTAGAGTAGATTTTTAAAATTATTTTAATGTGTATTTATTTTCGATATAAGTGCACGCTGTAGACACTCTTGATTGGGGACATAACTTAGCCATTGCTTGTATTAAACATCTCTGTATTTCTCTTTAATTAACATAAAATAAAATTTGTGTCAGGTGTTAAAGTGAGTGGGTGGCAGGGGATGGGGAATAATAAATGGAGGGGGAAAGAGACAGATGCGATGTACATTAAAATTCATTTTATTTTCACGAGGAAAATGACTATACCTGCGGTACATGACATGTTGCTTTGATGATTCCTCCTGCACATCCTAAAATGAAGATTGGTTTTCCAGCCCCGCATTCTATTGCAGTTGTTAAGGAAAGGATGCTTGGTTCCAACAAATAAGAACAAACCAGAAAGTGTACAACAAATGGTTTACTTGACATATCAGCCGTGACTGTTTTCATCTCGGCCCCAACCAGATCTCTGAAATAAGCAATGTTGCTAATACAACGAAAATACTAAAGGGCATTTCTCCACAATATTCAATTGTTTATTTTTGGAATCTTCTAATAACTTTTCCATAAGTACAATTCAAAAATAAAAATTAAACCAAAGTCTAAATAAAATAGATAAATAATTCAGGAATCTTCGAAACGTCCACTCTCGAGACAATCTCTTGAGAAAGAAGTTCAACGAGATATTTTGATGACAATTCTTGGCTTACGTAGTTCACGTTTCATTTCACACTTGTACGTCAAATGTCAGTCTATTGACCATTGATGTTATGTTCATTAATTGAGTGAATTTAAATCTCCTCAGTAACAATTAAAACTGAATAAATGTTTTTAAATTAAAGCTTTCTGTTTGACTTTAAAAAAAATATATTTGCAGGTATCTATGTGCATATGTATCTAGTATTATGCTCGATCGTCATATACATGGTTCTGAGTTGTTCTCTTTTTAATAATCTCAAGCTGATCTTTGAGCTTATCTCCAAATTAAAATATTAACACATATACATAGCACCGAGATTAGTCTCATTCCATGGACACGGACTACTAGTCCCACCATGATTAATTTATTATTTTGATTAAATAATTTAAACTTACACTAGTGCCCTGGTATCATTATCTTTAATTTTCTTTTCTACAGAAGCGAGTGTTTCAAAACATTCAGCTCTTATTCCATGAGGTGATCCATCTCCTTTACACAGTATATTCATTTCATTTCGAATACTATTGATTTTATCCAAAAATTCTTTTTGATCTGGAACATCATTATACTCCAATTCCTTCAGTAAAAGTTGTCCCTCATTTGCCAAGGCGTAGATCTGAAAATATTGAATTTTAATTGCAATTTTTGAGATTGAGTTGTCATGAAATGTTAATTGTACAATAATCAAAAAATTTAATTTGTATTTATAATCATAAATTTACAATATATGTACTTATATGAGCATTCATCTTCAGAAAATTACAGACTTTTCTGTATATCTGACTGAGAATGAAGGCCGTATAGCTTGTACAGGCTACATATTATATTATTGGTTTCCAGTCTCGGAAAATAAAAGTGCTTACCCTAGTAGCTAAACTTCCTGCAACAGCTTTTATGGTAGGGGCATGCCCCCCAGCACCACGTACTCCAGTAATGCAGAAATTTTCTATTAAGTCAGTGGAGGGAACATGGGTCCCACAGCATAATTCCCTAAAACAAAAAACTTATAAATTTAAATTACAGTAAAAGCTCGTTAATACAAACAACTATAATTCGAAATTCGGTATAATTCGAAAAATTTAATCATATTTTATCCCCCTCAAATGAATTTTCATAGAAAATGCTTCCTATAATTCGAAAAAATGGCTAATTCCAAATACGAAAAAAATTTCAGACAAAATTATGAAATTTGACACAGTCATTTCTGTAAATGTTAACATTTGCTTGTGTTTGTTATACCTGCGCTGACGGGAATGACCGCTCAGGGCGCTCATAGACCTTTGATAATCTATATGACGGTAATAGAAGTCATAAAACATCCCCAACCGGCCGGCGGCTGCGCGAGGGTAACGATGTTTTATGATATCCCGCCAAAAGACGAGACTAGTTGAAGTTTTGTCGCCGGTTTTGGAGTTGTAAATTGTTACATCTTTATGTTTTATTAAAATTGAAAATATATCGCGTGAAAACATTACGTCATTGACTTTTTTTTGTGCTTTTATCTGTGATTTCCGTGAAAACTTTCAATATTTTAGTCTCTTCATTTACAATTTTAATATTTTTTATTGTTATTTGATAAGTGTGAAAAATATTAGATATTTTATTACGTTCATTAGAGTTTAATTATTTTGCATTTTATTTTGACTAGTGTTTCGTTTCAAATTAAAATGGCATTAATTCGCAGCGCGTACAAAACTTTAACTTTTTCTATGAAAATGAATTTGATTAAAGATGTGGACAGGTAAATTGAGAATAAGGGCAAGATTGCGAAAAAATATGGTATCGCCAATTCGACTGTTTCAACAATTCTAAAAAATCGCAAAGAAAAATTGAAAAGCGCAGTGAAGTGATGTACAATATTTGCTGTTTTCATTTTTTCTATTTTAAAATTGAATTGATGGCTCAAGATCACATATCATTTTGAATTCGGTCCCCTGAATTTCGTATTAAAGAGCTTTTACTGTACATATTCAATTACCACAGTGTCAATCTTAAGTGTGAAGTAAAATAGAAAAGTAAGTTTGCAAAACGGTCAGGCCTTTAAAAATAAACAATTTTATTTTATGTAATAGTTACTGTACGATGACGGACGGATCGCCACCATCGGACGCGGGTCAGATATTAGAAAGAAAGATTTTCCTTTCCAATCGCCACTGATAATGATTGACTATAAATGACACCTGAGATACACTGGGCCAAAGCTAATTATGACACTGTGGACAAATTGTACTTGCGTTTTCCTGGTACGTCAGGTGCCGCTTAAATCGCAATTCTCCTGGCTTCGCCGATTCCGGAACAGTTGGTGTGTCTCTTCCGGAAGGCTAAGTTGAATTGTTTTGAACACACACGAAGAGGAATGTCTGTTCTCACCGAAAAACGACACCTGACACGCATTTCAACTGTCACTGGGCGGATTTTTAAAAATTCAAATCCTGACTAGCGATTGGCGCAGAACACATCGGGTGCCAGCCAAATCAATCAAAATCATGGCGCGGCCCGCGCGCAGTGATCACGAAACAGTTACTGCATAATTGGCCGTATTGTGAAATAAACAATATTGCTATTTCTGTACAGTAAAACCCCGTTAATTCGAACCCTAATAATTCGAAATTCACCAGAATTCGAAATTTTTAACCCACAAGTCCCAAAATGTTATTTCATAATTGATTAACCCTGATAATTCAAAAACCCCGGTAAGTCAAAATAATTTTTAGCCCCTTGCTCCATAAATATTGCGTACTTTAGCAATAGAAATGTCACTATTTTTATATCAGCATAATAAATATTATTTTTTTGAAATTATTTTTTGAAATATGCACGAGTTTTACGATTTTCGCAATCGCGTCGGAAATTTTATTTTGTGCCTTGAATTCTGAAAAATTCGAATTCCGCGTAATTCGAATTTTTTTTGGGTCCCTTGAATTTCAAATTAACGTGGTTCATCTGTATTTTGATAGTTATTGTATAACATTGCAATGCCGCCAATTTTGAATTTTTAAGTTTGACAGGCTGGAAATTAATGAGTTCAATCAATTAGAAACTCCAAAACGTAAACAAACATTAAGTTATTCAAATCAGAATATAGACGACTATATGATGTACACACATGTTAAAAATCCACTTTCAGTAAGGAAAAAGAGAAGGTAAAAAAGCCATTTCAACATATAATTCTAAAAATCCTCTAAAATATCTAGCTAATGTATTATAATTCATAAATTATAGAAAAATAATAAATTACAACCAAAGACAAAGCTAAGTTTTTTGCATGTTGCATATTATTGTATCCACAATATTATCTCTAGACTACAATCTTCTATAGTCTTTCTATCTGTAGACTGCGAGGCAGCTAGTGCGAAAATGCTACGCAGATTTTCTCAAACATGCTATTATAATAGTTCTCCTGAGTTGCTCTGCCGTCTATAGGTGCCTATGTGTAGTAACCAAAGAACCATTAATATATCTAATTAAAATTAGGAATAAGAAAGTTGCATCAGAATCGAGGATAAAAATTTGTAATAGTAAAAATAATACAATTTACCTGGAAAAAACACTCTCTGCCCCGAGAAGATCGATTTCTACTAATCTTAAACCAGCTTCGGGATAAATTTCTCCTGGTACCACTGTCACATCATCAATAGACATCAAGGCTTGGCTGTCAATAATTGAAGATTTTACAGCAGTGGGCTTAGAACATGCCATCCTGAAAGATTCAATGAAAATCATCCAAAAAATCTGATTTACATAGATGTATTAATTTGTTTGGTTATAAATAAGAATTTTTAATAAAATTAAACTAACCTAACCAATTCTTGAGCATCGTTTATTGTTTTTGTGGATAACTTCTCTCCGTAAACAGCTAAATCTAGCACAAGACCAGATTCTGTAACTTTTGAGCTTAACTGACAAGTTACACTGTTAGCAAGTACTCTTTTTATTGCTGCATTCAACAAATGTGTCGCCGTATGATGTTGCATTATTCGCAATCTATTTTCATTATTGATTATTAATTGCGCGCTATCGCCAACATTTAGTTCTGCATTCAAATTGTCAGTATGTGGGATACTAATAAATTTTCCTGAGTGCAAAACTAATCCACGAATTTTAGAAACTCCCTGAACGTTGAATGTTGCGCCATTACTTAAAATAATCTTACCCACATCACATGATTGTCCTCCTTCCTCGCAGTAAAAATTGGTTTTGTCAAATATTAAATGATATTCGCATTCAGTGTTGATATCTAAAGTAGTACACAAATCACCTTTATCTGTCAATATTCCCATTAATTGTGATTGCACAAGTGGAAAATTACATGATCTGTCGCTTGCGAGACTGTAATCATATTTGTATTTATCTTCCGTTGAAAACATTTTGTCATTTAATAAACTGTCTACTTTAAGATTGAATGACACATTTGTTGATGAATTTGAAGATTCGGTAAATACAGTTTTATGTTTTGATTTGTGTTCTAAAAGATGCTGCCTGAACGTATCCATGTCAACCGTCAAATGATTTATGTGTGCTATTTTATTTATCATTTCTTCATCCAAACCGAACGTATCATATAGTTTGAATGCGAGAACTCCAGGAATTTTTTTATTTTTAATAGTTTTCATTGCCTGAAATTGAAAAAGAATTTTAATACTTTAAGTTCATTAAATTGATAACATAGTTATGATGGTACATAGTTACTTTATATTATACACAAAATGATATACATAATTATGTATTTTGTGTTCCGTCTCGATGCCTGGAATCCATTATGAGAGAACAGCCTGCTGTTTCGGCACTAGACACGCGTTCCTACCCCCTCTGATTCCCTGTTTGCGACAATTTATTCCCGCTGGTATCCCTGTTTCCGGTTGCGTCGGCGCAACGGTTTTTCTTTCATATAACGTCGTTGTTTCGCGCATTTGCACGCGTCTAGACACGCCAACTTTTGTTGTGATTTTTTTTGTGTTTCTATTGCAATCTACCCCCTTAATTTTTGATCCCTAGGTTAACAAACATTAGACTATACAAATTTTTAACATAGTGCGACAGGACGTTGATATTTTAGTGTAAATCCCGTGAATTTCGTCAAACGATTTGTTAACAAGATGGCGGACGAGCATGCTCCTTCGCCGGTATCCTCGAATGACGGATCTTCTTTCGAAGAACCGAGTCGAAAGAGACGCCGCGTAGCATACGACCCGCGTGTAGACCACCTGCTAAAACAGGTGACTGCTCTGACGGAGGCCTTGTTAGCGGGCGGCGCGGCTCCTGCATCAACAACGCCGCCAACGCCGGAACATGTGGCCGCGAGCCCAGCGTGGAGGACGCGAATGCGTCCTTTATTCAGCCGCCGCCGAGCCTCAGAAGGGCGAAGAATACGCTGGAGTTCGGCAAGCTCAGCACGGTCGTGAAGGAGCCGCCAGTACCGAGAGCGGACCCGAAGCGGATCGAACAGATCTCGAAGTTGCAACACTTCGATTCCGACGAGTGGTCAGGCGTTCGCTATGCGGAAACGCAGAGAACCTACGCGGCGACTCCCACATTTGTGGAATTGTCGGTGAACGACGACTTGAGAAGGATCGATAACGCGCCGACCCATACTGGCTTGCTGGAAAGATCGCTCGCCGCGCTTTCAAACGCCTTGCTCGCCCAGAGGGAGACCCTGAGAGACGGGGTGCAACCGCTGGTGAATTGGGCATCCGAACCCGGCACGGATCTGTCCGCTTCGGCTCTCGTCGAGCGGATTCAGTCGATGTTCACCAGCGATGCTCCGTACAATAAGGTTTCGGACGACATCCTGCAGATTGTGTGCGGCAGACGGGCAGAGTGTATACTGAACCGGCGAAAGGCCATATTGGAGGGCTTCAAAGACCCTTTCGTGCGAGAAGGTGCGGCCAAAATCCCTCCAAGCTCGGGATACTTGTTCAATAGGGAAGAGCTATCGGCGTATATCCTAAAGAACGGGGGCCAGGAGAAGGTGATGGTCTCGCCCGCAACCCGAAACCTGGCCCAACCGTCAACATCTCAGCCCCAGCCGTCAACTTCTCGTCGAGCTCCGAACCAGGGATACCTCCAGTCCCGTAAGCCCTTTCTGCCGGAGCCGAGGCACAGGGAGCGAGGCTCAGGGAACCCGAACAGGAGACCTAACCGGAAGGCAGACCACGGCCGAAAACCCGCTGGTGACCGTAGCCGCAGAGGTAGAAGATGACGCGAGGCTGAACAACCAGTTCTGGGGAGGACGCTTGAGGAGGTTCCAAAGCACGTGGAAGGAGTTCGGGGCACCACCTATAGTGCTGAGAATCCTCAAGGGCGCGAGAATCCCCTTTGTGGCCAAACCTCCGTTAGTCTTCCCCACCAGGCAGCTGTTGAGCAGCTTCAGCACGAAGGAGTCTCGAGACATGTCGAGTCACATTCAGGCCCTGAAGATGTCAGGCGTGCTGGAAAGAGCAGATCATTCTCCGAGCTTCATCTCAAATCTGTTTCTAACTCCGAAGTCGGACAACTCCCTAAGGCCGATATTCAACCTGAAGGCGTTGAATGCCTTTGTGGAGGCGAAACCCTTCAAGCTGTTCAACCACTTTCGGGTCCCAGACTTCCTCCAGCCCAAAGATTGGTTGGTGAAAATCGACCTAACCCAGGCATACTTTCACCTACCAATAGCGGAATCGCACCGAAAGTTCCTGAGACTGTACTACCAAGGGGAACTTCTCCAGATGACCTGCCTGCCCTTTGGCCTGTCATCAGCCCCGAGAATGTTCGCAACGCTGTCAAACTGGCTAGCGGGACTCTTGCGGAAGAGAGGAATAAGGACCGTAGTCTACCTGGACGACTTCCTTCTGGCCAATCAGTCAAGGGACCTGCTAGCGACCCAGGCAGTAGAGACGGTCAATCTGTTCCAGCATCTGGGTTGGTGCATCAACCGCGACAAGTGTGTCCTTATACCTACCCAAAAGCTGGAGTTTCTGGGCATAACTTGGGACACCGAAGCCAACCAGAAATCCCTCTCGGACCGCAAGTGCTCTGGCCTTCGCCAAGTACTGCGCCGCCCGATCGAGGCCGGCAGTTGCTCCCCCAAGCAGGTTCTAGGCCTCTTGGGAAGCCAACCAGAAATCCCTCTCGGACCGCAAGTGCTCTGGCCTTCGCCAAGTACTGCGCCGCCCGATCGAGGCCGGCAGTTGCTCCCCCAAGCAGGTTCTAGGCCTCTTGGGGAGACTCAACTTCGCAAACTTCGCCACCCCTCGGGGTCGTTTGCATTGCCGAAGACTGCAGAGATTCAGCCGCCAGCTGCAGAGGCACGAGCCATCCAGACAAGTGGAGCTTCCTGCCGCGGTTCGGCAAGACCTAGAGTGGTGGTTGGAGGCCGTAGGGGAGTCCTGCCCAATACACGAAGCCCCCTTCTCCCACTTCCTGACTACAGACGCAGCGGACGCAGGTTGGGGCGGCCAGGTGGACGACAAGACGATATCAGGCCAGTGGTCCCCAGAGCAGATGCGGTGGCATTCCAACCAGAAAGAAGCCTTCGCTGTTTACGCAGTGATCAGGGATCACGCTTACCTGCTAAGAGGAACGAAGACCCTACTGCAGACAGACAACAAGACAGTAGTGACTTACATCAACAAGGAGGGGGGGACAAGATCATTGGGCCTTCTGAAGATAACTCGAGACCTCCTAGAGTTTATCGACCAGCAGGAAATATCTCTGACAGCGCAGTACATTCCAGGGAGATACAACGGGATTGCGGACCGACTCTCTCGGGGGACACCACTCCCGGAATGGCACCTCCTGGAACCAGCGACAGAGGAAATATTCCGAATATGGGGACGTCCTCAGATCGACCTCTTCGCATCGGCCACCGCCCATGTGGTGCCAAACTACGTGTCGCTAGACTCAACCGATTGCTCGGCCTCCTATCTCAACGCATTCAGTCAGCATTGGGATTACGAGCTGGCCTGGGTATTTCCGCCGCCGAATCTCGTCCCAAGAGTACTGGCGCACTTGAACCTGGCAAGAGGCACCTTTCTCCTAGTTGTGCCAAGATGGGAGAAGACATTCTGGAGGGCCGATCTCAAACAACGAGCAAAGGGAGGGCCAATAAGCGTAAGAGATCTTAAGAGCGTCCTGATCGATACGTCGACAGGGTTTCCCCCACCGAGGGTGTCGGACCTCCAACTGGAAGTTTGGAGAATAGCAGTGGGTGGGAACAGGCTATAGCGGATTGGAGCCAGGAGGAACAGCAGCTGTTCAGATCTGGCTTGAGAGGCTCAACGCTGAACACCTACAAGCCGGCCTGGGATAGGTGGCAGCGATGGTGTACCACGCATTCTGTCCAACCTCATAACCCTCCCCCTGCAACAGTGGCAAGATATCTGGCCAACCTGTTCATCCACGAAGGGCTAGCCCCTCGAACAATATTGGTCCACAAATCGGCAATCGTATCCTTCTGTGGCCCAGCTCTTGATGCAGATAAGATTAGCTCGAACTTCCTCGTCAGGCACGTCCTTAAAGCCATCTCGGTTTCTGGTGGATGCACTGAGAGACCCCCGATCTGGAACCCCCAAGTAGTGGTGGAGTGGCTACGTGAAAACCCGCCAAGGAACAGCCTGTATGACGTGTCAAGGAGGACGGCCATACTACTCATCATGGCATCTGGGCGAAGAGTCCAAGATCTGACACTTCTCAGAGTCACCCCGGACCGATTGATCGACAAAGGAGACTCCATCACGCTATGACCAGCCTTTGGAGCGAAGACTGACACGGCAAGACACAAACAATCGGGATGGAGGTTGAGCGCATCGGATGAAAGGAACATCAACCCCTTGTTTTGGATCCGAAAGCTGGTCTCACTCTCACAGCCGAGACGAAAGCCGGACATGAAAGAACTATTTGTGACGACAGCAGGTGAAGTAAAGCCAGCTTCACGGACAATGATAGGTGGTTGGATCAAGTCAATCCTAAGAGAGGCTGGAGTGGAAGCAACGCCAGGAAGTGTTCGTTCTGCTGTGGCTTCGTTGAATTGGCTGGAAAACTACCCGATAGAGGAGATCTTGTCAGGGGGAAACTGGCAGAGTGAAATCACCTTCCGAAAATTCTACCAAAGAGAGATAGTAGATAACCCCAAGCAACAATGCCC